>VXBB01009311.1:1373744-1456009 GCA_013399915.1 Illadopsis cleaveri
TACATTCTGCAAGCATCTATATTTTAAACCCACCAGAGGATGGTTTCATCTATTTCTGGTACCTAGTAATGATTCAAAAGGTCTTATAAATATTCAGAACATTAAAAAAAAAACCACCTAAATTACATTTTTAAAGTAAATAATATTTTTCATTTTTCTTTTCAAAGTAAAAATTATTTTTATTTTTGAGTAAATAATATATCACTAACCAGCCAAAGGAGGTGATTTTCCTGCTCTGCACTGGTGCAGCCTCATCTTGAATATTACATGCAGTTTTAGGCACCACAATATAAAAAGGACATTAAGCTATTGGAGAGCATCCGAAGGAGGACAGCAAAGATGGTGAAGGCCTTGAAGGGGAGCTGCGTGAGGAGCAGCTGAGGACACCTGGTCTTTCAGCCTGGAGAACAGGAGACTGAGAGGAGACTACTGCAGTCACAACTTCCTTGTGAGAGGAAGAGGAGGGGCAGCACTGATCTCTTCTCTGTGGTGAGCAGTGACAGGACCCAGGGGAGTGACCTAAGGCTTTGTCAGGGGAAGTTGAGGTTGGGTATCAGGAAAAGGTTCTTCACCCAAAGGGTGGTCGTGCACTGAAACCGGCTTCCTGTGGAAGTGGTCAGAATACCTGACAAGAGTTCAAGAAGCATTTGGACAGTGCTCTCAGGCACATGGTGTGACTCTCTGGGTTGGTTCTGTGCAGGGCCAGGAGCTGGACTTTGATCATCCTGATGGGTCCCTTCCAACTCATCTTATTTTATGATTCAATAAATATTACTGGTTTGTAATACACATATTTTAGTGTAATTACTATTGATTTCATATCTACAGCACATATCCAACATAATTTGCAGAAGCGCTGAGCATTTGTCATTCTTTTGGTAACATTTATCTTTTGTAAGGTGTAGGCCTTTGTGAGCACAGCCTATGTAACTTCATGGAATACTCCAGTGAAGATAAGCAAAAGTGAAACATGAATAAGCCTCTAGGGTTTGCTTCTTTCTTAGCCAGTTCCTAACCTGGATTTGGTGCTCTTATTAAACTGTGCTCCAATGTGCCTTTCCAGAGTTCCTGCTATTGTCCCTTCCCCATATGACAGATAAATACTAGGGTGATGTTTCTTAACTCCTCAACAAATGAAGAATGACTTAATAAAACAACAACAAAAAAAGGAAGGTAACGCTATTAATATTTAGGAAACTTGCAAATCTTGCTGAGATACACAAACTTCCAGTTTTCCCATAGCCTGAAGACTCAGAGATGAGAGACATAATCTGAAGCAGTAGCAGAATCCTGCTGTTTACAGGAGACTGCACCTTGTGCAGAGCATGTGTCTTAGAACATCACTATTTCAGTTCAACTCCCTTAAATCTTGAGTCTGTCTTTTATTATGATGCTGCAGCAGCAAGAGCAGCGCAGAAAATATACTCTGAATTGCAACATTACTGAAATAAGAATTTTCTCAATAAATAATATATCAAAACATAGAGGATTGGATGAAAGAGAAAACTTGAAAACATGCTGTGCAGTGTTTAAAATACCATGAGCTCATACTTGGAACACAGTTATTTTATCATTCTGTGATGGGAGGCTCTAGAGGGTGCAGCCATTCATGGAAAGATGGGTCCTCCCTTGGCAATTAGTTCAACATGAAAATACTTCACTTTTTTTAAGGGAAGAGTAAATTCTAATAGGTGGCTGGTTCTGTCTTCATATCAAAATAGTTTCAAGGCACTAATCACAGCAGTGTGCTGTAATTATTTGATTCAAAATACATTTAGACTATCACTACAGTGAGACAGAAAATGTCTAGGCAGATGCAAGTAAGTATCTCTCTGCTGGCATCATTACAGTTGTTGTATGGAGGCTTCCTGATACACTATGGATGAGTTGGTTTTCTCCTTAGCCAAACTAAGCTGTGTTGGAAGAGGTAGCTGAGAATACAGTTCAATTCTTCACTGCCTTGGTGAAGCCATGACACAGCATTGTAAGGACACGTGCTCAACTGTTACAGAGTTTACAATATTGCTAGGTAAATAAGAACACCAGAACGTTAAGAGTATGGTGAGGTTTCTTGCTTTGGTAAAGTTTCCTAGAAAGTGCCAGCCCACTGGTGAAACACAACCCTTCTGCAAATTCAGTACTTCAAATAAGCATCAAAAGTATACACAACCCTTACAGGATTTATAACTTTTTCCAAAAGTACCCAACAACTTTAATTTATTTAATGATGATAATTTTTTTTATTTACAGTATAAAATGAAAAACATCATATATATGTATATTGTAGATGATAAATATATAAATATAAAATATATAACAGATAAAAAACTATATATATTTGCATGTAATTCAGTGTTACGGGGAGACTCACCACAACAATTCAGCAGCCTCCATTTTAAAAAAAATCATTAGTTAGGGGAAAAAACCCTGTTGTTCTGATTTTTTTGTTTCCTGGAGGCAACATAAGAAAAACAGTTCTACCAGCAGGCAGCCTGGTGTGAGCAGCCGTAAAGATGACCTGGTTAGAAGGTTGGGACACAGCCTGTCATCTCTTTGACAGTGTAACTCCAAAAAATACTTCTGATGTTGCTTTTTGGCACAGTTACTTTGCAGAGCCTGAATGCTAGAGAAATATAAAAGTGAATGCTAAAGAAATTGTCCTTGTCACAGTGAGGATGTTTTCTATCCTCTTGATATGGACTATGAGCCTGTGATTGCTGGGCTAGCTTAGGGGTGTGTTAAGCAACATCTTAATCGTTTGTGTTCTCCACAGGGCTGATTAAAGCATTGTCAACATGATTTTTCAGTAAGAAAATACATGCTCATCATAATCTGTAGAACAATAAATACTTGCAGAATATGGTTTATAAAAACAAACTGATGCCTCGAAATTAGAGTTTATGATTTAACTACTTTAGCTAGGAATATGCCCTAATTTGACATTTAAAAGAAAGGCAAAATACTGTGCATTCTTTGTTGTGAAACAGATCATTTGAATCAAGTCTGTAAACAAAATATGTCATTTAAGGGGTCAAAATCCTTTTGGATTTATTGATAGAAAATGCTTTGATTAAACACAACTGATTTCGGAAGGGATAAGGATTCATTCCATGACAAATTTCAGAACACTTTGTTTTCCATAGTGGATCTCAAAAACTCTTCATTTAAAATTTGGCTTAGTGTTAAATGCATTTAAGTTGCAGTTTAAACTGGAATTAATTACTGGCTTTAACAACTAAATATAATGCATTTGTATTGATACTTTAGACAAGAAGATAGCTGAATACATATGAAACCCACTGTTTCTGCAATTTGGGAATGAATCAGTAGGAGAACTGAACAAAGAAATATCATACAGTCAGATTTCACATGACAGAACAAATGGAAATTCTTATCTCTACCAGAATACTGTGCAACATGAATCATAAGAGAGAAGATAAATAAGAAAGACAAAAGAAAAGAGAGGCAGTAATACTGAGTGCTACATGTACAACTAAAGAAGTAAAGGAAACAGAACCAAGTGTCACACCAGTGTAATGGCAGAAGACAAATTTTGCATAGAATCTGTAGAAGGATTCAAAATATACCAACAGGTTTGACTTCACTACAGAAGAAAAACCTCAGCCTTTGTTCATACTGCATAAAGTTTCCGACACTCTATAACATGTCTCCCACAGCCATTTGCAGACCATTGAAATTATTGTATTTTGTAATTTTAAAAATCCCTCAAATCTATGGGAATTACCAGATGTGTGTCTGTGAAAACTCAAACACAGCAATATTTTCCTTTTCTCCCCATTGAATTTTGTGTTCTTCAGAAGGCACTAATCTGAGAGCAGTGTGCTGTTTATAAAGTGAAGGACCTGGCACTCTCTACCAGTGTGCTGAAAACCTGGAGCTGGAGGAATTAATTCTGATGCAAATGAGGGTAGGGTTTCCCTGCAAGAGAAGTCCTTGTTGAATCTGCTGAGACTAACAACATGGTTGCCATATGTCCAGCTAGGAATGTGGTAGAGGTAAGCAAGATTCAAAAAAACCCCAAACCTGTTAGCTGCCTAGCTGTTCTTCTCAATGCATTTGGAGTCTATTTACCAGGATGTGAAATACTCTGCAGTTCAGCCAGCACAGTCAGCTTTAGAAGTATGCCAGTGCTGCCTGCATTTCACTTCAGATGTCAGAATGACCATGAAGAATTTTTTTTCAGGTGAGCTTCCCAAAACATTCAATATCAGATACTTGCTGCTGCAAATGAAAGCAGTAAGGGGCTGATCCCAGACAGAAGTGGCATTGAGCCACGGTGCATGTGAAACTCCTGCCCCAAACATTCAGTGGAGCATAATCCCTGTTTGGGAATTTTGTGACCTCACAGAAGGTTTGAATTCTCAGCTTCCTTCAATGCACTGAACTTCAGCACTGGCTCTTACAACAGAATTGGGTACTCTCACAACAGAATTGGGTATCTGTTAGCTTTCACCCCATGCTGGATGCAGGCATTCAATCCCGTGAATCATAAGTGCTGTGACTGCCTTGTCACGTGAGAAAGAAGGGCTGATATCATTAGGATTGTGCTTCTTAGCAAGGCACTGTTTGGAGGAGTATCTGCGGCTGCAAAGTTGCACAGGCCCCTTTTCAGCCTGGAAGTTGACATGGTTGACAGATCACAAGGGAAACTGCTGACGCAGGCATGTCAGATCCTGGTGCAGGACTGGAGCTGTGCTACAACTCTATGGTCTTGGTACCTCTTCTGCAGAAGGTGTGATATGGGAATGAAAGGGGAGAGGATTATGCTCAGTCTATGAGACTTCATATAAAAGTCTCAAGGAAAGAGCAGTAATCTCTATTTTCCTGTAGTTTTTCTTTATTCTTTCTCTCATTTTCTAGTTTTTTTAGTTTCTTTTCTCCTACAACCTTTTATGTTTTTTCCTGTAATATTTCTTCTCTTCTCTGCCATTTAGCTTTCCCAAAATTTTCAAAACAATAGGGATTATGAGTCAAAAGAGAAGGATGCAATTAACAACTAGTTATTCTTGCTGTCCAAGAAGAATAGAATACTACACAGTTGGAACTCAGAATAATTAAAAGGCCTCTTAGCTAAAATGTTTTTATTTGAAATCTAGTTGCTCTAGTGATGAGTTCTTTTCCAACAGAAAAACACACTGAGATGCAAGAAATCTTGGAAAACAAAATTACCTAACCATAAGTACATTCTGAACAAAATACAATGGTTATTCTCTCGCCATGCCATCAAAGAGACAAAAGGGAAAGCTATATGAAAAAATTAGGCAAGAGAGCTGCACCGAATACTTAGGACTGAGTAAGGGATTAAGTACCTGGATAACAAAATTACTATGACCTGCTCATAACCTTTATATTTTTCATGTGATTCAGTATAAAGTTACATTTCAGAGTGCAAATTTGATTTCTAGTTGCCAGCATTTTGTCTATTTGAGAATAGAGAGCAAAAGAAAAAGGCAGACTGCAAAGAACAGCCTGCATTTCATCTGATACTGGATCAAGCTCCTGATTTTTTCCTGCATTTATCAACATGAGATAGGGAATAAAAATATTGTCTATGTGTGTAACTCTTCTGTGGAATTTAGGCTACTAAATGTGTTGGCGGGGGGGAATGTGAATTCTCTTCCTTGCTATATTGCTTATTAGTTTTGTGGCTTTGCAGACTCCTGTAGCAGCACCCTTATCAGATTAACTGCATGCTGAACTGTGGACTCTCAAGAGAGAACCCTGAAGTAAGGCTTGAAAAGATGTTAAACTATGCTACCACAGGAATGAAGGAAGCCACAGTGAGGTGACTGAGGTACCTGCAAAGACTACCATGGACTCAAAGCCATGGCCAGTCTCATGACAACCTCCCAGTAGAAACTGTCAGTTATCAGTTTGCTCTTCTTTCCTATAGGGACAGCAAATAATATGGCCCTTCACAGCGGCACTTTCACATTTGGTTTTCATTTGCATTAAAAGAAATTTCTTATTCCTCTCATTGAACTATGATACAAGGATATCTTCTTAAAATTAATCTTTACTCTCAAATATAAGGGTGTTTGAGTTTTTAGCAAGTGTGTACTCTTAATTCAAACATCATAGTTATCCTTACAGGAAACACTTGATGGTACTGGTAATTCTGTGCTGTAAATTACCACATTTTAAAATTAAAGTATGTGGATCTATTATGAAGTATCTGTGACAAAGCAATTCCCTCCTCAGAGAGTGGTTTCATGGTAAGAAGCAAAGTGTTAAATACCATCCCCAATGTGTTGAAGGATACTTAGTACTAACAAGCTTAAAAGGAAAGGTTGTGCTGTGTAATCCCTGAGACAAATAGTGTATTTGACAGAGCGAGTTTAAAGTGCTATGTCTTACTGGCAGTGTAAAATCACAAAGAGCAGTGTTTTCAAATGGATTCTCTGGCACGTGCATACAGTATTTCAAAAAGTATTATCCTTAGAACTCCTTGTTCAAAATTATGCATAAAAAAGGCTGACTGTTCAGAGCAAAAAGTAATACCACCACATTGTTTTCACAGAATTAGAGTTTACTCACTGGAAGGCATAAAATATTTTAAAAATTTTGTAAAGCACTGTGGGGATACTCATTATTTATCTATGAATGGTTGTTGTATTTGGGTCATTTCAATTTACACTATTATATCAAATACTTCCCACTACTACTTTCTACATTTTGAAGTGACATCCTTTCCAATCCTTTGAATTTTTCAAAATAGTTGTAGCATTTGCTTTTTAGTTCACACAAAAAATTCATTACTGGTTAAAATTTAGTCTTTGTTTACAGTGTACCATAGAAGCAAAGTGAATGGTTTTGATAAAAATATACTGTTTAGGTAGGCAAAAATAAGTAAGATTTACAAAAGAGTACTTCAAGTCTCTTTGCCTTTGCTAGCATGAATATAGAATAGGTTTTAGTACTGTCCAGCAGTAAAGGAGAGAACAGAACAGGTATTCTTCCCATTCCTATTTGGATGTGTACACAGACAGTACAAATTTGGTTAACAGAGTTTAAGAGAGAGCTGAAACTTTGTAGTGTCCCCAAGAATCATCCAAAGTCTTTTTGTAGTACTTCCTTGTATCAGAATAATTGTATAAATTGCTGAGGCATCAAGTTTGAAAATATTTCAGAAGTCTCATATTTTTAATTTTACAAAGTACCCTGGGAATCAACTAGAAATACTACACAAAGAAATAGCCTTTGGCAGGATGACTTAAAGTCTAAACTCCAGATAATCTGTAACTTGAACATAAAATTGAATTTCCAAAACTGAAGATCTACAGATTGTGTTGTTTGTGCAGCTGTTAATGGCATCAAATCATTAGTTCATTACAACTTTCTGATAAATTGTCTGATATATGGCATATTAAAAAAGCAGTGAAGTATCATAAATAAAACTACTTTCAACAACATAGCATGAATGGTCAATGAAGGATGACTTTCCTTCACAACTTGTGAGTAATTTATACATTAATAGGTTTCAGTGGGCAGGACAATATCATTCTTATAAAAAATAGAGGGGCAAAGCAGCAGCTTGGCACATACTCTCATTCTGTTAGCTCCTAGATTTTGAAGTAGTAGTACAATTTATAAGCTGCAATGGGGGTATCTCTGTTTTTGTTACCTTATTACAACTGCAGACTGCACTGATGTGGCCACACTGAATCCCATAATTTAGTGCTTCACTCTCTCTTCCCAAATAGACACAACAGATTTGTGCTTTGTAAAGGAAGGGAATACCTGGCTGTTAAAGAAAGCTGCCACCACAACAATTCACTGTGTCTTTCTTGGCATACAACCATTGTCATAGAAGGAAATTTCCTTATAGGTCATGACACTATGGATTCAGGGAGCAAAGGCACAGGCAGGGGGCACAGTGGGGATGACACTCAGCATGTTCCCGTTGCTGCTCACACTGGGTTTTTCCCCGAGCCTTAGAAGTCTTGTTCAGACTTACAGGTAGAACAAAAAGAGAGGTGCAGTTATGCAGGACAAAAGACATCGTTGAGATTATCTGCAAGAATGTCCTTGATTTTTGTCTGATTCTTTAAAATTTACAATCTCTGTGTGCTGGCAGAGAAGGGTGACACCACATAGTTTATTGATACATATGAAATCTCAGAAAGGGCTCTTCTCTTTGTAAAATCTTCCCTTAATAAGAAAGGACTAGATCCCTGTTTTGATCTCCAAGTATTTGTATTTCTCCAAGTAATTATGATTATATTGTTCTAGGATTCTGAATTACCTGAAGATGTCCTCTAAATATTGATTTCCTTTTACTGGAACGATAGGATACATTTTGAAACAAATGATCAAAGATACAGTGTTTCTTAAGATGAGCTAGCTTGGAAGATCATAAACAGATCCCTGGAAGGGAAATCTACACGGAAATTATTTAGTCAGATTAAGAGGCAGAATTTGAGGTGGCTCTAATTATTTCTCGTAGGATGATGACAAATACAGGGGCGGAGATGAGTAAGGGTTCAGAGGTGTGTATTCTGCATGGTTTTCAGTTTGGGCTTTTGGAGTTTTTTCACTCAAAAGTGGGTAAGTTCAAAAAACTGTCTTGAGCCTGATATTAAATAATACTAAGTAATCTCTCACTTGGGAAAATCAGTTTACACACTGTTAAGGAATCTGCAGTCTAGCTCTAATGTCTTTTTTTAAAAATTATTTCACAGGATTTTGCTTGCATTTGTCATGTTTAAATATTTTATGTACAAATATTTAAAGGATCATTGGGAGGTGACAAAACTAAGGTAGATAATGACAGTTGAGCCTAGACTTTTACTAAACTGTTTAATCCATGCTAAGAGAAACACCAGGAAGCCTCTTACTTCCCTACCAGGAACTGCTGGTAACCTCTGGCATACACAGAGTCATGGATATCCATTTTAGGCATACTCTGGTGCAGTTCTTTATGCAAGGCAAGTCTTAGGCTCATGAAAGAAATCCTTTTCTTATTGTTTCACCTGCACCCTGTCATCATAATTAAAAAAAGGTTTTCATGGAAATTTCTTAATTCCCTACAATTCAACACTAAACAGTATTTCCTTCTTCTCTTAAGGGGGTTCTTAGATGGCAACAAAAACTACTGCTACAGAGGAGAGATAAGAGCTAACTCAAGTGGATGAAATCTCAGTTATTAAGAAATGAAAAATTCAAAAATACTGAGGAATAATGTGTTATCATGTACAATATTATGGCTGACTTACTGCTTTTAACATTTTAACAGATACTTTTGACTTTTTTTTCATCTAGACAGTCCATGTTTGGAAGAATTCATTTCACATCATGGAAAACAAATTATGCCTTTGAAATTAATGGTTATAAACATTTTAATTTCATGGAGGCTTAGGAGGCAAGAAAAAGTACGCAGAGGAGAAATAGTTTGGGGAAAGCAGTTGGAAGTGACAAAACTAGCAATGGATAGAGAGATGAAATTGAGAATCTGAGACATGATGAAAAGCAGCTTTTTAAAGATGCCCTCTGCTTGTGCTTTGTAGCTAAAGATAGAGGCCTGGTCATCTTCCCTGCCAACCCCTTACAATGATGTGCATTATTCCTGTGCAGCTGACACCAGACTGTTGTCATCCACCTTGTTGCCCCTGCAGGACTGAAGGGCTTTTGCTGCTGGTCTATAATACACTTAAATCTCCATAGAAGTCTAAGTATCGTTGCTGAACATCCTAGATAGTTATAAAGTGTATGCATTAAATGAGATGTAAATACTCACATTTGAGATAATCTGCATATGAAAGATTCTTGGAGAATTTTAAAACTAGAATTTTGACAGGTATTTTTAGTACAGATTTGGAACATTGTCACAAAGTTTGGGTTTTTCTAGCTTTCCAGACAACAAAGTTGTCTTATCGTAGCAACTACAAGGTTACAAAAATGTTGGTTCACACCAAGACCTATTAATATTTTTTTCCAAATTACATCATGTTAGAAATTGGAAACCACCTTTACTGCATTTTTTAACAATATTTTTTAAAGACCTACACACCCCCTGCCAACAAATATGGAAGAGATTTATATCTGAACAGGTACATTATTAAAAGTAGAAAAGCAACCCAATTTCTGCTTTACTGTCCAAAATCCCACTTGGTTTCCTCTAGGAGCAACACATCATGCACTATTACCCAAGTGAGGTCTCTCCAGAGTAATGCAGGGAGCTATTCTCTCATTTAAAGGAAGAATGCCACAGAAGAAACACAAATCATTTAAAGTTCCCTCTGCACAGGCAAAGGGAAAGAAACTGGAGAAGGGCTAGGAAAATCTAATTTGGTGCTGCATTTCTGTTCGTGGTAGACTGTTATATCTTCCAGTTTTCAAGAGAAGCTGAAGTAGCAATACCTGATGTAGAAGAGGTTTCTAGAGGTGGTGGATTTGCTGCACTGGGCAAGCTGCAGCCTTTTTTATTGTAATTGCAGTCACAGAAGTGTTCTGGCTTCCCTTTTACCGAGATTTGTTTTGGTCATTCCACAGCAGTGTATTGGAAAACTACTGGTTGGTGGTGCACTGGTGCCAAGACTTGATAACATATTTCAAATCTCTGGCTTATTTGGCTGTGTATTAGCAGCAGGATTTGATAACTCATTTTGAAGTAGCATGAAGTAGTTCCATCTGGCCCTCAGCACACCCAAGGTTAGCACAGCGCATTAAGCCCAGGGAAGGCTGTAGGTCACCAATGTGCTTTTCTCCTGACAAATCTTCATGGGCTATTTTTCTGAGATTGAATTTGTACTTTTATTTCCTCCTGCAGTAGCCTACTTATTTTTCATTGATTTCCATTAAAGTAAGGAGAGCACTGATCTGGAAACAGTTCATGAATTGCATTATCCAGTTTAATTAGAGGGAACAGAAGTTCCTTCACAGACAGAATAGTCAGCATTCAGCCTAAAATGCAACTCTGAACGTAATGGCTTCAGCCAGCAATGATCTGAAGTCACAGCCAGTGCCAATTATCCCTTCCACTCATTACGCAGTACATTAAGAATGATGCTATAGCATGTTCTCTGTTTTAGTATTTAGTACTATATAGCAAATATGTATGTTTAAATTTCTTTCTCAATTCAAACCTGTGTCAGAAACAGTTCAATAGCGAGTTTGTTTGAATTATGTATTAAATCAAATTCTTGTTTTGCTTTTTCTAGCTGTCTGTAAATCTTTTGCAATCAAGCCAATTAAATATTTGTAGTAACAAAAAGTCAATAATCTGTATACACTGTTGTTACTTTGCTGCTGGAATAATTTTATGGACAGGATGTGAAATCTTAAAAGTTCACTGATGAGCCTGCTATACTTGAGAGAACATAAAGTTATGCATCAGCTGAGATCTGTGCCAGGGAAATTAAGGGAAAAAAGTACACAGCAACTTTCCCAGATCATGTAAGCTTAAATTCTTCTTGTAACATGATGATACTCAAATACTTGCAAGAGTTTAAATGGTGTTCGGTAGAGGCATATGCAGTTCTCAGATTCTGGCAATAAATACCTTGTGTCTTATTCTCAGTACAGACACAAGTTTAGAGAGGACAAGGTTTAATACAGTCAGAGCATTCCAGGAAATGTCACCGTTCAGTTTCACCAAGTTGATATTATGTTGTCATAAAATTCAGAAGAAAAATACTAAGAGATTGAAAATACCCTATAAAACTTGTATTTTGGCTTGAAACAGTGGAAAAATTACTTTGTGTTTAGAGCATGAGGGCATGGCCAAGCCAACAGTTAGGTCTTCAGAGCTATCCAAAATGTCCTATTAACTTTTTCTTTACTTCTTTCACTTGAAGGACAACTTAGCCTTAACAGACCACACCTAGAGTATTGGGTCACACACCACACCAACTGCTGAATTACAACTAGCATTTACTAACCTTTGTTTTTTTACATTTTGTACCTATAGAATCCCTAAAATGTATTCTGGATTCATGCTGAAGTTTCAGTTTCTTGCAGTTGTAATGGAAACTTTGTTTTATAGAAAGGAATGAAATGTCAAAAAAGTCAACATGTACTTTCCCCTGGAGCTAATCTATAGACTTCAACAGTGGGACACACAAACTAAATTCTGCTCAACAGAAGAGAGGGTTTCTGACTGTTTGCTCCTCAACAAGGAGAACTAAAATCAACATAGTTGCAACTGTGGTACACCATCTTAGCTAACTAAAAGTACCTCATTTTACCAATACAGGTCTGTACTGAGGCGACTTCCAGTTTTGGAGTATGCTTGTTTGGATTGTCTCTTCCACCTGAGAATTGAGCTGGAAAATTTTCCAGTGTTTAATCATCTTCGATAAACACATCTAAATGACTGAAAGAGCTATATCACACACTGTAAACACAAAAAATACACAGGATTATGTGGATTCTTCCAGCAGGAATTACTACAGCATTTTAGAGCTGAAAACTACCAGTGAAGGTACTTTCTATGCCTGTGTAATGGTAGCATCTGAAGCACAAAAATATGACCAGTTAGATTTTCAAATATTGAGTTTTGTTGTGAAAAGTCTACTAGTTAAAAGTAAACTGCAGATTGCATCAGTTCACCCAGGGCAAGGCAGTAGTCCAGGCAAATTCATTGTGAGCTGACCACCTGCATTATGGGCTCCCACACAGATTCTTAGCCCACATAAAGTTCATTTCTGCAGCAGATGCACAGTCAGTGTTTGAGTTGTCGCAAATGAAGTTACTTTAGCTGCAATTCAAAGTACACAGATGGACACAAGAGGTCATGGGCAGGATAAAGTTAAATAGCTGGTGTGTAGATAGTCTTACATTATCTTAATTGTTAAATACTGAGGATGCAATTTTAAAACAATATTGGCATGGCTTAAAAGGCTATACTCAAATCCAGCACACTGATCTCTTTTGTTTTGCAAATCTGACCAGAGGAGTTAGTAACACCATGGAAATATCTCTCTGCATGGAGAGAATTCATGGTTGAAAGGGTGGTGGCACAAACAAACAGCCATCAAAAAAATTCCCACTAAATGCAATGCTGATGCCTCTGTTCTGATCAAGGACAATAAGCTGCTGGCAAAACTACCTGTCCCATGTAGATCCACTACCTCCAGCATGCATGGTCCAGGACCAGGAGAGGATCTCCCCAGCAAGTACATGGCATGCTCCCACCAAGGAACATGGCCAAGGAACATGGAACTGGGTGGGAAGCAGAAGACTTCAGTCTGTACTAAATGAATGAGACCTAGCAGGCAATCTAATCAAAGTAAAATGAAGTAGAATGGATGAAATTGATGAATGGATTAAAAAGGAAATTTATCTTAGTACATATTCTGTGTAGAAATGGTAAAAAAAAAATCACAGGATCATAACGTATTTATTATGGCACATTAGAAAACCTTTTATGTTCAAGAATTTACAGCAGCTCCTCACAGTTTCTTTCTAAAACCCCAAAGCTTTGAACCTTTTCAAATACAAATTGTTTGCACGCAGACTATACAGTATGTGCTTAGTATTCATGTAGGATTTTTGCTGGTGAATTTATTTTATTTTATTTTGATAACACTTTCTTAATTTGGATATAAATCTAGCTTTATATCTTTTCAAACAGAAAAACATAGTTTATTTATGTGATTATTCTCCCTATAAATCATATAATATACACTGAGAATATGCTGGGGGGGAAACTGTTCTCTCTTTTCCTTTGTGCACTATAATATATCAGTTTCTGTGGCAATAATTTAGACTCCTAAATAATGAAATCCTTTATTTTTACAGTTCTGGGAAAGACACGTTTAAATATCTAGCTTCTGAAACATATGGGCTTGGGGAATGTTAAAAAATGTGGCACTAAATTTCTTGAAGAAGCTGTATTTAAAAAGAATATTATGCATCAATTTTACATGTTGGATTTTTTTTTTTTAATAAATGCTCACAATATGCAGTTCTTCTCTTAACTGTGGTGAGATTCTCATAAATAAAAGGTTTCCAAAATTAGCCAGTCTTCACCATCACAAAGATGTCATAGTTATTCAGTTGACATTGGTACTTCTAGCACTGGCCATCTAGAGGCAGTGTGAATAAAGCAGATCTCTAAGCACAGGTAGGTCTGACAGGCCCCTGTGCATGGCTCAGATTCACTCACTGCTGCTGGGGTCAGGCAGCTGAGCCCAGGGCAGTAATGCTTTGAGGGGCTGAGGCACCTCAGGTCTGCAATGAGAGCATCATGGATACATGCTCAAGGTTAATCAATTATCAGAGTGAGGTGAGGGAGTTAACAGAGAATCAGACAGGGTCTTGATTTTTCATTTGCATCCTTCTGTAGCATGTGCTATAAGTCTCTTTCTCAGTCATTTGAGCACTTTTACCAGCTAGCATTCCTTCTATTCTTTCTGTAGGACATGTCGATGTCACACAATGTCTTTTGCACTTTTTCAGTGCCACATAAAAGTTTTCAAGGATTTGTGTGTTTTCAGTAAGTATAAAACTTTTTGAATAACTATCCTTAGTGAGACATATTTCTGTTTGATGGTGTACAGGAAAACTAAAAAAGACTGACTTTTCCTGGGGATTATTCTTCACAATGCCATTAGGTAATTTTCTGAAGACCAGAGAAAATTATTTTCTTTAGCGTGATAGTCCCATGAATTACAAGAATTAGGTATTCTTGTGGAATTCAGCACATAGTTGAATGAAAATCAGATCCACTATTCAATCTAGAAATGTACATATGTCAAAATCTAGGTTTTTTCCTAGCTATTGCATTTTCTTCATCATAATTGGTTCCTTAATTTGAGGTTGTAAAGACTGACTCTGCCTTGATACTGGGCATAGATAAGTACCTTCTTCTTTCAAAAGAAATTACATGTTCTGGTATTATGATGGTATTCCTTGTGGAAAAAGATAAAACTTCTTTCCAAATGTCTGGTTTATATATAAAAATTTTATGAACTGCTTATATTTATTTTCCTCCAAAAGATTTCCTCAGCAATGTCTAAATGTATTTCTACTTAATAATAAGTCGACATAGTTTTCTACCAGGAAAAGAAAAATTATGATGAGGCACACTGATAAGCACAGCTGTGTGTTCCTTTCCTACATATGGCCTTTTTGCAAATGTGTTAAAGAATATATTTTTGAATTCTCATTAATTTGGGTCTTAAGAAAAGTTAAAAATATCACATGTGACATTATGGTTCAATCATACAGAGTGTTGTAAGAACCAGCTAGTGTATTTTTCTAAAAAAAAAAAACCCTAGAAACTTTATAGAAAAATGTGAGGATACAGAAAGAAAGTTTTCCAGTGATCCAATAAAAGTCCCTTGGTCAGATTCCTCTGTGAATTGCAAATATATTGCACATAGAGCAGAACTGGCCACTGCAAAATCTCTTATAATTTGAAAAAATCACTGTAACACCAGTAATTGACAACATTCTGAAACACTGCCTTGAAAAGCTGAAGACCAAAATTTATATCCCTGAAACAGAGGAATGGAAGAGTAGATAGATTACGTATTTCTAGTTGTGTTGTGGCTGCAGTGTCACAGCTGGTAGGCCTGGAAAAGAACCTGAAAAACTCTTTTTCATCTCCATGATACAGTCACCATTAGAAAGCCCATCTATAATAACTGGCAACCCAATAGTCCTCCTACTTCAATGTAATTGTTTTCTGAGTGGAAACTACCATCTAATCATCACACATAACTCAGAACTGCATCACAAAACTGCCATAACAACAGACTGACTTCTTTTTACCAGACTTCCCAATCAGTTGTCTAATGCTTCAGGAAAAAAACAAAAACAGCTGATAAACCAGATTCTGAGCAACAAAATGCCTGACTGAATTTTAAAATTTGTTCATTGCCAGTTAGAAACTCATACTATCTGCTTCAACAGTAATGGATACTGGGCCTGAAGGGACAGTAAAGAATTAACTCATCTGAATCTAGTCAAGAATAGAGACTGGGGATTTTTGTCTTACATTAATTCTACTATACATGTTCCATCATATGCCAAGCTTGATGGAAAATAAAGGAAAAATAAGATTAGTTTAAGATTTTCTAAATATAGAAAAAAAATTGTTTTATCTAATTGTTGAAGACATTGCTAAAGATAATGATAAACCAATGGGTGGTGAGAGCATTATAAAGTAGGTTAATCATCTAGAGCTCATGCAAACCCTGTTAGCCTCTAGTCAGACATTTCCCTAAGGTATCAACATAATTTGAATTTCAAAAAAGAGCTTAACAGAATATAGTTCTTTCTTTTTTGTTAAATAGGGATTTGGACCATAAAAAAATCAACTTTACCTTTTCTAAATTTCTGTGTAATCATCTGATCTGAGCTAGTAGCTTAAAACTGAGTAATGTGAATATTTCCCCTTAGCTCCAGAGAAGGTGGTGGTGAAGTTCCCACCAAGTCATTTAGTCCTTAGTACAAGATACTAAGTACTTGGAAATTCTCATGAAGC
The DNA here is from genome assembly GCA_013399915.1 of Illadopsis cleaveri. Classification (NCBI taxonomy): domain Eukaryota; kingdom Metazoa; phylum Chordata; class Aves; order Passeriformes; family Timaliidae; genus Illadopsis; species Illadopsis cleaveri. The sequence goes on from VXBB01009311.1 coordinate 1,390,198, forward strand.
TAGATAATCTCTGCTAGATGAGGAAAGTTTTATGCTATGCTATGTTACATGTCTATGCACTCCATCCCATGGGGATACAAATCTGTACTCCATCAGTGAAGTCAATGTAGCTAACTTATACCACCTGATGCACATACACAAAAAAAAAAAGCTAAAAGATTATTTCCCAATGTAATATTCATAGAAATGAAAAGCAAACCTAAGAAGAAAAACCCCATAATTCAACACATGACCGTGTGTACAGAAAACCAGCATTTGTTTTCATTATCTTTCCTTTTAATTCTAGATTGTAAAAATTCCAAAACTGCCTCCTGTGCTGTGAATAAAATGTGTTACTGTAGTACCGAGGAGCAGAGATTTAGTGAGACTGTATTAAATCTAATTGATTTTAGGCAGCCATCAGGGATATTTGTAACAAGGAGAAGTGACCTTAAATATATGGAGCTCTTGCATTGTATTTGTAGAATGCCTCAGTGTTCTCTCTCAGCTCCCACTCCCCAAGTCTAAAAATCTAAATTTTGCATTGCTGGGAAAATTTCAGCCATTATTTAGAAATTAAAAAGCGCCTATGTATTAAAAAAAAATAAATTATTTTAGGTATTTTTAAGTCTAGCATGGTTGATTTTACTTAATTTTCATGGTTTCAATAATTACTGCATTTGTAAATTTTATAGTAGTAAAGGTAATAAATTCTCATGAGTGACTAAGCTTCTTGAGTCAAAAAAAATGGTCTTGTAACTTCTGTTTCTCAAAATCAAACTTCTGTTTTTCAAAATCAAAAAATGACTAAACCCCCCATCCTAATAACAATCAACGAGTCCCACTGTTATACTACTATTGAAAAAAAAATGCTAGAAAAAAATGCTTGTCTATTAAGTTCCTCCACCAAACAATTAAGTTTGGGTAGTGATTCAGAGGGCTCTTAATCTACTAAGCTCTAACTACAGAGTCTTCCTAATGCAAGTCATGCATAAACAACTTACATAGCTATTTAAAGTTCAGAATATGGACCATAAAGGACTGGGCATTTTAACAGTATAAAAGAGATGCTAGATAGGTGGTTTTGTATGTATTAAAGACAGTGTTAAGAGATTTATCATCCTTTTAGAAGGATAGAGGGAAAGTAAGGTAAAACAATCCTGACAGCAAAACACCTGAACAGCACAAAGATTAGAATATCACTTACATGAATGACAGTTACTTGCTTTACAGATTTATGTATATTTTTTAATGTTTTTGCTAGACTCAGATCAGCATTCAGCTTCTCAGCACGTTTTGAATTCTACTTTTCTGAAGAGTCTTACCCTAATTTTTTCACAGGAATTTATTAGATTTTTTTTCTCCCTTTTAAAGCTGAGCTTCTTTAAATGTTACATGCTACACTTTCTTAAATGCGTCTTGATTTTATAGTTGTGTTTTTGGAGATGATGGGGAGAAATACAGGTGACTAGAGAAGCTTACCCATTTACACACTGATAGATTTGTGAAAATCTTTCTGTTTCATCCTAATCCTATTTTTCTAGGCTATGGTCTGATTGACTAAACTGACATCTTAGCAAAAATTATCAAATCCATTTCCCTTTGAGCTTCACTTCCAGTTTAAAAGCTCAGTCATCCATAAGGCACTTTGGACTTCAAAGATGGTGAATCAGACACATAGCTGTGGCGTGTGTAACCCTGGAATTCATAATATTCTGTGTATTAGATTGATATTTGCCCCATTTTCTAGAACAATGCCAGACTCAGACAGACAGTGTTCTGTTGATTGACCCTGCTTTTTTTGTTGTAGCTTAAGACATATACCCCCATAGCTGACTCTTTTCACGTCTGTAATTTAGAAAATAGTAATTCTTTTCCCTTTGTAAGAGGAACTGTAATTGCCATATAATCTCAAGAGCCCAAATTACTTCTTCGGTCTGATTTTGTGCTTCCTTCAAATTACACTTTTTTAAAGAAGGAAAGTAAGAGGAAAAATCAAACAAACTAATTTGGATTTTATGAATAAACCCACAAACCCCAGATTCTCAATACACAGAGGAAAATTAATTGCTTATACAATACTTCTAAAAGTAATATGGGAAGCATGCATTTCTTTCTAGAAATGGAATCATCTGGGACCTGATATAAATTTTGGAAGAATGATACATTACACTAGATTTATTTATGTAATGTCATTGAAAATCTTCATATTGGAAATTCCAGTCATGAAATAAATCAAGACAAAATGATGACAGTTGACCAGAAACTAGGTATTACTAATTTTCTTTTGACTGTTTAGGTACTTACATACACCGCAGTACTCTCATTCTTCCTCCTAAGAGCTGGGAATCACGGAGTCTGGAATGTATTTCCTAGCACTGCCCAAATTTTGGAACTCATGGTCTCCATTTTATAGAAGAGGGAGAAAAGCCTAGAAGCCGTGAAAGGAATCTGAACTTCCCTGAGTCCTGCTCACTAACCTAGCCCTGTTATATTCCAGACCTAATTAACCTAATGGTTAACCATGTCTTTGTCACCTTGAGACAGCAAAATCAGATTGAAACTATACACATCTACTTATTCACTGCTATTAGGGGACATGAAAACATTATGTTTGTGATAACCAGTTGTCTTCCAAATAAGGTGGAACTTCTAAAATTTTAGTGTGACCTGAATGGGTGTGATTTTTCAAACAGTTCTGTTAAAAGACAAATAATTGATCCGATAGTTCCATGTGTCGACAGTCATAATGAAGAGTTTCTAGAGACAAGAACCTCTTAATGAAGTTAAATTAAACTAAATTAGATTAAATTGCACTTCTTGACAATATTTTTTGGTCTTCCTGGACAGGGTTTGGTGGTCTCTGAACTATGCCTGAAGGTTTGGTCTGGGCTTTTAACTCTTTTGTCCCTTGCAACTATTTGCTCTGTCCTATCCTGCACCATTATAAAATAATTATAGTTTACAACTCACAACGATAAAGATCAGTAGCATTTAGGCCAGTGCCTCTGTCAGAAGAAGGACTGAAGGCAAGAGAATAGCAGAAGGGAAGAGTATGAGATTATTCTTGTGCTGCAGTTCTGACTCAAAACAAACCACATATGCCAAAGGGAAAGTGTCTGATTCAGTTCTATGGGTGCTTCTACTTTGATAATTCAGCAGCAAAAAACTTTGTCATCCTGATAAACTTCCTTTCAAACTCCTGTCTTGGCTGTGCTATTCACAGAAGGAGCAAGCAGAGAAGAGAAACAAAGCACTGCTTTTTCCTGTCTTCACACTCCCCAAACTCTCTGCACCTCCAGTTCATCTCTGGTAACATTCACTATGGTATTCCTCTGCTAATCTCTTCCTGTGTAACACACTTCAAAACATGATTTCTCACATGTAACCAGGGAGAGGAGATACTTTGCATAAGGAGAATGAAATCAGAAAGAGAGGTATTTTGAAAGTAAGTTTAGGACATAATGTGCATGTTTGGACAATGCATCATGTAGCCCATAAGAGGACCAAAGGAACCAGGAAAGAGGGAGACTTAGGCTCATATTACCATTGCAAAGTTCATCCAACTCAAAAGCATATACCAGCAGCAACTGGAAATACAGTTAACTTCTTACCCTACTAATTCTCATTTTACATACTTGTTTATACATGGCCCATTTAGCCTTCAGCAGCAGAGCTGTCTGAGATTTGTAATGTGACGTTTCATGGCTGCATGAATATTTGAGCTCTAATTATTTTATCCAAACAGGTTTGTTCTGCTTTAATCACAGTATAACTAGATTTCAAAATATATGTCTTTAGAAAGCACTGAGGGGAAAATAGTTATCGAATAAAATCGTATTAATTGTATACAAACTTTAAAAAAAAGCTGTGTAGGGCAGCATATGAGGGTAGTGAAAAAAGGGGAAAAAATCATATAAAATTATTTAAAGCACAGAGATTAACTATTTAGAATCCTACCAGCAGATAATTAAATTAATAATAGATACTGGTAGTCTCAAATACTTGGTAATCATTAATATAATAAAAGACATTGCAAAATAAAAATCAAGAAAAGTATTTTCTATAAAAGTAAGTCAGCATAATGAGCTAAAAATTAAGGAATAAGACCCTCTAAATTTAACAGTAATTTTTAATCAGAGGCTGAAATACCAAATAATATAACTGAGATTGTTTTGCAGTTAGCAATTGATCTGCTGTATATATGAAAAAATTCCAGGGCAAAAGAAGGTATAGCCTGTTGCATTACACTGTAGTGAGCAGATTAATTAAATGAAGTAAGAACTGCATTAAAGCCCATGTATAACAAGGAATTTCCCATCTCAGGCAGCCAACTGGTATGCTCAGTTTTCGTATCAAGGTACAGTATTTCTGGAGCACTGATTTTTCATCAGGATGAAATCCATAATGCTAGAAAAGTGAAGAGGCACAGAATCAGCCCTCTTGTTTTTATACAAAGGATTATAAAAGGAATTTAAAAAACATGGAAATTTTAAGCAGATTTAATTGTTCAGTTGAGATAAAAGATACTAAAAATACTAAAAATAAGAACTACTTTTTTTTTCAACTGACAAAGCATCAGATGTTATTTTTTCTTTCACCCGGCAAACAGAGACCAGTTGTTTGGATGTCAGCTGCTGAAAAAATCATTGTGTGAAAGTTAAAATGTTCACTGGAAAAGCACAGTTCAATTAAGCATCGTCTGCACAGATCAGTCAGAGAAGGTCATGCTTTACTGACACACAGGAGTACTGTGAAGACGTTACTGCCATGACTGATGAAAGGAATTCAGTAGATTTATGATACCCTGATCTGACAATGCCCTTCCCTCAGAAATTAATGACTACAGGACAGCGCTAGGACATCAGGAGTAAATGAAACTGTTAGTTAAAAATAAGAGCTGGAAAAAATACATTTGAGAGTGCCTTTTTCTTTAATGTTTTGCGGAGGAATTATGTAGGTCTAAATCAAACTTCTAGCACACCCGTATTATTTGGTTTGGGACAAGGATACTGACTCCTTTTAAAGGGCAACTAAATTACAGGGACACTACATTAAGTAAAGGAATCAGTAGATGACCAAGTTGACTCTGTTATTTAAGGTGCTTAATGTGGACCAGCTGGACAACCACTTACCATGGAAAATAATGTGTTGTCCCACACTGAAACATGAGATCTTTACCAAGTCTTTGGAAAAACTCAAGTATAAATTAACTGGTGTATAGCTACATTCAGGAGCTTATTAAATGCCTGCCTGGAAGATACAGATGTGTAAAATTTCCTTCATGAATTTTATCAGTGCCTCTAATGGAACAAAAAACTTCTTATATAAATACTAAGCTACCCAATACAACAAGAGCAGATCTAGTACAGAATCTTAAGAATTTCTGATAGCACATGGAAGGTGTCATCTTCTATGAAATGCAACAAGTTTTCAGAGTAATCGCTGAAGAGCTCTATCAGATACACATTAAGTTTTTTATTCCCAGTAATTGAAACTTGTGTTTTGTAAGTTACATTTTAAAAATGCTGATTTTTCTTCTAGATGAGATTTGGTATAAAGTAATCAGAATTAAAAACAAGACTGTCAAAGTCAAACTGGGCCAGAGAATCAGAAATCAGAAGTGCAAGAGACATACTTGAAACTAGGATAAGGGATAACTAAGGGCTGGATAAAACATACATAATCCACAACGACAGGGTACTATCACTATTCTTAGAATCAATTAAAACTTTCATTTGTTTTGTTCCCTGAAATTTTCTTCCCCTTGATGTGGTCAGAAGGGAAATTATTTTTCATGCCTTTGAGAAAGGTGTTTTCTGCAAGTCTGCCTTTTCTGGTTCATATGTTAAAAGACACCATGGTCCTTGGAGCTTTCAGCCCCACTGTAGGTACTGTACATGCACAGGAATCCTTCCCCAGTGAACTCAGGACTCCAGACACCAATATGATTTTCTCTGCTTCATGGCATGTCATGTACAGACACTAGCCAGTAGCCTGAACGCCCTCCATCTCTGAAAACTGAGATTTCCAGATGGCAAGCTGATCTGACTTGGTGTACTGAAATAGTGTTGTAGACACCAAAGGAACTAGAGCTAGTGGAGTGACACCCCTATCTGATTATTTTTGAGCAATGGGAAAGGTAGTTCAGGTATGAACAAGCACTGCAGCTTATTATCATTTTAACCAAGCTATCTTTATGTAGAAGTTTTAAAACAACCAAGTTACCATGGAAACTGATTGAAGCAAAGACTTACTGTAAATTCTTTTCTAGACAATGATAACAGGACTGACAGGTGGGCTGTAAAAGGAAAATGAGTGCAATACAGAGTAAGGCATGTTGATCTGTTTCCCCTTCCTATTAGTGTTGTCATTTATAGCTCTGCTTTATCTCTACATTTTCTATAGTGATATATTGAAAATATTTTAGGAGAAGCTCCCACCTAAATGAACCTTTTATTTTGTCATAATCATATTTGCAGGGGGATATACATGAAAAAAGAAAAGAGCTAAAGGGCAGGGCACTCCACTTACTTTCCCAAATTATTCTGTCTTACTGGAACCATCAGGGAGGGAGAGCCATCACTCAGGAAACACATTTGCATAAAGTGCCCTTTCCCACTAACGTTTATATTTTGGTCTTAAAATACACTCTAGGTATGTTTACATCCTAGCACAATGCTCCCCTTGTGTACTATGAAAGAAAGTAAGAGAAATTAAATGATTTTACTAAAGAAATACCCCTTTGCCCTTTCCCATAAATTTAAAAGTATACCTGTTTTCTGTAATCCTATTTAAAAATTACTCGTTTCTGTAAATATCTTTCTTAGCCTGATACATGATGGTAAGAATAAAACAGATTAGAGTACCCAGCCCTCAAAACACAGTGCCAGAGTTTTAAGAAGGGAAATTGGCAGAATGAACAGCAGAATTTGTACCTTTTCCACTTGGAATAGTTGTCAGCACTGGAAAAGATTTCAGCATATGAATATGCAATTTTTTTTTTTTAAATTCTGTGCTGGATGTTTCTGCCTGCTGTGTTTAATTTCAGAATCTTGTGTTATCATTAGAGAAAAATAAGTTCTTTTGCAATATAATATTCTACCAAAAGGAAGGCAGGAGAAGGGGGAAATTCTTGATTTTGTCCTGATACTTTTCTAGCCCAAAGTTTCTTCTTCTTGGTTCTACCTCCCAGCTGGAGCTGTGGTTGTACATGCCCTCCTCACACAATCCATAAACCAATTTTCTTCCAAATATTAAGAGATTTGCTGTCATCAACAGACATATTTGGTCTCAATACACTAGAACTACAACAGATAGTCACCTATGTAAGGCATGTTTGCCTTACAGCTAAAAGTAACAGCAGCAGCTGCTTTTGTTGTCAGAAGTAAATATACTTCTCACCTCCAGTCTCTGCCTTTCTCAGCACTGAGGTGGTGGGGATGTGACAGATGGTTCCTGCTAAGTAATCACAGATAAAATGGTATTTGGTGTATGGCATAAATTTCCAGGCAAATAAGAATGCTTTTCATTTAATACCATCCCCATGAAAAGCTGGATACTTAATAAAACGTGGCATGCTCTAAGGCAACACATCTTACATGTTGAAGTGTATGAGGACAAGACTAGTGGCAGAACTCTGATAAATGATGCACAAGCCAAGTTTTACTTGTCATAAGTGAGTTTTGATGACTGTGTTTATTATATGTAAAGCTTTTTGGCAATGAGACAAAGGGAAACACAAATCTTAATTCTACTCTTTTTAAGCTAATTACATTTTTTATTCTGTCCACTGTACAACATTTGGGTGTCCCCAAGGCACAGAAAGCTGCCAGTCCAGGCTCAGTTGTCAGGCACACTTGTGCAGAGGTATGTGCAGTCCTTGAGAATGGACACTCAAGGATTCCTTGCATCAAAGGTAGAACCATTTAAAGGAAGCCATTTTAAGTATTTCTGTGCTTTTTGTCTTCATTCTGACACAAATCCTACTGGAAAAGGGTCAAAAAATACAACTGCTGTCCTTCTCAAGTCTCAAGTAAATAAATTCCCCATGAACATAAAAATTATTTCAAAATATGGTTTTAATTCTAGAAATAGTATCCCAGTAGCCAACAGTTTAATACAATTGAAATTCCTTGGCACTATTGTACATTCCCAAATTTTAATTATTTTTCGTATCTGGCAGTATGACAAAAATGTGTTGTTTCAAATAATCATCATCAGATTCCACAAGGAGGTGTTTATCTTAATTAAGGAAGTCAGGTTTAGAAATAAGAATGTTGGTAATAGTTAAGGTCATGACACAGGACAGTACAATTTTAATTTACAAATTCTCACCTAAAGGCAGGATTATTCAAAAGCAGAGGTGGGGAAAAGATGCAGAAGAGATGGAGGAGGGATTGTTAGGAACTGGAAAAAGCCAAGACATAAGTTCTGTGGGAAAAAAAAAACCCACAACAAAAAGAAACAAAAAACCCCACAAATCAATCAAACAAACCAACCCCCAAACCAAAACACACCAGCAAAAAAACACCAAAGAATGATAAACCAGAAAACGGAACAGACAAACCTTAAAACCACAGTTTACAAAATTGCCATTTGCAATCTAAGGATAATTCTTCCAAGCCTGATCAGAATTCTGTGAAAATCACTGAACTTTGCAGAGGTGTCTCAGAGGCACCTTGTAAACTTAAGACCAGGCCTACAAGAAATCAGGTCAGTGCTGCAAGTAAACTAGTCTGTGAGACCTCCAAGCATGAGTGGTCACTCTGAACATGTTGTCTGGGCTTCCAGAGGACAAACACTTGTATTCTGTTTCTCATCAGCATGCATTTCCTGCTGTAAGACACACATTATTTCCACACGTTTGTGTTGACACATTTTGTGCAAAAAATGTATATAAATAGGTTTTGTGCATGGATTTACGTGGTTAGCAGTATAAAATTATGTCAGTGTTCATATCTGCAAACTTATTACTTCAGTACTTGACCCCAAGTCTCTAATTGCTCTATTTCTGTTTTCATGGAAGACAGAAAAAATTAATGAAACAAGAAGTTTCTCATTGACACATCTGTAACTCATGCCTTTTTGTCAATGCAGGTTTTTCAATACAGAGTCCACATTGGTTTCATATGTGATGAGCAGACAAGCAAACAGTGGAGAACAGCAGTAGATACGAGACAGATAAACAAGGAAGAAAAATTAAGGACAAAAAGACTGTGCTGTTTCTAAAAAATCAGGTAAGGAATTCAGGTGGTTCTCTATAAAGTGTAAAATGTACAAAGAATTGTGCCAAATAAGTTTATCCTGCCCTTCATAGTATTTCTGAGAATTCCTTCTGTATGTGTCTAGGACATATGTACCCACACAATATGTATAGCCTACTAATCCCCACTTACACAAGGAATTTACTTTCTGAGCAACTAAAGTATCACATGGGAACATAAACATGGTGGAGACTATATAATCTCTGCTCCCTAAAACAAACTGGACACTAGGCTAACTGCATGTTTCCTGATGGAACTGTTCATGACAGAAATATTCCTATAAACTTGTTAGCGATATTTACTTTTTGAATTGTCTGAAATTATATTTTTGCCACAAACAGAAGATGGAAAGAAAACCATAGCTAAATATTACAGATCTATCTACTTAATCGATACCTTTCCCTTCCACTTACAAAACTAATGCTAACCTAAGATGTTGGTATAGCAACACACATGAAGTATTAAGAAATGGTTACTTACAGGTTTTTTGCATTCCTAAGGAACACCATCAGCTTAACACACCCATTTAGTATATCCACAAAACAGAAATTCCTTTAGAGTTTGGCCCTGTAGAAGTACTTTAACTCATCCACAAAATCCTTATTTATGCTAATATTTAGTTTCCATAGAACAGCATCTAATGCTTCCAGACAGCATGTTTCAGAAGACTGACTGCAAACCTATGGAAATTCATGACTGAAAAAACACCTTCTATGAATTCCCAAGAGCTCTAAAGCCATTAAAACATACAAAAATCCTTAGCCAAGCCTCACAAACAATACAAAACTCACTACTACTGCTAACATATCAATTATGTGTTGCACAATCCATGATAATGCAATACTCTGCTCGCAATAACTTTTTGCAGTTTGAGAGGACTGCCACACATGGAGACATTCTGCCAGTTCCTGGTGTGCTGATTGATAGCTGCTGCATGCTTGCAGAGTATCAGCAAGGATGTCTCTAATGGGAGAAGCAGCATCATACAGCCAGAGTTTCTCTACGATATGCAATATTCATCAGTTACAAACTTGGGAATGTCATACTGTAAAAGCTACATGATAAAAGACACTGCATGGTGTTACAGCTGATTCCATTTGCCATATGGCGTGTTATTTTTTTGTATTACCTTGGGGAGGGCACTAAAAGTGAAAGAACAGAACACACTCAAGGCATATAGAAAAATAAGGGCAAATTGCATAGTTCTTAATTATATCAGTAAGGTCTGTAACTGAAATGGAGATGAAACTAAATAAAGAGTTGAAAGGGCAATACACTACTTTCCAGCCACTGAAAAGTAATAAACTCTGTCAGGAATATTTTAAGAGGAAGAAATTTCCAGCCATGATATGTAGAGGCCTACAGACAACATTAAAACAGATTTGACTCAAAAGTCAGCAAATGCTATGTGAAATGCTACACATATTCCCAAAATATGGTTTTACATCAAAGATAATTTTACATGGGGTAGGCTGGAGAAAACATTTAATCAGTAATCTCTAAATGAAATTCCATAGAAACAGCTATAATAAAACCAATAAATGAATTATTAAAACAATAAAGTGGGAGGGTATTTGCTGAAAACAGTTAAAGTAAAACAATAATAATTAATTGTGTCCATGTGATATCAGGTAAGTGAGCTGTCCCTAGGACCTAAGAAATATCAAAACAAACAACTCCAAATTTAACAAGGCTTTCTCTTTACAATATATCAGAATTCACAAGCAGAATTTTCTAACTGAAACAAAATCCAGCCAAGGGTAGATCATTCTTTGGAACTATTATTCAGTCACCACTGAAATTTTAAATGAGAAATATTGTGATACCAAATATCAGAAACATACAGGCCTGCTGGTTTTAGGAGTAGTTCGGCTCTAAATGCGGTAGTCTACTGAATAAGACATTTTAAGATCTGTTAAAAGAACAGAATATTTTCAAATTATTCATTATAATTGTGCAGTATTTCAGATGACATATTCAAATCTGTCATCTTTCAAGTGTTCAGTTTGAGCAGCCAAAAAGTAAATTGTTCCATTTAGCCAGACCTCTAGCACGGTAAGAAAAATTCTAGTAACTCCAAATGTTTCCTATCATGGGCTACACACTGTGCTTTCCTGTTAGTTTTTACCAGCTATTAGGAAGATTTTTTTAAAGTCATTTAACTGTCTCACTGTCATTTGAAGAAAACAGAAGCTCACAGGAAAGTGAACGGAGGATGGTGGCTGTATGGCCCTTGCTAGCTTGTACTCACTACCAAAACCCACTGTGTGCAGTTTTCCAGTCTCAAGGTTTGCCATTACACTGGTTAGCATCTGTAAATACTTGCTGCCCAGTAATGGTAGGGGGGGCCAAGATGTAATTGCTGTGCAAATTACTGCATCCATTTTCATTTCTCAGCTAATGGTAACACCAATTAATGACACATTCTCCAGTGCCTTATCAAAATCTATGAGGTTTTTACACATTTCAGTGTGTGTGCCATTCATGCTTCTGTTTCAGCCACAGAAAAGGCTGATGGCAGAAATGACTGATGTGACTAAATGAGGGTTATTATTCAGTGAGAGATAAAGAAAGGGAGGGAGAAAGGGAGGGAAAAAGTCAGTTCTCACTACTATACTCAAAGGTGTTCTCTCTTTTTTAAGTGAGCAGGAATCTTGAATATGAGTTAACTGACAGCTCAAGTTTAAAGACACAGTGTTGTAAATAGACTTGCTAAATTACCAAACGTTTGTCTATTATTATCTTCTTTAAAGGAAATCTGTTTATTACATGACAGGATAATATTTGTATATTTTTTCTTCTAAGAATGAATTCAATTCCATATTAATGAAAGATAACTAGTGTTTGACAGAATTAGTGTTTACCTTACCCTACTAAATTGAGAATTTAAAGCTACATTTTAAATACTTTGATTTCTGCTATTCTGATAAACTCTGTCACCTTGGCAACAAGCATAAATGAATGTGTTAGTTATGATAAATTTTCAGTGCAGCAGTTTTAAATTGGGAATGGAAGATAATGTTTTTAAATACTTAGTAATTTCTTCTGAAAAGACAGAAATGTTTAATTAAATATGGGAAGTGGAATGTCAGTATGAATTCTTCAAACTAAAATCTCATCATAATGTGGTTATTATTTCTACTATTATTTTTTACTAAATTTACAAACTATTCAAGTTTCACACTGAACAACTCAGAAAAACATCAAGAAAATTATAAATGAGAGGGTTGGGGAGTTGAAGTCAAGGAAAGAATCATGTTCCAAAGTTTTCTCATGATGAAGTTTTTTCTGCTAGTTCAATTCATTTAGGCACTTAATTTTTTTGATTAATTGATCATGACAGTACTATAGTATAATATTGATTATCTTAGATGTGTTCACTTTCAATGTCTTCAGTTAGTTTAAGAAAATGCTGGTAGGCCAAGAATTTGCTGTGTTTCAGAGGAAGAACATTCAATTGCATTCAGCAGGAAAATCAGAAATAAGGTATTTTTATCCCACCACAGTTTTTAAGTAAGCAAGGCTGACGAGTGACAGTCTCTTAAGAGGATTTTAGAAGACAGAATCTTAAAGATATGACCTATTCAAGAGTACACTGAACACTGTAGAACCATGCTGTCAATTACACATACACATTGGTTTTAGTGGAAATGTGGTATTTGAAAATTTGAAAAACTGGTTACATAAATAATAAACTGGTTATATAAATAATAACTGGAATAATAAAATTGTTAGTACTGTCAACCTCTGACTTTCACTTCCAGAGGCACTACTATATCCAATTTTATAAATACACCTCTATTCAAAAACTTGAAAAATAAGCAACAGCTCTGTACCTTAAAGGTTCCTCAGGCCTAGCTAAATACAATTTGTGTATATTTTAGGGTTTCTTTTGATATGTCGTTCACTCGTCAATTCTCACATGTTTCTTTTGAAAAGATACTCTGCTGGATATTTGCAGTGCATTATGAACAGATGTTACACCCACTCTGCTGATTTGTGGTAGAGTACTTGTATCATCACTGGATTATGAAGTGTTGAAACCATGAGTGAACAACAATATAGTAAAGAAAGCATTTAAGATTTCAGTGCTTTTTCTTAATTAAGTTATTCACAGTGTATTGCAGACTGATGCTTCCAAATTCTTCCTTAGTCTTCTTCCTTATTTTGCTTCCTTATTCTGCTTCCAAAACGCTTCCTCATCCTAAGTCTTTTTATGCCAGCAAAAGCTGACAGACTCTCAAGGTAAACAACTGGCAAAGTCTCAAGTCCTGATCACTCAGAATGATTTTCTGTAGTTCAGAAGAAACCTCAATATCATTTGAGAGTTAGGGCCACAATATGTTTTTAATGGTCCAGCGATGTTATTTGTTATTTTTAGGGGAATTTTTCGGTAAGCAGATCCCATTTTGCACGTGAGGCCTTTTAACTGCCATGGCTACACTGCACAAATGGCCAATCCACTCACTAGTACTGAACAGCTTCCTATCCCCATATTCCCATCTGTGGTTTTGAAATACTGTGTAGGTTCAAAGGAAAACAATTATTTGAAGTGAACAACCAAATCTGAGAAATGAATATGATGAAAAATATAGAACAATGTTTTCTGAGCAAGACTCTGCCACCCTTGTTTACGCTCTCATCTCCAAGAACACTGCAACTGATGAAGCTGCATCCTAAAAGCAACATTAATTGCTTTCCTGGGAAAGACTAGTGAACTGCATGCTCAGATAACCTCTGTAAATTCTTATTTTTAAAGCCAGTGACTGCAATAACATCATGCTAGCAAAAATTGTAGTATAAATCATACATAACTGTATAGAGATAAACCTGCACGGCACCTAAGCCTCCATCAAAATGCAATAAAATGAGAGGATTTTTTTAAACTGGAAAATACGAGACTGAGCAGGACTGAAAATACCCTTCTGTAATTCCCTGCTTATCCCAGCAAAAGACTATCTGATTTCTGTAAAGTGAGTTAAAACCTATGAGATATGAATTCCTTTTAGCTGTTTAGAATTTTTTTTTTGACATTGCAGATGACAGTAAATGTGATTAATGGTTGCTGATAATTGGAGTTTCATTCCAGTGGTTATTGCTTGTCAGTAACAATTAATAGTTCCACAACCCCCCCATTCATTTCACAATATTAAAGAATGATGGCTTGTGGGAATTATGCTAAACTAGCACATTCAATTAGATTTTGAATTTTATAGTATATTGAATAACAGTTTATGGTTTTATAATAGCAGTGATGGTTTATTGTTGCATGGTAATCGCTCTCATTACATGTATGTATATCTGGAGAATTACAATTTCTATACTCATTAAAATTACTCAATTACATGTTATTTCTTTAAAAGCACAGATTGCTTTGGTCTTTATCAATAAAGGTGGTTTTTAATGACAGTTGCATTGGTTTTGTCCCAGTATTTGATGGGCAAGATGCAATGTTTAAGGGATGCAAAAGCAGCTCATGCTCCTTGGTATCAAGAACCAGCTGGAATGACACCTGGGGTGGCCATACAGCTGCAAGTGTCCTGCTACAGCTGGCTGGGCTGTGCACAGCAAGCAGTAACTGTCTCATCTGATCATTCCCCAGAATGGTAGGAAGAGAAGAGGGAAAATCTTCAGTAAAGGAGAAGATACAGGTTTTTGGAGAATCACCTCCAAATTTGAGAAGTATCCACACCTTTGGCCTTTTCTCCAGTAAAAAATACCTCTGCAGTCTGAAGAGGGAAAAAAACCCCAAAACCTGCAAAACACCACAACAGGAAGGGAGAAGGAATCATGACTGGCAGAGAGAATCCCATGACAGAGAAAGAGCTATGTAAAATAAAGTTGACTGAAAATGTTGTCTGCATCAGGACAAAATGGTGCGTAGTTTGATATGAGAGACTGAAAAGGGTATAAATTTTTTATGTGACAACATAAAACTTAATAGAACAATTTTTAAAGTTTCTTAACTGAGAATGCAGCAGACTCTGAAGTTTAACATGTTCGTAAGATAAATCTTGAAAATCTAAGTATACTAATAAAAATTCTGCCACTCAGGAAGCCAGTGCATTTCTAACACAGACATCTATATTGTCAGGATCTAAGTCACGGATCATTCAATAAAGTTTAACAAAGTGGAAAAAGGAACAAAGCAGAGAAAGAGCTTTATACAGTTAACTTAATTAGGAAACCATCTACTGATTTCTCTTGCGTAAGTGCTTTTGCCTAGGATCCCCCTTCAAGTACTTGCCCAGGACTTCAATTTCCTGATGCAGAGAATACCAATTGTATGAGAACGCTATAAATAAATGGTTCTTCTGCTTTGTCTCTTATTTCAACATGCACTTAAAATCTACTGATAACTTTACTTTTCTAGTTTACTCATAGGCAAATTATCTAACAGATCTCCCAAATAAAGAATATTGTACTAATTCAATCTTGTAATTTTCTTCCAAACAAGGAAGTTATCCTAGTCTTATCCTAGTTATCAAGGTAAGATGGGAACCTATCTCACAGAGCAGTGAATTATTTTAGCAAATTAAATTAAGGAAAGTGTCTATGATAATTCTAGCAAAATTCCAAGTCAAAATTGCCACATGTTACACATTCTATTTTATGTAATAATTCTCCATCCAGCAGTGATCATTTCCAAGTCAATGCTAAACTCAGAATGAAGTCAATGAGAACAGGATCAAGACCTTTCTTATTACTATTTGATTAGTTTGTGCAGCTTTGCAAAAGCAGAAAATTACTGCTGGTGATAGGAGAACCTCCAAAGATGTACTTGTTTATTTCACTGGAAAAATCATAATATGAAAGTTTGGTTGATTATACAGATACACATAAAACCTATCTGACTTACTTTACTTGTGGCCTTCAGACCATCTGTTCAGAAATATTTTTTCTTATCCTTTCATGATGCTACTGTTAATTATTTGTTGTGTCTTAGCACTTCACAGCTCTAATTAGCATTTGTTCTATTGTGGCAGGGACTGTATAGACCAAGTGAAACCAAGTGCAGAATAAGTGGGGAGTAAAATAGAAAACTAACCAGCTTTGCAATTCCTGAAGTAAATTTTGGCCAAGTGTAGATATGGTGGCTTTTTAGACCAGTTGTTTTTCTTATAATTTCTTTTCAATTCCCAATGTTATCTGGCAAATGAAATTTGAAAAAAAAAAAAGAAGCCATTAAATTAAATTCAGAAATATGACGTAAAACATCATGACTAAGAAGAATGAAGTACACGAGCACACGGCACGTATATCAGTAATTTGATAGGAAAGGACAAGGGAGTTCAAAAAAGCAATTCAGTTCTATTCTTTGATCCAATTTAATGCAACTTTAATCTTGCTATTGTAAAACACAAATTCAGGCATTGCAATGCCTGTAGATACAATTCTAATGTCTTATTCAGACAAATTGTTTTCATTGGTCAGTAACTCTCAGGTTTGATAATATCAACAAAGAGAGTCCTATAACATGTGTCCCATACCCAACACTGAATTTATCAGGTGGGTCTTCCTTATTTTATGACTTAAGAACTTCTGGTGACATCATATAATCCATATTGGTAATTCAATTACTATTTTCAAAATACAGTATTTTATGAATACGTAACAGAACTAGGTATTTCCTTAAAGTAAACTCCAGGGTGTAGATTCCAGCTTCTGTGTGCCTTGCTCCTTCTCAAGTACCCAGCAGTTTTAGTATGCCTTAGGCCATAAGATAATTCAAATATGCATATATTCAATAGCATAAAACTCATCAGAGCATGTATGAAAAGATTTAGAATCTAAAACACATGTTTTCTGCTTTGAAGAATTGTTTGTCCTTTTCTTTTTTTTGTTTTTACTATGAATAGCACCTGTAAGTATCGAGCACAGCAAAGCCAAGTAGAACATAAGCTGGAAGCAAAAAAGAGGAATAGGTCACACAAATACTCTTTTGTTCAAATGAAATCGAGGTTGTCTGAGTATGTTTTATAAACCTGGACAAAACATCTGCTAGAAAAGCTCTCACTAAACCATCAGCTACTCCATCTTTTCAGAGGATGTTGTATATTCTAGTTTTCTGGCTCTGTCCAGAAAACTAAATATATTACTATGAAGTGGGAATAAATTCCCCCATACGTCCTGTGCTCTGGAAGACTAAAACATCAGAGATAAAGACCATCTTTAACCTTTACTCTAAAACCTAGGCATTTTTAGAATTTGTGGGGTTTCTGCTTTTTTACTAGTAATGAATGTAGCGCTGGAGAATTTAATCTAATAGAAGAAATTAAAAACTTAACATTTTACTGCTGCTATGTTTATGCTTACAGTTTGTAGCTTCATTCCTGAACTTCAACAGAAGCAAGATTCTTTCAGCCTACACTGCCAGTGTGAAAATTCCCTCTGCCCTACTTCTGCCTGACACATGAAAAAAAACCCAAAAACTTCAAAAAGAGTTTGGCTACAATTTTCAATAGACGGCTCATCAGTATTTGCTATAATTTCACAGCAGGAAAGACCACAAAATTATACTAAGAAGTTTTCAACAGATGTCTGTATCACAGCTTCTTTATTAACATCGTTGCTATGCTTATCAGGTGCATGGGTTTCACACATATGCCTTCTCTGATTCATCCTTCTTACTTTCTATAACTTATGTTTAATAAGCAGACAAAAGCTTCTCTGAGCTATCCTAGCAGGAGGTAATTTTCTATACTCTCTGCAGTTTCCTCTCCAGCAGTATAATATACATCAGTTGCTTATAGTTAATTAATTAGTCTACTTGCAGTTCAGTCACTTAAAGAGTGAAATTAAGTTTTGTGGTTTTAGCCTAGAAGAACATGGACTCAAAACATACACATATTTAAACAGGTCAAATTACATTTTTGGCATGTGGGAGAGTTGTAGCCTTGACTTTTATTGCAGGTGGCCCTTGACTTGATACACTGATTGTATCAATGACCAGAACGATTTCTTTGCACCAGACACTGGCAAGTGTGTCCTCTCCTCTCATGGGAATACTGTTTATCCACTCCTACATGAGGCTGTACCTACGACTGTAACTGAGCCAGTAATTAATCAATTACTCATCTGAATTTTGCTTACATTCTCTTGAAACTGACAGTCTTGGTGAGAGACAAGGAACCAGTCTTGGAACACTGTCAGTGCTAGGAATGTAACACTGGTATTCATTCATCCTAGCAAGTTAAAGAGTACGTTGTCAGCGTTGACCCAGACTTAATCCAATAGCTCATGTTTACATGCATACACTGAAGAAAACAATTGTGGTTTCACCATTTTTACTAGAAATATTGCTGACACCTATGTGCATTAAGCAAATTACACCCAGATATCATGGAAATCACGATAAACAGAACTGTTTGGAAATACTCCAGCAAACAGATTTTTTCAATATCTGTTTTGATAAACCAGAAGTATTTTCCCGAAGTGTTTTGGATTTTATGAATATTCACTGAATGGAAGTCACGTTGATATGATCACTCCTGACAGGTTGCCCTGGGAGATCCAGAAATGTTTCAGATTTTTTTAGTTCTGAGCAAATATGATGTTTTGGGAAAAACTGGGATTAATTCATGCAAAATGGAAATCTTCTTTTAATAAGCTTTTTAAGGCATACTATTCCCACTCTGCATATCTGATTCCCAAAGCAACATTAAGAATGACCTCTAAGGGGTAGTTTAAATTTTGGAAACTGCTCATGGCCACTTAAAGCCTTTCTAATTCTACAGGCAACTGCAGCTACATCATCATACAAAAGAAAAAACCCCATTCCAAACAATTGAAGTTACAGATGCTTTTTCAGATACAGAACTAGTGCAACTTTCAAGAAATAATTTTTGCCAGAATTTTTTGTCAGCTTTGTTAAGTTTACCTGATATACCTATGTCAGTTACAAATCGTTTCTACAAGAGCAGATTTTATCTCATGATTTGTATGACTATCTGTAGAGATAAGAACCCAGGGGAATAAAAGGCTTTTTTTCTCATGCTAGATAGGGAGCTTAATTAGCAGTAATTGAATTCTGAGAACAACTCTCACTTTGTCTCCCTTATTTCACAGAAGAGCTACTACTGAGATAGTCTGCCATATTTTTCTTTTCTATAGGAAAAAACGCACCTTGAGCTCTTCTTCCTCTCTTTTTTAGTACAAAGAATTTGTATTAAGTATTTATATTGTTCCAAGACTTAAAAAAACAAACAAAAACCCCAAACAAAACACCACAAAACAAACAAACAAACCCACTTGAACCTTGTCTATAATTCATTGGGATTTGACTTTGATGAATGTTCTTCAGTTGAGTTCACAAGGACACAAGCTGGCCCAAAATTTTTAAGGAATTTTTTAGCCAGCTGGAATAGAAGAGCTGATTTTTAGTATTTTTCAATTTTTTTTAAGCAAAGTTCTTCATCTTCTCTAATGCTAAGCTGCAAATACCAGGAGGAGAACTGCACAGTAATTTATGAGTACCTGGAAACAACTGAGTTTGCCATATGGTTCTTCTGTAGGGAGGTACATTTCTGAGTTTCAACTATGCAATATTTCAGAGTGAACTACATCAGTGGAAGATGTCTTACAGAGGAGATTTCCCCTCAGCTACTTTTTGCAGAAATAGGCATCCTAGGCAAAGTATGTGTAAACTTTGGGCTACTGTCTAGCAGTTCAACAAGAAAGACAGAATACCTGTTAAATGTGCGTTACTCACAATCACCACTTTGAAATTAGTCATTTAAGGTTGGCTCTATTCAGTTCTTTCAGCCTATAAAAAACTGACAGATGGGGAAGCTGCACTATAGTTCAACAGAATAACAAATTAGCTTCTAGAATTCTCCTACCTACGTGCTCTGCCTGGCATCCCATTTCCTTGGAGGCCTGAATACATTTGAATTGATACCACATTAAAAGCATAGCATTAAGTGCTGTCAAATTGGCTGGTGGTCTCTGGTTATTTCCTCTTGGAAGCAAAATTTAGAAAAGTTCTTTAATACAAACATTTGCTTTCTAAGAAAGATTTCCTCATGATAAACCTCTCCCGTAAATACTGTCAGATGAACCTATTTTTTTTGTATTTTTCTACTGCAGCTATTTTAGAAATGGCAGTACTCTGATGTCCTCTGCAATTTATTTCAGTCATTCTGCATAACTAAGACATTTTGTAAACTCAGAGTGTGAATATAGATTAAGGTAGTGTGATAAAGTATGCGGAACACTGTTGATGAGGAAATGGCTAAATGGGCAAAAAGAACTGGAAAGTAGGTGAATTTGCATCAAATTCTAAACATTTTTACTGCCTATTATCATTTTGATTAATCTGTATAGGCACCCTATTTTTCTTTTATTTCTTTGAAGGGAAGAAGACAGAAAATATATTACTTGGTTAAGCTTCTTTTATTTTTCATTCAAAATTAGAGTCTCCACTCTTAAATCGTAGGACTTTTCTAGAACATTTATAAAGATTGAGCTTCCTAAGTACTTCAAGTTATTAGCTATAAAAAACTTCATATATTCCCACCAAGAAAGAAAATTCCAATGCATACAGACTTTGTATCCCTCTGAATTACAGTGAAGTAGCACTCAAATTTTCAGTGAAAGCAGTTGTTTTGTTTCAAGAGTAGAGTTCCATTGCAAAATATTTCTGGCTAAAAATATTTTTGGCTTTTAGTGTAGAAATGTAGCATTTGTGTTATTAAGTAGTTCTTTGGTAAGAATGTTTTCTGAGAGAAAATAAAATAAATGTACTTTAACTGTTTGTCAATATTTTTTCCAAATGAGAAACAGTAACAAAGGGATAGGGGCCTTTTGGTTTTTTTTCAACTTTCTTGCAAAATAATTCTTAGTGGCAAAAGTTGGATGATGTAAGACAGTGCTTCCCCAGAAGATATCAAGGTGTTTAAAAAGATGTGTGGATGCTCTTTGGGACAGAGTTTATTGGTGGATTTGGCAGTGCTGGGTTAATGGCTGAATTTGATAATTTTAGAGGACTTTTCCAGCCTAAATCCATGATTCTGTGATAAAACCCTTGCCATAAAGAAAATTTTATATTTCAAAAAGTAACCATCAGAAATATAATGATGTCTGCAAAAGCTTCTCTATTTGTATTATATTTTATTTGAAAAGCAATGGAACAATCTAAAATTTCAAGACACAACAGTGTCTTTAATGTTCTACACTGCTTTTTTATTCAGACAGAAAAGTCTTCATCAGCAAATTGGTTAGCTGGATTTAACTAATAACTCTCTAGGAATTCATTATATCAATAAACTATTTGTTAAATTAAATCAAGTCAAATTATTGAAAAAAAAAATCTCAAATGAGGGTTAAATGCTGATTTAACCTTTCCTTTTCCAAAGGAAATCAGTTTTCTGTTTTACCTGTTTTATGGCGTTTGGGTTATATATATATATGTAGGTTTTTGCTGCTTTAAAAAAAAAATTAAGGCTATGTGTTTCATAAATTTCTTATTGTGCCCCATTCTGCTGTATACTTTACTTACAAATTAAATTCTCTGTGAAGGAAGTCCATAATTATTGTTCACGAGCTCTGCAATAAAATAGATTGGGGGTTTTTCCTATGAGCCAACAATTTTCAATAGAATAAGGCCTTTATAAGACATATTTTAACATTCCTGTAGATTAATAGTGTGTTAGCAGAAAAAGACATGTTGAGCCTTGCTCAGTTATCTCTCCATCCCAATTATACTGTGACATTAAATCTTGTGACATTTAATAAGAAAGGCCATTTCACCCATGGCTGCCTCAACTGCAGACAATTTATGAAACAGCATCCCCTCCTAAGAAACTGTTCTAAAAGAAGGTGGCCTTCTCACATGCTGATATGTCTAACTGCCCATGTAAATTAAATAAGATGTAGCAAAGTATGTAAAATTGGTCATCTTACACTTACCTGATGCCTTTGACTACAGAAAGAGGGGTTAAAGAGCTGGCATACTTTTTTTTTTTTTGAAACTGCAGTAGTGTTAATGGACCAAAATAAGAAAGAACCAGGGTACAAAATAAAGTATTTGCATGTACATACCTCTGATTTCTTTATAGTTTTTCATATTTTTTTAATATGAATTTACAGGTTTAAATATCTTCAATTTTTTTCAAAAACCTGCCGTTAAACAAAAATTTAGTGACACTACTGAATAAGCCTCTGAAGTAAACCTAGTGTTGTCTTCCTCAAGGCAGAACTGAATGACAAGATGTAGGATCAGCTGAGGATTCTTTCCAGGACACCAAGCATACACACTCCTTATCACAGACTATAGACAAAGAAATCTCAGCTAGCTGCTCATCTGGCTCCAAAAGTGGAAGATGCATAGCTGGCTCTGAAATAATTAGCCTTGTTGAAGAGCAACTGGCTTCAGGGTTTGGACTAGAATCTCCATTCAGGACCAAACAAAAATATACTAATGCATCAGCTGACATGAGGATTATCTTGAGGATTTTTGCAGCATGTTCCACTGCATGGTGGTGTAAAACAATGCTCAAACTATTTCAATTACCTTCTGCTTCTAAAATAACAAGTATATTAAGTCAGGTGTGTATAAGACTATCATTTTCATCTTTTCCTGTAACTATGGAGTTATACACATCTTGAAAGGGCTTGGTTTTCCAAAAAAATCTGAGTTCTTACAGCAATTAATTTCACTCCATTATGAAACAGAATTTTATGGTAACATGGCATATCTGGACTAGTGTTTAAGTGGGACAGATGTTTCAAATCAAGGATCCAAGCATATAAGAGAAGGCTATTTGTTGCAGGTAAAACTTCTGTGAAAGTCACAAGATGTAAAGGATCGGATCCTACCTGTTAAGACTGGGTAACTTAATTCAGTTTCATGCTCATGGTACAAATGTTTAGGTTTATCCCTGTGGGTCTGTTGTATCCACCAATAGCTATTTTGCAGTTTTTCACTGATGTTACAACACAAAGTATAGGAAAACAACTAGCAAAATTAAATGCTTGTCAATCTTTTCAAAGGAAAAGGAAAAAGGAGCTAAATTTTAAATGCTGCATTCTATGAAAATCACATGCTTTTACAAATTTTTGGGTGGAGAGAACAGCATGTGCCTTTATGTATATTGACAAAATTTAATTCAGCTACCCCAGCTTCAGGGAATGTCACAAACTCCTGCAGGATGGATAAATGAATGAACCGTTGAGCTATGGTCTTCATCCTTCTTTGAAAATCATAGTTATTTTTGGTACCAAGTTACAAATTATTGCTTATCAGTAGAAAATGCCTGTGCAGAAATAAAGACTGTACAAAATCATCTGAAAATATGCATTATAGAAAACAGTGCTTTCACTGGAGATGGCCAAGCCTGTATTGGATTTCATGTACCTTTTTGTGCAATATCTCTATCTGGGCCTAATACAGATAATGATACAGTGTTTACATCTGTGGCAGGAATAGATCAAACAATAACCAGGAAAACACATTCATAAAAGTAATGAAAGTTAAGGGGAAACACCAAAACATTTTAACTAAGATCTGCCTATTAATTGTGGCAACTCCAGGAACAGGAGAGAAGGAAGAAAACATTCCAAAGCCTGTTTTGGCATTGTGTATTTGTACATCACTATCAGATAACAGCAACTATTTCTGAGAAATATAAATGCTCACATCAAGGGGCTTCAGTTGGTGGGCTGTTATTACTGTGGCTTTTGAACAAGGGCCAGAAAAATATTTTGATTTTTGAATGCACATTGAGCAAGTATTGAACTACAATGAGAAATCAAGATTTAATTCTACCTCTCTATAAGGCTCTGGGAAATTTCCATACAATACTTTATGTTTTGCAATTATAACTCTGATTTCTGTTTCAGCTCCTACATGTCCAAAAACAGTTCATTAATTATATTCCAGAACTATAAAAGAACTCTCCAGCTGCAACTTTTTTTACATTCTGCTTTCTTGTAAGAAGTTATTCTTCCACTGTGATCATAAATGTCTTCTAGTCCAGGATCCTAGAATAATTTGCAAAGTTTGAAAATACAATCTGTCATTTTTCCTGTTCTGCAAGAAAATTAATGTAACAGATTGTTTCATTTGAAAGAGTGCATAAGCATTGTGTTGATAAATTGCCTTAACTATCCACATGACTGGGGGACAGCTATAAAATGTCCTTGGTGTGTACAAATCAACAATGCAATTTTTAAAGGGATGATGATTACCTGTGGATAGAAAAGAAATTCCATCTCTATCTTGCACTGACCTGCAAATGTAAAATTTACTGTAATTTGTGCTGTAGCAAAAGAATGGTACCTTTGAGGTAGGTGCCATAAAACCTAGAGAAATCCCAAAGGCATGCACAGTGTAAAACAAAATTACAGGTCTGGGTAAGAAAATAATTGTAATTACTTGGAGTAGCCTCACAATACTCTTCACTGAAACCTAATTGCTGATAAAAAAACGTGAAGCAAGTTCATTTTCTCATCATTGTGGTTGATTACATTAATGGACATTATGGGTCTGCCCTTGCTTCCTACAAAGGCTGTTGCAGCCTGTCAGCTTTCACTTGAATTCTAATCTTGAGGAAACTTCTCTCATGATATCTAGCACAACACCTTCTAATACATCTCTAATATTATCAATCTAATAACATGACACAGGGCATGTTAAGAGACTCGAAACACTACCCTTAGCCAGAAATGAACACACAGCACTGGGACTTCCCTTACCAAACACTGAGATGTGAATGTGAGGCAAAGTTTTAAGGCAGAGAGAATAGATTTATAGGACGAACTGACATAGCTGGGGGGAAAAAAATCAACAAACCTAGAAAATACTATGTTCCCAAAAGCACATCTATTTTATCCAGCCATATCAGTTACTTTCAACAAAATACCCTCTCTTCCTGAAACTTCGCCTTCTGGATTGCCACAGATAAAACACAACCACTACAGACATTTTCAAGGAGTGGTGATGCCATGGGAACACACATGGATACTGGTTTTTGCATGTATTGAGGTAACATACATTCATTGAGAGAATTCAGAGAAAATAGTGTGCAAGAAGAGCATTTTTGGCAAATACTAGTCCCCTTGCAAAATTTTACAATTTTCTACCACCATACAGAAAAACTGGACATAAGGTACACTAAGTGCTGTTAAGTGCTTGCAGGAAACAAAATCACGTATTTCTGAAAACATGTAACACATTCAAAACACCATCTAATCTCGCTATTCTCTATTTTTACAATATGCTTTAATAAGATTTAATGCTAGTAGTCTTTCAAGAAACAGATTTAGCTAGGGAGTCAAGGCTAAAATACATTATTAATATGGATAAAGAGTTTTACATTCAGAAGGAAAAAACATGACATATATCTGATTATTTGATTAAAAAAATGTAAAAAAATCACATCAAGGTGAAGAGCAAAATTTTGAAAGGATCTATACCCAGAAACCACAAAAAACACTGATGTGTTGCTCAGTGATCCTCAGTAAACCTGAGCAAGAAGTTACAGACAAATTAGAAACTTCATTCTAACTCTGGATTGTAAGATAAAAATCATCTATTTGTTTTTGCAAGTATATCAGAACTACTGATACGTCAGCTTCATCACTGTCAAACTCCTTGCCCAAAGCTCCCCCAGAACAGGCACCTATATATATCTTTGAACAGGGCAACTCACTAGCTGGATGTCAGGCAAACTGTTGGAACAAGATTTTCACTTCTCTCCACTACCTTTATTTGATCTCATCTCCTTTCCTTCCAGACATCACCTTAGCCACCATGGTAATGGCTGCTTTAAAGCAGTGTTTCTCCTTATGTCTGTTAATACTCATGTCACTTGGAAGGGGTAACCTCATGACCACTCCATATTCCCAGTTCCCAGATCTGAGTCATCCTCCACCTTCTGCCCTCTGTGACTGTGCAATTATTTTAAAGTAAAGTGCTAAAAGAGGCATGCAAGTATTTTTAAAATCCAGTCTGTCATGCCTACATATGTTCTATAACCAATACCAGTCCTATATCAAAAGTTACAATATTCTATTTTGTTGGGAATAAAAGCATTTAATCTAAACACATTCCCTCCTTCAGATATCTACTTACAGCTGTGAAAAATAATTTTTTCTTATAGCTTTAGTTTTCAGCATTTCCCTGCTTTTTTTAGCTCACAGAAAAAAAAAAAAAAAAAAAAGATATATTCATTTGTCATCTGCATTTCAAATATACCGCATAAGTGTATCAGATTAAAAAACTGACCAAACCTTTGGTTTCTATAATTTGTTAAGAGCTGATTTTTCAATTGCAATTGCAATTGCCAGAGCAAGCTATATCCAAGTATTCTATGACAAACACAAGAGACTTAGTCTTAGACCAAGAGACTGAGACTTAGACACATTTCCACCTACAGTAAACATTAGCATTTCCATTCCTCCCTTCAAATGGTGTCAAGAATGGCATTGTCACAGAACCAATTTTTTCCATTATCCCCTGGAAAAAAAAAGAAAAACTATGAAATAGAAGAATGCTTCTGTGAGGTAGACGAGATTGCTAATGTAAAAAGTGACTTGTGCTACGATGACATAGAAAATGTTCATAACTGGCATTTGAGGAAGGGCAATGACACTGATTATTCCATCACAGACTGATCGGCGCCATGACGTGAAATTATGTTCCAGTGTGATAACCTCTGACCCTTAACAAGGATTAGACAGATGTATCACAGCTGGTTACTACCTGAAGGCAGTAGGTACACAGTGCACTAAGCAATTACTGTGTGGGATGCAGGCGTGTTTATAAAGCTGCACTGCTGCAGAAAGATGCAAAGAAATTGTAGCTGCCTGGCAGAACAGAAGAATTACAGTCATATCAGTGTGGCCATGCTTCCAAAACACTGATTAAGAAACTACTTCTTCCTTTTTCTCCTTCCTGCTTAGGCCCATCTGATGTGAGGTATAGTCATGGGTTGAGCATATTACTGAGTGTGGGTAGCACAAACAGCCAGAAGGTCGGGTCTCCCCCAGGCAGCCCAGGCTCATTCTGCCCATGCTCTGATGGAGCTGGGTGCAAGTCTGCCTTGCTTACACAATACTCTGCTCTGGCTGTGCCTCGCTGCACCAGCTTGAGCACAGTCCCTTCAGGTGAGCTGCTACTAGCTCAGTTCCCTCCATGACACAGGAATGTCTATTTTAAGAGACTAGAAGAAAAATTAAAAATCAAAGAAGAAGGAAGGAGAGAGGACTGACAAGCAGTGAATAAGGCAGGAGAGGAAAACTAAGGGAAATACAACTGTTGCAGACAGGTATGGCATGGCGGGGAAGGGAACTAGAAAAGAGCTTGGTCTTCAAGAAGTCAGCAAGGACTCAAATGAGAACAACAAGAAAAAAAAGCTTCAGTAAGAGGGGAGAGAAGAAAATATTATGGAAACTGTCATGTCAGAAAAAAGGACAATACAGTCAGCAGCAGACGTGGAAATAAAAACTGATAGCAAAACATGAGGAAGGGCAAATAAACTTTGCTTTGCAATGTACTGAGTTTGTGATGATGATAGGACATAGAGGAAATGCAAGGAAAATAGCTGGATAATGAACCCTGAGTAAGGGCTGAATGATGAAGTGTTGGAAAGCTGGGTATGATTGCTCTTCATTACAGTGTTGTAACTAATGAAGATGTCAATCTCGTGGGTAAGGCAGTGTTTCCAAAAGCTGAGTTGGGCATGGTATTGCCAGGGTTGTGGGGATGCTTTGTACTGTACACCACAGATACAACCTTCTGCAGCCTGTGCAATCAGGACCTTTGATTTATAGAAACAACTCTCCTTTTAATCTGAATCACCTTTAACAGCACCCCCTCTCAATTCACATTTCTCACTCAATCAGTGTCCTTCAACAAGTCTTCTCTTGTTCTGCTGCTGTGACTGCAGTTCACAGAACACTGGATTATGCTATAGTTCCCCATGTCTATGTGGACGTGCATTTTAATGGACAGTCTGGATATAACACCAGGTTAAATTCAGGGACATACTAACTGAATGTGAAGCACAACACAGAACAGACAGCATTCAAATGAGAGTTTGCTTGCTAACACTGCAAGCATATGAAATCCAAGAAACATATATCTATCTTACACTTTGTTCCTGTCCAGGATAAACAGGCCGACTCACTCCTTGCTGGTTGGACACCACCAGCACCATCTCATGGGGATGAACTTCATAAGCTACAGCTACTTAGATAAAAGAGACCTCACCCATCTGTTGGAAAACCAACATGTCCCGAGTCAAGAGGCTCCCCACACATTTCCTGTTCCATGGTGCTTATACAGGGTTTTCACTCATTCATTGGTTTAGCAGCAAAGAATACTTTTTCTGTTTGCTGAGGCTTCTATGCCTCCATATGCTGCACTCAGGCTTACACCCCAGGCAAACTCAAAGCCCTGAAATCCTTGCTAGATATACGGAGAAGTCATCAGACACACAGAAGAGCTCCTATCATTCTCAGCTTCCCAATGGTCTGTAACTTCATCCGTTGTCATCGATTGGCCAGGGAGGGGGCCAGATGAGATCAGAGAGTGCCCAACAGCAGATTTATACGGGCTGCACTCACTGCCTCTTGCTGCCATGCAGTGTGGATAGAGCATTCATCCAAGGAATAAGAATCACCTTTCAGTAAGTGCCCTAAGAATATGTAAGTGAAATTGTTCCAGGAAAAACTATTCCAGTTTTGGGTCTCTAGTGACACATGAAGCAGAGATAGTATCAGCTAGGAAAAACAGAAGCAAAAGCAAAGATACTCTTAATGATACACAAAATTCTAATTAAAATGTCTCAGCAAGCATTGAAACTTATTTGCCACTGATATTGTGACATGCATACTGAATTCAATGTGTAATCAGTGCTAATCCATGTATCAGCAACATCAATGCAGACCGCAAGTAGAATTACACAAATAATGAGGACAGCGCATAAAGACAATTTAGAAAGTTCCTTAAATATCATCCAAAACAATAGCAAGATTACAAGAAATTCTGTGACCTCAGGAAACTGTCTAGTTCTCTTTCAGGCCTAATTGAAATCTGCACCTGGGTGCAGTACTTGTTCCTTTTAACAAGATATCCCTAGTAAGAAGAAGTGTCAACACAACTGCTGTAATTATTTCTATCCTAACAATAAAGATTCTTTGTGCCTGCCTACAGTCCAGACCAGGACTTGTGTGTCTATTGAAGCCTAATTCATTGTTCTGCTGGAAAGGAGAACATATATATTTTAAAGGGCTTACTTTTCTTGGTCCTATTGTTTTAATTGTTCTTTATAAACAGATATATATGTACACTTTTAAGATCTCTTAGAATGCATATATTGTTTAATATGATAATTTATTTATAATTTAACTGATGCCAAAACAGAAGCACCTACCAACATTTTTAATGAGCCATCTTGAGATTACCTATTCATGTTGCTTTATTTTTAAAAATTAATCTCAATAGCTTCCTTAAGGATCAGGAGCATGGGTTGAGCAATCAGTTAATGATTTTCATCATAATTACAAGATTTAGCATCTGTCAGACCAAAACCTGTTTCTGTCAGACCAGATCTTGTGTTTCCTAAAGAGCAGAAGGCCTGACCTTGAGTGGAAAATAAATCTCAAGTCGCAATTATGAAAATTATGATTTCTCCCTTTTCCGCAAAAAGCTTGCCAAGAAAGTTAAATTAATTTCAGAAATATGTAGGGATACTGCTGTTAAATTACAAGGAAATCTGAATATAAAAATTTCTTCATGATCTTCTTCCAAAGTATTCTAAAATCCAAGTCAAGCATATTTTAATCTTGCACTGGTACAGACCTGCTTGCTTCTCTAAAAGGCCACCAAAATGCCACTGAAGTTAAAATGGATGAGTTAACCTTTTGAAAAGTACTCACAGCACCACAATTATTCTGACCTTTGACTGTACAATCTTTTAACTTTGCTAGCTATTCATTTAATGCCCATTTGTAATTTTTAAAATTATTACTACACAGTTGAAAACAATTTTTGGCAATCCATCACCATGACATGTAGCAGTTTGCAACAGTGAAGTATTTTGGTACAGGCAGTTTTAATTATTTAACCAATAATAAATAAGGCAAAGACCAATGTGTCGGGTAGGCAAAAACTACAAGAGAGGTGGAAGCCCACAGAGAATTGCTGTGAAATGTTTTTACAACCATCTTAATGCATATAGCTGCTTTGATGGATAGGTAGGTGCTGAGACTTTTTTTTTAAAAAAGTAGTAAAAACACAAAACAAAACCCTTCCAGCCTCCCCCCCAACAAACTGTTGTGGTTATGGCTCATCCTTCAGCAAGTAGAGAAGAAAGACTCATCTCCACAGCCTAGGAGGCTTCACTTTAGCTGTAAGAGGAGGGAAATGGTCTGGGTTCCACTAAATCCTGTACAGCTAAGGTAGAACAGGAGTTCTTACCTTGATTCTGTTCATAATAAAATGGAACTTGCACTGACCAGCACTAAAATGTTATCAACAGTCATGGAACAATAGTTCATCCCCCACTCCTGAATTTGGAAATTGATAAAGATTAACAGTAACCTGTCTCCTACAGTGACAACAATTCTGTTGATCTTTATCAGCAGCCTACTAGCTGAAGCACTGGTGACAGTACATTTTGGTCAGCAATGTGACCTCACAGCCCAAGTGATCTCTTGGGCACTTGAGTATCTCCAGAATACCTTTTCTACATGGCCTCCTCTCTTAAATGTAGAGAATCTAAGCTTGCACGGCCATTTCAGAGAGATAACGCCCAGTGCAGAAGGTTGACAAAGTCAGAACACACATCTGCCCAAATCTTACGTGGAAACAAATTCATAATGGGAGAGGAAACAGACTGTGATGCCAAAAGGAAAGGTATAAATCCGATGTGAAACTATCACATTGAGCCAATAGAAGAGCATAACAGCAGCACCAAAACAAAATTAGTATTTATTACTAAGTTCCACTGGCTTTGGAAATGCCTTTTAACCTACTTCTCAGTAAGAACCAGTGAGTAATCAACATTAGGTCTTAAAAGTCACTTGTGCACTGATAAATAGAAAGGCCAGAGGGCAAAAGCATCCATAACTCAGCAGTTCTCACCTACATTTCCGTCAGCACTTCCTTATCAACAGGAATTTTTGATACTTTAAAATAGAAAGATTTTAAAAGAATGCAAATTAAATAACTTAAGCAAAGTAAGACAAAAAATGTATCATGAGCCAATTGCCAGATGTTAATTCTCAGCAGCTGCTATGCACCAACCCTGAAGGTAACAATGAAATCCATTTTAAACCACATCCAGTGTATGTAGCTATGTTTAAGAAAGTATTCAGACACCTTTTGATTAACAACATTATTATTTTAACTGTTTCATAGGAATCTCAGAATAGCTCATTCTCTCCTACAGGAAGCTGAATGGATACAAATGTAGCTTAACCTTCCTACACAAAGGAAGCCTATACTTCATTTTAAATTATTTTACTGCTGCCATATTATTTACTGCAACTCTAATTTCTCTCCTTTATTTAACATTCTCTAGATATGCATTGAAAAGAAATCAGGGAGTTTACAATGAATATCACTTCAGCACTGACTAATCTCTCAGCACACAAGAACTGGGACAAGTCAGCCCTACATTCAAACTTTGAAGAGATTTTTAATAACTGAAGAAGAAATGAAACTTCCAAGAATTTCACTACAAACATGAAAACTTACAAGAGGAAAAAAATCTGAGAAACAAGACACTTTAGTGGAACGTAAAAAGCAATCACTGTATTTTCTAAAGAGGTTAAGAAAGTTGACGTGTAGGCAGGTTTAAATCACAGCAGAAATAAAGTAAATATCAAATGAGAAAAGCTGACTGCTGCATCCCAGTGGAAATACCTTAAATTAAAGCAGAGAGATGCAAGAGCAAGAAATTTGTAACAGTAACCTTTTGAGATCAGGTCTGCATTACAAAACTATTTGCAAAAGATAACTAAACCCTCATCCTGTGTGTGTGGTTCAGAATTAAAGGCTAGTACTGAGACAATTCCTTCTCTGGCTGTTCTCATAGTCTGAACAGCAGGAATCTAATGCAGTCATTCACGGACATGAAGAGCTAGACTGAAAATTGATTATGTTAGGATGAAAAATGCTCCCAAAAACTTCCATAAGATGTGTTATTGAATTATCAGATCAAATATATAAAGACATAGCCATAACATTAAATATAATATGCTATGAAGTCCAGCATTTTTCCTTTTAATGGAACCTTGAAAACATGTCAAATATATCCCATATATTATTCATCAAATTGACACCTTGTCTGGCTGACATTTTTATACTTTCCAGTATATATTCAGAATATGTATTTCTGACAACTGTTTAAAAAGAAAGCCAGGTGTGCACTGATGAAAACAACTACCACCTAAATATTTACACCTGCTTACAGCAGAGGTAGAAAGCAGCACTACCTCTAGACCATTCTGTCCCTTATAAGTGCATTAAAGAAAGAAAAGAGAAAGAGTTGGGGGTTTTTAATGGGAATTTGCCAATTTGTCAAAATCAAACCATTATGTAGAGAACTGAATGATTTCAATAAAATTAAAGCAGAATTCAAAAGCAGATCTTCAGTGGAAGCTAAGAGAATCAGCTTCTCACAAGAAAGTTTCTCTGGTTTTCTGTCAGCACATTTACCCACTTAGCCAGCAGCTTGCTGAAGGCTTAAACATAAAAATTAGACCAGTCTGAAACATGCAGGTGTCCCATTTACCATCTCTTCACACAATGTATCAAGCATAAGACTGAATAACTTAAATGTCACGACACTGCAGTAAAAATGTCCAATGATAATATTTCCAAAATGAAAGAAGTTCTTCATTGATTTCTGACTTTGTGCATCAGTCTAGATTTAAGTTTAATTAGGCCACTGGAAACCTTTTCCAAACTTAAAATTGTCATACATTATTACAGTTTCATTGTCTTAAAAGGCTAAATAACATTGGGAGCAGCATCACCATTTCACTTGGCAAATAACTGCTATTAGGGTCTTATGTACAGAGACATAATAACAGAAACATAGGGAATTACCAATATCTAAAATTAAGAGAGCATACAGTTATTCTATACCTTTACAATTCAATATAACTTGGCATTTTGGTCTTCTGTATGGGAAATTTTACTTCTGGCCTAAGTAATGCTAACTATTATCTGCAAAGGTGGGTAACCTGTTCCATTTATTCAGGAGCAAGGATGACTGTCTCAAAGCATAAACAGAAACAGTTCTCTACCTGCCAAGATCAGGGCCAGAAATTTAAGATGTTATCTTAAGATTTTCTGAAAAAATACCAACAGATATAGATGGGGACTGAGGCAAAAAATATGTTAAGTTCATCCACCTTCTTTCTGTTTTGTGTAAATAGTTCAACAGTGAAAAGATCAGCATTTGGGAATTAGCAGATAAGAAAAGAAAACTTGCCAGGAACTCTAGACATCAGTTTCTGTTACCCAGAATTGAAAAGCTTTTATCTCATTCTTTGTTGCAGTCTGAAGAGATGAGTGCTTCTCATGCTCCTAGCAGTGGAGTGGGTAAAGGAATATATTAAATTGAAGCCTTTTTTTTTCCCCTGGTCATACATGTTTAAAAACAGAGTTTACAGTTGCGTGTTCATGCATTCTGTGTATGTTTCAGAACCTGGTCTTGTAATTAACAATACATGTACTAGTTTTTCATGCGCAAGATTTCCCATTAGAAGAAAGGAATTTTGATCACAGTCCATTGCAAGAAATGAAAAAATAATGGAACAGTTTTTTCAGGGATAGAATTCTAGTTCACTAATAACAACATGTATCCTTCCTATTAAACACCAAATTCATCCAGCCCTAGCATAACATTCACAGCCATAACAGCAGTAAGAATGCACAGTAGATCTCAAGTAATACTGCTATTTCCTTCTTAAACACTGTAGAGACATGAAATCCAAAGCTTAGACATGGAACATATTAATCTAGAAATCTAAACTATCTTAAAAATAGGAAGATATAAAAAAGATAAGAAAATAAACCTTTCCAAAAAGCTTTCCAGGGACTGGAACGCAATAAATGCTTCTGGAAGCTGAGAAAAACATAGTTCTCAAGGACATGTGGTAAACTGTAATTTATCATTCTCTCTAAATGTGTGATATACATGTATGGTTAATAACACATTTTACTCTCAATGGTATACAAACTGGGATCTGAAAGTAATACAGTCAGTTATAAAATCAGCATATCTCCTTGTACCATGTGGGAAGAAATATCTTCTCAAAACTGCATTTTGGCTTTATTGCAAATAACAATGTGAGAAAAGCACAAAAATCTATCAGCTATTGATAATCACAGATGAATTTATGGATTCACAAACTGTAGGTCCTGTGAATTTCCCAAGGAATGTTATTTTACTGTTTATTCATTTTTGTAGAACTCCAACTCCTGAATAGTTTATTTCAGTAAGATATTTTAGAAATAAATTTTACTGATAAAAGTTGCCATGGAAAAAAAATCCTTTTTATTTATGTGCAGCATGTGACTCAAGTAATGGAATTCTTCTGCTGTTCTGCTTAAAAGTGTGCTTTAGTGTAATAAATATTTTTATATATATATATATTCCTAATTTTCAAAATGATTTCTTGCAAAAACTTTATAAATAATGAGAAATCATTGCACCACAAGTGTGTACTCATTCCTTTGAGAGGTAACTAGTTAAAAGCCAAGAAAGCCTAAAGAAACTTCATATAACACTAAAGTTCCATTTTCCCTTGAATGATCTTCAACCAATGAATGTCACCATATTCACTGTGTAGCATGTAAGAAGGATATAGCCACTTATGGTGTTTAGGGATGTACCAAGGATGGTAATCCAGCAGCATCATTCACCCCTTTGCCATGAAAGCTCACCTGCACTGAAAGTAGACTTTGCACCCTTGGAAATAGCCAAAACCAGTCTGGATGTGGTCAGGGCAAACAGCTCTAGGTAGCCCTGAGGTTGGACCAGTTGACCTCCAGAGATCCCTTCTAACCAACTGAGACTCTGTGAAAATGGGAGCTGTAAACCCCTCTTGTTAAAGCACAGTGAAACATGCAGCTGCCAGAAATCAGTACCTCACTTTATGTGGTATTTCAAAAATGAGAACATGGGCCATGCTCTTCTCACTCATTCACTGTGACCACCCAGACTGTCCCAGCTGCCTGTGTGCAACCCAGCCCAGGACCCAGCACACGCTTGGGGATATGCTTACCTTCAGATATATAAATAGTCCAACACAGTCAACCAGCACTTTTATATACTTGAAGGCAAATACACCCTTTAATTTATTTTAAATAAATGCCTTTAGAGCAATATGATGCCTAGGATTTAAGATTTCCTAGAGTTTATTACTCTTGTGAGCAGTATCTGCATCTTGAACTCAAAACCCGTCATGCTAAAATAACACAAAACCAGTAAGAAGTAATCACATACCTATACTGATTCAAAGTCAGCACATGATCTCAACAGTATATTTGTGGAAATGATTAATAATTTACTTGCCATTCATAATTTACTTCAGATTTTGTTGCCTTTTTTACTTCCTAATGAAATGTCTATGAGTGGGTCACAATTTTCTCATATTTATTATTCATTACAACTGTTTGCTGAATAATTTCTGCAAACTGATCCTCTTTTGTAGCTCAATCCCATTGTGAATGTTAATTATTCAAAATTTAGTCTGTGAAACTAATTAAGCCATGTATTAGACTTTGTTCAGTGTTTGCGTGAACATTATTCTTATAACCAGTATCAGTTCTCCAAATATCCTCCTCTCAAGTATGAACTTAAATTGTATTCTTCCATGAACACTCCTGTGAAGTTCCTTTGCTAAAACATTCATCAAAAGCAAACAGCATGAAACAACTGAATTTTAAAATCTGTATAAATATTGGGAGTTATTTTGTCCTCAGGACCAATTAAGCCTACCAAGAAAATACAATCTCAATTACTGACCTGCTAAAATGACCAAACAAGATCCTATTCTTCTCCTCCTAATCAAAATAAGGAACACCATAGTAGCAAAAGTAGATGCTTTTTTTGCACATTTCTTGTACCCAGTTTTTCCAAGTATTCCAAGCACTGCTTGAAGCCATACAGCAATCATTTATTTAATTGCTACATCATTGGAGGATGACTCTAAAACTGCTAGGGTCTTACTGGGAAGGAGAAGGGGAAAAGGGAAATATACGAAATGAAAGTGTACAGTTTACACACCACACACCTCTTCCAGAACCCCAGAATTTTCACGTAACCAACCTCCAAATATTTGTAAGGATTCCCATCACATGCCAAAAACTTAAAACCTTTTCACTTTATTTTTCTGGTTCTATTACAGAATTTTGAGACTTGGCATACATTTGGCTCATGTCTTCAGACTTCTTGCAGTCTGAAGGACCCAACAAATTTTTGAAAACCCTCATTTAGCAGCTGAGACTTAAAGGTAAACACCAGGTATTGAGGGATATGCAGTAAATACAAGAGACCTACCATTGTTGAAAGGCAGTAGTGATCCAGAGCTCCTTTACAAATTTGAGAGAGGTAAAATATTTGCCCAACTGCACACAGTCACCCAGCAACACACATCAAATTACTGCTCAGGACTGTAGCACTAAGAATTGGAACGGAAATAATATCAAAATGACACACAAACTCACAAAAACCTTTCTGCACAGGGATGAATTTTACACTGACTCATCCCTTGATGGTTAATTTAATGTGAACTCAAAGGCAGTAATACTACTGATACTAGCAACAACCTGATTCAAAATTCAATGATTGCTACAATTAATAATTCCACTGGGTTTTAAAGAAACCATTCAGAATTTGTCTCTTTGGGAAACAACTTTTTAAAAAAGTACAAAGGAAAAATAATGTTTTAAAATTTTGCTCCAGTTCCACTAGTGGATACTAGGACAACTTAGCCATACCTTCCTTTCCAGGAAAGACCTCACATTTTCTCATGGAATTGCTAGTTGCATTCTCTTACCAGCGTGCTTTGATCTTTGTGTTAGTGCCACTCTTATTTACAAAATGGGAATGCTGCAGTGGGAAAAGTGGTTTATGATGAAAAAGCATTTGAAGCACAATGCTATTCAGAATAGTTGAAGAATACCATAATTAGAATACATTTAATGAGAAAAAAAAAATAACAGGAGGGAAGAGTTGCTTGGGGGTTTTTTTTGTCAAAAATATTTTGAGATATTTTTGTATTAATTTTGCACATTTTACATATCCTGTAGCCATTATCTCTTCCCCAATAATAGGAATAATTATTCTAGTATCATCACTCCTCACATCTCATAGCAGTTAATGCTTTTTTCAAGCTGGAAATCTATGCACTGGTTACATTGTTTATTATCTCTTTAGAGGTATATTGCATGTAGACAATTTTCAGGTCTTTTTCCTTCCAGGTTAGGAGCTGAGATTTTTCCCTTTCTTATGTGTTATCTTGGTGTGGATGAAGCCACAGACAATAGCACACACAGCATCCCACAGGGAACTGTAACACATTGCATGTCATTGAGCTAGCCACAGTTAAGAAACTACATGCTACTAGTGAAAGCTACATTATAAACTATTCCGTGCACTTTGCTGCAATTTCTGAAAATTCAAAATTTTTACAGCATCATTAAGGAAGCTTCTTGTCCAACATAGGTGTCTTTAACTCAATTTTGATGTCAGCTGCTGAGCAATAGCAAGGTGCCACCACAGCAACTTCAGTTTAGATTGTGCTGTCATTGCATTTAATGTTTAAACTACATTTTTTAAGACACTGTGAATGCCAGTGAATCTTGCAATGAATTTCTGAGATGCTATGAAGAGACACGTCACTTTCACTATGTAAGCAAAAAAAAAAGCTTTAGTGAGTACCTGTGTAAGATCAAGAAAAATGTTTAAAGTACTTAAATATGGTTGTTCTTTAAAAGAAAAATAACCACCATGATTTCTAGTACAAATACAGCTATTTGGTCACAAGATGTCAGACCTTATATCTCCTTTCCAAATACTTTATACACTAGAAGTACCTGATGGTCCATTAGCCCAGACTTCTTCAGGTGCATTTGCTGACCACTTTAGGTCTTCAGGCAGCGGAGATAAAGTACTAAAAGCAAAATACATATCCTGGGATTTTTCCCTTTGTTCCTACTTATAGTTCCCTTTAGAAATATAGGAGTTAGCAGGGAAAAGTGCTACATTTGAAATAAATTCTTGTGGTCCAGTGAACTGAACCTCCTTGAGGTGTATTTTTCACTGTGTTGCCAGGATAGGTTCATTAGGACAATCTGTATCTGTCAGCAGTGCTTCAAAAACCTTTTAGGAAGCCTGCAATAGTACTGCCATAGAGACGCAGATAAGTGACACTGATTACAGAAAGAAAATTCTACCAAGCTTACTTCCAATTCCTGGTGAAGAATACACACAGAATTAATGTGCATGCTCCACTGGAAAGAAAGAGTTGTATTTTATTTATTGTGAATAAATAAATATATATTCTTTATTTATTGGGACTTCAATCTTCCAAGACAGAGTTATTTTTCCTTGGGTTATAAAAGCAGTTTTGCAACCAGTTCTGTGTTTTCAACTTTGCAGACTTCTTCCCTCCTGACCATTAAAGAAAGCTCCATGAAGTTAACAAAAATTAATAATACCTAACTGGCTGACACTGCTGTGGGGCTATAATTGTGTGTCACCTTGTAACTCTACATTGTCTAAATTATTTCTTTTTCCTTTTGGCAATCTACTAAATAATTTCAAACACTGCTGAAGGATTACTTCTAGAGAAATACTTCTTATTACAATATTGTACAGAAAATAAAAATTCTTATTCAGATGTAGACAATATTTTGCTGAAAGACATTTAATATTAGTTTAGAACCTTCTTTCTGACAGCTGCTCAGCAGGACGAAATCTCTTCATTTGATTAGAGTCTTCAGGCAGTCTCATGAAAGTTGTTACTGAGAAAGAGTAATTAGGGTTCTCCCTCTCTTTCACCTTCAGTAATGGGTTTATCTAAATGTGCAAGGAGGCTTACTTTTAATGTTTTTAATCTACATATATATAGAGGGGGGTTAAAATCAGAAGTCCCTTTTAACCTGAACTATTCTATGATTTATGAAGGTTATGGTTATATTAATACAAAAACTGACAAAGGATAAATACAAAACAAAACCATGAAGCTTTATAGAACTAAGTAGTTGCATAAAATTGAAAAATAGCAGAAATTCTGAATGATAGTTTAAAAGACACTGTTAGTAAAACAGTTGCTTCAGGGTGCAGTTCAGTATGATTTGCTGACATTATTTGGTACCACCATCTTTATCTGCAATAAACTACAGATTATAGCACCATGTAACATGAAAAGGGGAGATTTCCTTTACCCTTGTCCCTTACTCTGCTCTTTGTGTTTGTCTGCCAGCACCCCAGGAAAGCCGAGATCCTTGTGCCCACCCAGTCTGTCAGTGCCCCATTAGGGAGACCCTTCACTGACCCTTCCTGCTGGATTGGAGGGTGGCTCAGTTGACTTATTCAGGGATACACCTACACCATAAAGAAACTATTCAGAATGTCTTTCCACTTTATGACCCCTTAAGTGAGTGTTCCTCTTTATTTGAGTATGTTATCCCCTGTCAACGACTGCCAGTGCCTGTGAAGGACTCACACCAGCAGCTGACAGAATAACTCTCTTTATTAATAAAAATTGTGACAGGTTAAGGTTCCAGGATTCTCAGTGATAATATCTGACTGCAAAAACATATTCAAAGAAACATACAGACAAGCTCTAATCCCCAGTAGAAGTATTTAGCACATACAGAGCATGGTTCTTACTCAACAGGCATCCCTGTCAGTGAGAAAACAGATTCAGCCTGTTGACTGATCCCAAGAGTTACAATGGAATCTTCCCTATCTTCCTCCATTCTCACCTTACTTTGATACAATTTTGTGGTGTTTAGGTGGTGCTTGAGTTACTTTAGCCAGACATAATTTTTTTACTGATTGGTGTAAAATTCTCTCACTTTGCTTTTAAAGATACAGTCAAAAAAAATATAGAACACATTCCCAGAGAGGGGTGGCTGTACCTTGGGAGCAATTTGGAATGGAATGTGTGTGTTGATGTTACAATTAGGCTATAATGAATGAAGTTGATCTAAGGAGAGGGATTTCGCCACGGCTGTTGGCTCAGCAGAACATCCTCCCCTCCTTCCCTTGGCTAACGGGTGCTATGTGGCTTCTCAGCTGCAAAGTACCATCGAGTTCCCCTCCCTGCAAGGATTTCAACAGAGCCTGGCCACGGTGCCCCCACTCTGCTCCACCCTCCATTTCACCCCCTTTACCAGATGCTATGGTTGCATACTCTGGGTGTGGGGAGTCATCATGGAGTACATCTTGAGCATGCCAACCACATTACATCCAGGCAGCAACAACTGTATTACCCTATAATTTCCGTATTGTTATAACTTCTGTTGGGATGTGAATATAACTTCTCAGTTTCCTGTGATTTTACAACTAGCCATCTTTCCACACTGCCATTTAAAGAATGAAAGGAAACTGTTCAGTCTGCCTAAAGCATGTAGGTTCTCCAATCTTTCCTTCCTACTGATACTTAATGTTTAGAACAACCTTTGTACTTATTTACTGTAGTCCCTTTCCCTGGTGACCTAGAGATGCATTAATCAGGCACTGAAGATAGCAAAAACCATATGAGATAGAAATGAACAAAACAAATTAGCCACTCAGATTTCCCAAAAGAGTTGATTATTTCCTAAAAAAACCTGGTAACTTTGAAGTCTTTTCACCCATCCACTGTGCCCTATTAATATCAAAATGCCAGGTTCTAAGGACATAGGATTCAGTTTACTCACAGAGTACCCAATATTCTGTTCATGGCCAGGGTCATGCCTCCCTGCATTGCGGTTCATAATGAAGTGGAGGGTGCAGCTTTATTCCCAAGCCTTGTGGGACAACTTAAAAGATTAACTAGATGCATATTATAAAGATTTCCAAAAACTAAAACACACACAAAATTGATTTTCTCATTTTTATCTCATGGATCAGATTTCTTTTCAGGTGGATTACAGCTGACCACATATGCATACTATCCCAATGACAAGGCATAAAAAGTCTTCATTTTGTTCTCGATACTCATTTCCCTGAAGCTTAATTTAGGTCAATATACTATCTTGTGTATCTGGTTTTATATCCCTTAATGTACACCTACAACTGTTCTGTTTGAAAAAACAAACCAAGCAATAGCAGCAGCAGCACTCTGCCTGTGGATTTATTCAATGTCTAATCTCCATCCTTTTCCATTTTATACATAAAAGCTCAGTTTTGCTGCCATAAACACAGATTCCATCTAAGTGGGTTTGGAGAAGACAAAACATTAATCTTGATCTGAACTGACAGTTCTTGTAACTAACCACACAAACAGACAGGATTTAGGATGTTAATTTGGTGTCATACTGCAATGTTTAGCTTGTAATTCCACATTGAATGGACTTCTGAGAAAAGCTGGCTTAAGAAGTTCCTGCCTTTCCTTTGAAGCACTGTAAATGCTTGTGAAATTCTACTGTGAACTATGTCATGAACTGATCCAGCTTAAAAATAACTCTCCAGAAAAAACTGTTTACACAACTTAGTCTACCTAAGTCAGTATACATTTCAGGACCACATGGTCATAGGTCTCAGCATACCCAGACTTTTAGCCCCAGAGCATGGGCTTGTCTACTTTTCCACCTTGTAGAAGAAGCTCTTGGCTCTTATTTCAAAATTTTCAGAATAGGCTGCTTACATGAAAACAGGAAAAAAAGAAAAAGTCAATTTACTCAAAATTTTCCAGCTTCTATCATCAAATCACTTTTTTAGAAAAGATGTGTTGAAAATATCACCAAATAAGAATTCTGGAATGTGTCATTAGGTCAATCCAGAGTATCTCAATGTGCACCTGAAATACTGGTATAACTCTAAAACAGAAAATGGGCTGCTCTACGTGTAGATCCCAAGCATGAACATTTTGCAAGTGACTGGAGTAAAAATGCCAATGAGGGTTTTAAACTAAACTCCAGAACAAAGATGATGAGAAAGATTTCTGTATTACTTAAATAAAATGGCTTCTTCTATGGGTGTAAGACTGAAAATTAAACATGTCTTGCTGATTCCTACTAATCTGTGAAATATCAATAATCAGCACTTTATAATTTAAAAAGAAAAATCTTGTCACTGCAGTGCACAGAAAAGATGAGATTCAGAGGATGAAAGCCAGCTGTGTAGAGAATGACCTTGATGTTTGTAATCCCACTTTCCTTGGCTACAGAAATGAATGAAGGTCTAGGTCTTATGCTCAAGAAAGCAGAGCGGAGAACTGAATTGCTTTAAGTTTTGCCACTGTTTGCTGCTACTGCAGTCAAAACTGCTGTGTATTCTGAGCACACAGTCTGGCACACAAAGGCTTAGGTCTGCAGAAGTTCTAAGAATTCA
The DNA here is from genome assembly GCA_013399915.1 of Illadopsis cleaveri. Taxonomy (NCBI): domain Eukaryota; kingdom Metazoa; phylum Chordata; class Aves; order Passeriformes; family Timaliidae; genus Illadopsis; species Illadopsis cleaveri. The sequence goes on from VXBB01009311.1 coordinate 1,432,955, forward strand.
TAGGTATAAGTTAAGTGAATTGACTTGCTAGTATTAAAAACTCCAGCTCTGGACAAATATTAAAAATTGCGTATTTTGAGAAATTAGGTAATCAGTATTTCACATTAGTCACTCAAACTGGTCTGTGCTTTAAGGATATATTATTGTGCTATAGTACCACGCTGTAAAACAGAAATAATAGTAAACACTCATTCCACAAGAGCATTATAAAATGTAGACACTAACATTTGTGGTTTTGATGGAGCTTACCAGTCTTATGAGAAAATAAAGTGTCATATTCAGAGAAAGATTTGAATGCTGCAGTGAGCCAGGGGGCCAAAAATCAAATGAAGCGCATCTTTAAATGACATATTTGCAAACTGTCTGTTAAATCAATGCTATCTGTCTTATGACCTGAATGAGGCAGGCAGGGAAAGAGTTGGAGAAGAATTCTGTGCTCTCACGTAATTAAACTCTGTATCATAATACAACACATTTCAGCCCAAATACTTTAAAAGTTTGGCTAAGCTCCTAGCAACTGAATGAAAACTGTTACAATGAGAAGTTCTGGGAACTGTAAATATAGCCTTGTTTCCTGCCTTAGCTCTAACATACATTTATTACAAAAATCCTCATAAAACTAATGAACCACTGCAAACTAACACAAGAACAATTTCAAATAACATTCCAATGGTGGAAGATCAAATTTTTCAAAAGGCTTTATTTATGTTGTAAGAATTTTAAGACAGAAACTATCTTTTGAATAAGAGCTACTTAGTTATTTTCTATGCAAGACAAAAATTAGGGATGAAAAAAAATTTATATTGAAGGATCTGTTCATGATTTGAGTCCAGTATAATCACTCAGATTATGACCTCAGAGTCAGTGTGGTTTAATTAGTATTTAAGTGCATGTACTATAGCTACATTAAGTTACAATCCCAGATTCCTATTTATTATCTGACAGATGATTGCTACTATTTAGCATTCAAACAGCTTCCAAAAAATAGGAAGTTAAAAACTCGCTAAGAATAACAATTAGTGATACAGCATGTTGTTACACAAAACAGCCTACAGTAAATGCCAGATCTCATAAAGACACACACACACAAAAACTTAGTCATCAAAGTACTGAAGTATTAAAGCAAAAGCAGGCCCTAAACTGAGTTAGGTTTTCTGTTTTCTCTTTGTTTAGATTATGATCTCACATTTCAGTTCTACAGATTAGAAGTTTGTGTGGTAGTGCCCATGAGACCCTAATATCACAGATAAATCTAAAGAATCAGAACCTTCAGATATTTGTTTCTGAGCATAAACCTGAGCACTGCATCCAGACTGACACTATACAATATGCTGTACACTGCCAATCTTTGCAATACTCTGTTATTGCCTCCTTTGGTAATATTGAAGAATGCCATGAATTCAATTGATATCAAAAGCAGCCACAGCGATGTTTGCAATTAGAAAGGGATTCTGCAGTTGAGCTATTCTTGCCTCCAACTTAATAGGATATTGCCTAACATCTGAAAAAGGAAATGAAAAAGGATAAATATACAAGAAGTGATCTAGTACCTCTAGATATCTGATTGTTACCAACTGAGGGCATGTTGATTTACCTTGCCGCTAAGAATTTGTTTGTTGTCTTTTTCTCCATCCTCTCATATGATAAAAACTGTTTTTAATGTTGACACATTTACATTTTAAAACAACCCAGAGACACATCTTTACTTATATATATTACTAAATGAGAATAAAATTCAAGCTGAAATGCATCAGCTATTTCTGCCGATACCTACAGTATGTACTCCTTTCCTTAGTTCTCTGTAACTCTTTACTTGGACTTACAAACCCTGTTACTTTTTGGTGTAACAGATCATATTGTCACCATAATTTGTTATTCTTAAAAATCTCACACTACTTACAAGGTATTCATCTTAGGTTTACAGATCCTTCAATCAAACACGTTTACAAGCAAGTCTTACTCGCTTTTGGTTGTAAACTAAAAGTGCACTTTAGGTGTAACAGGGCTTACAGATTACTTTTTTAAGGCCAAAATATCCATAGTTATAAAAAACCTGAATGATTAAGCACCATTAACAGCAATTGAGAGAACAGTTTACAACAGTAACCTAAAGAAAGTGCTAAATTACTTATACAGAGATTTCATCAAAGTCTCTGCTCAACTTCCTGTTTTGCTTAATAGATGGAGATCTAGTTAAGACGATCTTAAGTCAAGAACTGGACAAATAATGGAATACTACAGTATGAGAAATAGCAGTATTGCCAGTAAGAGAGCTAAATGAGAATAACCCAGAGCAAGATTGCACTGCAAATGGGAGCTCTAGGAGTAAGAGCAGGAATCAGGGACTAAAGATCAGGGATGAGACCCAAGGCACAAGGACAAGGTACAGTAACATGCAGTGTGAGTAAAACAAAAGCAACCTGCTGAGCAATGAGTGCAATTTGTTCTGGTGGGTAGGCAGCTATCAGTCAGTCTGACACCAGTCTTCAATCCTGGGAAACCAGTTCCATGCAGGTGACCTCTGTAGTTCAGTATTTAAAAAAGACTACATGAATGTCCATCTGAATTTTGTAAACGTAGGACAATTTCCATGTACACATGTAACATGAACACTTAAAATATCTTAGACACTGCCATGCAGTAAGTGGCCTGATTAGGTTATTGAGAGCTTTGAGTTGACAGTGATCTCAGCCCACCCTTGTTTTCTGGGTTTTTAGCCTTGTCTTTATTTCAGAGACAGATTTTAGTCATATCCTCAACTTTCTGCCTATATATAGACATATTGCACGAAAGAAGTTGTACTGTGTATGTGTGAAAGCAAATATGTGGTTGGAGACAGTTTATTTTATATACCATAGCAGAGAAATTGTCTGCAATGCATGTGCAAACCCATCAGCACAGAGGCAGAAGAGGTATTACACTTCACCTGCAGCTGAAAATTCTGTCAATTGACAGAAAAGGGGCAGAGGGACATGGGAAATGCAGACAGGCAATACACATAAAGGGACAGAACTTTAATAGCAAGTATACCAGAAAAAAAGGGTATGAAATACATTTGACATAGGTGGAAGATATCAGCTTATTGCTTTTTATTTATAGATCTGCACAGAAGCGTACAGTGCTTTGTCATACAAAGATTAAATTGATGCAGATAGCTCAAGGAGTAGGCATGGGAAATCAGAATTGACATGAAGAGAGAAGTAGAATGAGTTAAATTATTGTGGGATAGGAACTGTTTTATCCTCTGGTCATAACAATAAAAACGCAATGAATTATTTTGAAGAAATATCCAGTGTCTTGCTAATAAGATTTAAAGTGTCATTATGCAATGTAAGGTGCTCAGACGGGAATTAGTGATAAGCAGATAAGTCTTGGGGGGGAAAAAAAGCAAGACTAGAAAATACATAATAGCAAAAGCCACACACGGACATATCTGAGAAAGTGGTCTTTTACCCTAAGCAAAAACTATTTCCTGGAAGGATGTAGTCTCAAAGTTTCTATAAACTACAGAAAAGATAAAATACACACAGAACTTCTTGAGAACTGCAGAAGAAGCACCAGTTAATGTCTGCTCTCAAAATACACCCTAAAGATATCAGAATCCAGAAACATTATCTTAGAATACATCTTTCATGTTTGTACACACTTAATTGTTCTGTATGATGCAAAAATATTTTTTTATTCATTAATATTTGAAGTCTACAAAGGAATTGAATGTTGCAAGGATTCAAAGATTCAAGAGCAGTTGTCAGAAGGGACTGACTGAGATCAAATCTAGAATAATGCTCAGCTAGTATCTTACTCTCAGACCCCAGAATTATGATTACCCACCAAGCAAGTGATCTTTGGGTTGCCACCACCTATGATCTTTGTAGAAAGAAAGTAAGTTCTGTGAAGACTGAACTAAGAGAATGGATGTGATAATTTTCTGTTAAGTTAATTATAACAAAATTACTTTTTTATTTTGTTTTTTTGTAAAATTATCACAAGGCTTGTATAAGCATAATGGATACATGTATTGTGCCTATGAATTCTCATTCATAAGAGATAAACCACTGTAGGAATGCTTTGAAGTTAACGAGCCTTCTCAGTTCATTACAGATAAAAATACTGAGTTCCACCTTCAATATGAAATTAACTGTTAGCGGTGTAAACAACCTTTGAATTTAATTTCTGGTACCACAGAAGCAGCAACAGCAATTTATTTTCATACATTTGAGATATATGAAGATAGGCAGCAAACATCAACTCTTCAAAAATTACCCAAAATGCTTTTTAATTACTGTTCTAAATTTTTTTAAATGAGGACTTAGGACAGTAACCCATACCAAAGATTATTTTAACTTCCAGCACTGTGAAGCAGTAATGGTTTATTATTTTGTACTTGATAGGGTAAGCATTATCTACAACTCTAAATGATTCTGAATTTTGAAAGTCTCTGACTCTATTTCACAAAACAGCAAAATGATGTTTTAGATGGGATGCATAAGAGAATAAATACTTTTGGAAAACAGACAGCTTGAGAATATTTCTAATAGGAACACTTTCACCTGACAGAAAAAATAAAGTGTATTTTCCCAAAGGACAAGGAGTCTTATTTTTAGCTGGTTTTCTTCTTGTAGAATCATAAAAACCCCCAAAACTTTAAGATCATCAAGTCTAACCATCAACCTCTCACTGCCAAGTCCACCACTAAACCTTGTCCTTACGTGCCGCATCTACATATTTTACGTATTTCCATGGATGGTGACTCAACCAACCACTTAAGGGGACAGCTTATTCCAGTGCTTGATAACCCTTTTGCTGAAGAATGTTTTCCTCATATTCAATCTAAACCTCCCCCAGCACAACTTGAGACCATTTCCTCTTTCAATCAGCACCAATTAAATGCAAATTCTGTCATTCTGCATCACGCACCTTCCTCATAACTAAGAGGTATCAAACACTTCCCATTTGCTGCTGTCATTTAACATAAAAATCTATAAAGTATCTCTGAGAATAGCTCACTAGAACACATTTACATGGATAACTCAGTCTGCATGGGCTAAGTAGGACTGAATTAATGAATGTACTGTTGCTTCACATACCAAAAGCATCACTAAAGGGATAATCTGCAAATGCAGAAGCAGGGACTGGGAGACACACTGGCTGCAGTCACTGGTGACTCCCTCCTCTGCAGCGTCAAGAAGCTAATCTTGCTCAGGTCAGAGTGCTTGATCTGTGTTCCTGGGAATGACTCAGGTTACAAGCAATAAGACAGCACGTGCCCACACTGAATGTTTTCTTTCTCCTCTGTCCCAGTTTCATTCCCAAAAGCACTGTGATTGTGAAAGGCACAGTGTGACACCATAAGAGACTTACATCTTCTCTGCAAAAACAAACACAGTCTGGGTGGCAGCAATGAAGCAAAAACTCCCCTAGGGCATACACCAGGATTATCAACAAAGGAGGACTACTTCTGGATTAAAGCTTTGGCCCACTGTCATCTATGGCAAAACTCCCATTGAAGTCAGCACAGCCAGGATTTCACGTCTGTTGCAGCAATTTTGACTCCATGCCTGTTCAGCCTTGGGACTTCCAGCCAGCACAAAAAGGGTCTTAACAGTGCCAGAAGCTCTTGTGTTATGAACTGCAGGCAGCAGTCCTGAAATCCTTCACATAAACCACCAAATACTCATCAGCCATTTAAGAAATTTAAGATACTGCCAAGCTTCAGCAGATTCAAACCTGCATACACAAGTATGGCGTTTCATACTGGCACACCATGCTGAAACACCCTTATGCTGCTTAAGTTTTTTTTTGGTTTTTTTTGTTTTCTTTGTTTTCTTTGGTTCTATGTGTTTCATGAGGGGTTATGGCAGAAGATTCGTGTTTTGATTGAACACAGAGCAAGAAGCAAGCTAAATTATATACTCAATACAAATCTCATGCAATAATGATGAAAGAAGTTTAAAATTACTGTAACAAAAGCAGATATTTCATGAAGTAAAGTCTCCTCTAAATTCAGTATGTGTAGACAATATAGGGAAAATGGAAATGCATTAAGAAAAGATGAAACTGTAGATCAGAGTGGCCAAAATTCATAATAAAACTGTAAAATATTATGGTAAGTCTCTGTTTGAAATATACTCAGCCTTTGTCACTGCATATAAAATGGATAGAAATTTAGCAAGATGTCAGAAACATAATTGTAAGTCAGGCTGGCATGGAACTACAGTGCTCAACAAACACAAAAAGCCAGTTATAAGTCCCTGACCTGTGATAAATTTTTGCTGACTTCAGCACAAACGAAAAATAACTCAAATAATTGTAGGCTGCAGGAATAGACCTTGGTCATTATTTCATCTAAACAGAAGAGCTTAAGTTTAGTGAGGATGGCATGAATTTTGCCATGAAGACCTATTTAAAAAGCAGTCAAAATTCTGCTGCTGCCACTCAATGAAGAGGCAACCACTTCATCTCAGGCAGCATACAGATGCCCTACTTACAATATGTAACAGTCATTACAAAAGAAATGGGTATTTATAGATGGATTTATTAGACTTACACTGTCGTGTGAAGACAGACACATGCACAATGCTCTACTAGATTAGTTTAGACTAATTTACAATGTTGGGGTTTTTTCCTAACTCTGAGGCCATATTTTAATAGAAGATTTTTTAAAAAAAGTTTTAAAGCTTAGAATGGGATAGATTTAGAATTCCATTCAGCTTCACAAGGAAAATATTTGCTTAGAAAGGCTGCAATTCAAGATCTTCTAGGAATAAAATTTCTCCTGAAATACTTGACATTTCCAAATGAAAATACCATTAGAACAAACCAACACTTGAGATTCAACTCCAGGTTTACAGAAACAGCTACAGAAAGTACAAACAACAAAGCATTTCATTCTAAAATTTTTAACCATAGCATCTTGGTTTTAGTTCTTCATTAACAGTTCATCAGTCCTTAGCTTTAAGAGTAGCAATTATATTAGTGGTCATAACTAGTTTATGTTTGCTTAAAATACTGCTGCTGAAGTTCACCAAACTACTCTGGCTTGAGTAAATGCACCGTAAAAACCAAGCATTGGAACACCTACTTTCCAATGCAAGGGCATACAATGGCATATTATCTTCCTCTCGTTTTGGGTGGAGTCAAGGGAATAAGGTCACACAAATATCAGTGACAGATAACTAGCACAAAGTAAGCCATACACTAGGCATCATCCTTTGCAGTGATAAATTCTTTGGCAAGCTGGATGTCTGGGGAAAAAAAAGAGCTGGGGAAAGTGAATGTGCCTTAAACATGATCTTCGTCATTCTGATGAGATATTTAGTTATACATCTCTCTCTTATTGCTAAGTCAGGGAATGTGTCATGATAGCCATTCTGCAGAACGTTCATCTTCAGAAAATGAGGTTCCTTAAAAAGCCTTTTTGCTTAACACTTTTTTATTGGTGTCTGTAGCCAGTATTTTGTATTTGTAGGAAATTTTATTTATATAAATTTCTTAAGTATCCAAGGAAAAACAGCATGAGTTATTATTCTGCTAATATAGTTGTCTAAAGGCAGAAAAAGGTATTGTCAGATATTCAGAACTGAATATTTAAAAAATTATCTCATTCACAAGTGGTCTTTTACTAACCATATACAGACAACAAAGTGTTTTGATTTCTGGTTCTATCACTCTAAATTATTAGCACTTAACTGTCAGAGCTAAATACTCAAAAAAAGCTCTTCAGACTCAATCCTATTTCTTCTTCAGTGTTCTACAAAATCTTTCTGGATATTGCCCCTACATTCCCTGTCTTCACACAAAAAGTGTGACTTTCCATGTTTTCTGACTAGTTGCTGCATTTTTGTCATGTGACTAATTAGTGAGAATTTTTTTAAAAAAGTGGAGGATCATGGAGTAGAGTTTGGAACAAAAGAAGGCAGAGAAGAGTCATCGTCAGAAAACCTCTCAACCTTTTTCCACTTGATTTTTTTTCTATGTGTTCCTTTGGTTTTCTTGCTATGCTATCTATAATCACTGTTCTGTCTTCAGTCTAAGTGTCTTTATACCTTCATTTACACTTTTCTTCATCATATTCCTGTTTGTCTAAGTTTATTTCTCATTTTATGGACCTAACCATCTCCTCTCAGCTTGTCCATACATTCACCCAAGCCCACGCCAAGTGATCTAAAGTAGTGTTAGCCATGGCTTAAAAATTTCAAAACTTGCCTCAAGCCTTTATACTTCTGTCTTTCCCCTCAAAGAAGTTGGAATCTCTAAATAATCTCAACAAAAACATTCAGAGTCAGGAAAAAAAATGCCTGCCTGGGGCCTTTTTTTTCCAAATATTTTGGAATAAGTAACTAAGAATAGTAAGTGAGAATCCCAGAGACAGAACAGAAATGGTATTAACACCAACAAATACATTAAACTTTAAGTTTCATTTTTACTTAACAGTGAAATAAGAAAGCAGAACCAGATTAACGTATTTTATTTGAACTTTTTTTCATTATCTCAAAGTGATACCTACAGCTTAAATATGAAATTCTAATTTCATATACAGAATTGAATCTGCTGTTTGGTTAACTTACTAACTAGCCCCTTACTAACTGACTCACACATATTGTATGCACATAATGTTCAGAATACATTTGTTTCAACTGTTGTATTATGTGATTAAGCTCAACCTAACTACAAATTTAATACCTGACAAAAACACAGAAGAAACAACTCTTGGGAAGAATAATTCCCTGTATGGCAATTTTTCTGGACACTGCACTCTTGACAGATGTTCGAAAACCAGTAAATACTGGGCACTTATTCCCATTTATACTTGTAAGAAGATTGTGACCTTTCTTTTGCCATGTGTGCCCCACAGCTTATATTACCTTAACAAGCTAAAGTGTATGGCCTCTCCCTGAGCAGAACAGTGTATGCCAACCCATAGGGATGGGAGCTCCAGGAAACATTTAAACCAGCACACCATCTGTCACAGTGGGTAGAAACAAGACCAAGGACTTGAGTTTTGACCACTTAAGAGAGTTTTCCTCTGCCGCAACTTAGATTAGCCTTAGTCCTTGGGTAACAGTCTTCAGCACATAAGAGCTGAGGTCTGCCAGGACGTCTTTAACAAAGAGCCCTCTTCTCTGCAGTACATACACATTCTTACAGTCTCTATGTCACAGCAAGAAGCCCCAGATTTCATCATTACCAAGAGCATTGTGCAAGATTGCAGTCTTTTCTAAAAGCATTCCCTCCAGGGAATTCAAAATGATCAGGCAGTTTGAGAAATGGCATTCTCAGCCTGGGTTGAATACAAATCAAATACATAAATGAAATTGCACACCACTTACACTTACTGATGAGAAGTATTGACAGCAGCATGGCCTTTTCCCTTTCCCAGGATTCTTTGAGTCTAACTTATATACACCAAAACAATTACACTGCTTTTCCATACTGGTGTCACACTGCCAGATTTCAGTGGGTTGAAGGGTTATGTGTTGGGGCAGACTCATTAGTGGACATTACATTTAATAGGGATTTAACAGTCACTGCTTCATGTGTTGTGAGGATGTTTGTTTTCAAAAGAATTATAGCAATAAATTGTAAGTACAAGTCTGAGTTTATTTGTAAAGCAATTCTATGCTTTTAGAATGAGTAAGTTATGATTCCTTTTCATCTTTAAATTACAAAAATCAGAAATAGTTTCTCATTGTTTTGACCCTGGTCAAGATTTTAAACTGTCCCTTTTGGATCAATAGCTTAAAAATGCTGTGCAGTTTACAGTTTATCTCCTACCTGCTTAAAGGAAATATTTCACACTTATTTGAAACTCACACTGGAAAGTGAATAATTGGTAGGGAAGCAGAAGCAGCTCAATTACAATGGAGAGACGAATTTTTTAGCAAGCCTCACTGAAAAAAAAAGAATGACAACTGTGTTTATGCTTCTCAACTGAAAAGAATTTAATAAAAAAGTAGTATACTTGAATCTGCATAAATGGAGCCATTCTGGAAATGGACTGAAAATGCTAATATTTCCTGATTGAAGGAAATCAACCACTGATTTCTCTTCCACTTCAGTTATGAAACTAAGGCAAACCATCTTGCATCCTATTCATCCCATCACACCCCTTCTGAACTATTTGCCCTATTCGTAGGCTACATCCCAATCCAACAGGAATTTGCTTAACAGTGGGAGAAGATGATGCATTTTGAACAGGGTTTGTTGATGGCTGAAGACTGTAACCCAGTCTCAGCACGAGTAACTGCTGGCACTACAATGCTCCCCTTGAATGAGGCAATATTGGGAAGGTAATCTACAAACAGCTAACAAAGGTAAAAGCTTCAGGGTTTACCTCATTAGCCTCTAAGTTGCATTAAATAGATTGAGGGCCAAAGACTAATCAAACTCTTTACATATGATCATAAAATACCATATTTCAGTGATGTTTTGTTACAAAAAGTAATGATTTTAACCCCTAATACTTTTTTCAATTAGAAAATTAAGCAGCAAAATTTTTTTAAAATGTGGATTTTTAATTCAAACTATTCATAGGGAAATTTAAAAGGAACTGTGATAAACATGTCATGGAATACCAGTTCCAGGATACTTAAATTACAGACCTTTTCATACTTCTGCCTTTGTTGCACCAAAATATAGTGGCAATCTCATGCAGGCAACCTTATGCCTCTAGGCATAAAACTCCCTGATACAAATTCAACAAGAAAGAGAGCAATTACACATTCAAACGTGAATTTCTTAATTTCTCACATATTTCTAATACAAGGGTGATTTCTATTTGCATTTTACAATTTTCTGTCCACTAATTGCAAGACATTCTAAAATAAATGCAAATTGTTTGGATGGCCACCATCCAATTTCTAATGGACAGGTGTTCATATAAAAATTCAACAGTATCAGCAACAAGCTATCAGTAACTGGTGGGGTGAGGGTAGAGAGAAATTACTTGTCTCTCAGCTGAACTTCCTGTTTAACCACAGGGATGATCAAATTAGGTCAAGGTCAAATATGTGACAGAGCAGCTGTGCCACACAGCAAGTAAGGGCTGCTGGTGTATCAATATATATAGTAATAGTGGTTCAATTTACTCAACCACCATTTCATGTCTTGCAATTCAAAGCTGCTGCAGGAGAGAGAGAGTGGCCTCCTGCATTCTTGGCCTTGATTCTGGCCTCTGTAGGTTCAGCTGCCTCATAGGCCGCTGGAAGCCTTGTGGCAGAGCAGTCCCTTAGGATTCACTGCATCACTTCAGTAGTCCACCTCTTGTCCACAAGGAAAACAGTAAAGCTGTCCAACATAGTAACTAATAACCAACTAATCCTCCTACCATGGGATGAGAAATGTTTAAATCTCCCTGGCAAAACGAAACGACTGGACTGGTGGTGACATTCTTATCCACGGAAACTCTTTCTCAGATATAGCTCATTTAGGACCTGAATTAACTACTACAAATAGATGCTTTTGACATACAGTGATTCTGGGACCTGTAGTGCTTTGGCTTAATCTATGGTTTTTCCTGTTTCAGTAAATGAAAATAAATTGATTTATGGCAGCTAATGCACAGGTACTGAAAATGGCAGCTGTAGTTTTTTTTAAACCCATCTGTCCTCCTCTTACTCCATCTGTTTCCTTCACTCATTGCTCTGGAATTCAGCTTCACAAAATGCAGTCCAAACTCTTTCATGTAGCACAGTGTAAGTTACCTAGTTACTCAGCTAAAAGACATTTTCAAAATAAATCACTCTCCTTGTACCCTGTAGAAGGCAACAGACATGGATTTTATGGTTAATATATGTCTGAATGGTTTTTTCGACAAAATATACAACTGTCAGTAAATTTCCTCTGATTTCAGATTGTGCACTTGAAAATAATACCATAAAGGCTCATTATTTTAAACAATTATTGATTACACCCTGGGGATTTTTCACCAATTCCACTGGATGCTGCTTTTAAAATGGTAAGTACCTACATAATTCTATGATTTATAGACTGCTTAGATTTTATAGATAATATAACAGTAAAAATGCACACTAATATATAATGTCATTTGATTATATAGCTTTTATTAAACTGTGGTAACTGACTTTTTTATTCTTCAACAGTTCTTTGGCCTGTTAATGATTAAAGATTTGGATTTCACTCTTTACACTAAATGAAAGTGTTAACGGGAAAAAACCTAAGAAAGCACTCACTCCTTACAATCCAAAATTGAAGATAAAAATATAAAGGCTGAAATTAATTTACTAGAAATTTTTCATAGCACAAATACAAAAGCTGTTACTAAACCCCGTTTGTTCTACAGGAACTATAAGCAAAGGCTGTTTCCATTATTATCCCACGAGGTCAATCGAAGGTCGAGGATGGAGGTAGCTGTTACTCTGTAAAAAGGCTCACACTTTAAATATAAGTATCTCAGTGTTCATGGTGTCTTTCATTTCTACACTAACGGGGTACCACGAATACCTACATGCCTTAAATACTGTGGTTTATGCAATTACCACTTCATTATTGGCATCACATTTAAAGGGAGTAGTTACATTTTATTTACACTACAAAGGTCTTTTAACTGATACTGAATTTATACAGAAGAGAATATTCAATACTAGCATACAGAATATACTGCAGAGGAACATGTATGTAAACACACAACTTTGTGATCTGGGTGAAAGTAACTATTTTTTATTTTTTAATTCCACACATTATTTTACTAAAAATTCGGTAGCACAACTGCCTGAAAGGATGTTTTTGAGTCAAAAGCAATGAACTACATAACCTCTTGAGATACAGAAGTGTTTATAATAAAAGGAAGCTCAAAAATACGTAGTAAGAATTTAGGTTGGGAATAAAATGTTTTTCCAAGTTAAAAAACAGAAACAAATGCTGGTAATAGCACTTTCTAAAATAGAACTTTCATATTACAGATCCATTATCGTGATGTAGGTGACTGAAAAATGAGGATTGCTATTCTTTTTATCTTTATGTGTATTTATGTATATTAAAACAAATTTTTCCTTTCTATGGCAGAGTTTGAAGTACTTACAAATGAAAGCAAAGAACTAAACTGCTGGTATTAAGCATACAGAAAAAAGATTGTCTGTTAATCTCTTGTGGTCCTTTAAAAAGCATTAATAGTTAAGCATTTGCATAAAGATAAAGCATGAATACACATGCAAAAACATGTATCTTTTAGAGATCTGCAAGGTATTTATCTTGATCTGTTCCATAAATAGAAACTAATTATGGAGAGACTGAAACCAAGATAATGCCCTAGAAAATAAAAGGCAACCTTTTTTAAACATACTCAAAATGGTGTGAGTAAATCTGTATCATACAGATTCATATTTAACACTTTTTTTTTGTCCAATCTTCCTCTTTTTACAAGCAACACTTAAACTTCTACTAATTCCATTAAAAGCAGAATAAGCCTTGATATATTCTTTCTCCAGTAAAATTTTCTGCCCTGCAGAGTAACAATATTAACTGTGAATTGTAGAATTTTAAAGGCTCTAGTGAAAAAAAGCATTCAGTCCTCTAAATTAATACCTCAGCTCTGACTTTTAAGTGAAGACAGAGATCAGCAAGTCAGCTGCTGCTCATATTGTTTTCTTATTCATAATTGAAAAACCAGAGGCTTGGGGGGTACTTAGAAACCTAATCCATTCTTTCCCAGGAATTTTATATAAGTTTTCTTTTAATATAATTTTATTGTCCTGCTTTCTTCTCCTGTTATAAATATACTTTCAGAAACAAGTTTGATCCAAGGCTAAATTTCAAACCCCAAAACTGACACAATGTAGGGGTCAGCAGCAAGGTTGAAATTTCAAATATGCAGAGTCAATCCTGCCAAGGTGGGTATTAAGGTTCCTCAGTTTCAAAGTGTACCTCAGCTGTGGTATTTGGACAGTAATGTTCCCTGGAGTCACTGCAGAAGTGCATATCAAGCTGTTTCTCAGAGCAAATAGCAACTCTTAATATATCAGCAAAAGGAGGCTGGCAAAGGACAAAATAGAAGACCCTTCAGCCACCAAGAGCTGGAAAGCACCCTTGGAAGAATTGCAACAGACCTGAGTCAGGAAAATCATTTTCTTTGCAAGCTGGGAGGAAGAGGTGCTTGGACAGATCCACCAAAGTCAGCCAAGTTAAAAGTTGCATGCTGGATTTCATAAAATTAACCACAACCATGGACTGTATTTTTAGACACCTGTGCTAAAGGAAGGGAGATTAAGATGCCTGAAACGATTATTCTTCACAGGCAGGGTCACTCAGAAATCCAATCTGTATGACTGCAGACATTTGTGAACATTGATTCACCAGGATACAGCATTGAGCTATAAGTCACATAGTTTTAGTGCTGCACCAGCAACCCACCAGTAAAAAACTGTGTCCCATTAGAACAGTGTACAAAGCGACAATTTGCTGTACTGCTTTACAAAAATCATAATAGGAAGAAATACCTTCAGGATTGCCTTAAACTACCACAGAAAAGGGCAAAACACATTAATTTACATACAACATTTTGCCAGCCAGTAGCAGGAGTAAGTGTTACCCTTGCCCCAGCCTTCACCTTAAAAGGGACTATTCTAAATCCCTTCAGTTTTGGCATGTACATTTTCTGTGACAAAAATAAACTGAAGCAACTGAATATGTAACAATGTGCAAAAAAGCATAGCCTCGGGTGGAATACACAACCCAGTGCACATGCTGTTTGCTATATACTGCTACCTTGAAATGTAGAACATTTGCACAAATATAGGGAACCCTCATGGCAGCAAGAGGTGTCACTGCAGCCTAGATCAGTCCCAGTCTGTGCCTTCAGAGACCAATTTTGTACCAGCTGGACTTTAGCCTAAGTAGCATTTACCTGAGTTTCAAATAAATCACTTAGTCCTAACTTCCTGATTCAGTGCAACAGCACTATCACTTTGTCTACCTTAAAGCAAGGGCAAAATGAGTTATGTAACTAAGTCTAAGTGGATGCATGGGCCATGGCAAAGGAGGAATACTGATGATCATTTAAAACTAAAGCTTTAAAATTAGATCACAGAAAATGCATTTAAATACTTACAGGAGCAATTATTTAATTTTCAACTGCTCATCACTATGAGACCACAACCTGAAAACTTATTCTATGACTTTTGATTTGTAGACAGGTGGTAAACTACCAGATTTCAACTTTCCTTGGTTAACTGATCAGAACACCCTTTTCATTCATTCTTGGTTTTCAAATTTAATTGTTAATGCATAAAATCTGCATAACACAGAAAGACAAGATTCAAATAGATAGAACTTAATCTCAAAGTAGCAGGGCTTGTTGCAGTTTCTGGTATTTTTCTAGTATTTAAATAACTTCACTTCAGAATTTTAGTTCACTGACACATAACTTCATTACACAGTGATTGTTTGTGGTTCATGTTCTTCCAGAAGGCTGATTTCAAAAACCTACAAACCTTGGAGAGGGGGAATGGCAAGAAGGAAACAAACTGAAACAACTATAGCTTACATTACCAAAAGCAAAATTCCCTGTTCAAATTCAAACTAAATAGTATCTTGTAGATGAGAACAGAACAGTAATCACATAAAGCAAGTTGTGTGAATGATGACTTGGAGAACCTGGCAAAGAAAAAGAGGAGAATCCTCAAGGCAGGAGATGTAACAAATCAACTACTTGCGTTAATTTAAAGAACAAATGGAAAATATTGACAATGTGTTCACATAGCCTTTCGAAAGATAGGAAAATAAATTGGAAGGATTAAGTAGGATTTATCAGTCATCAGAGGGATATGTCTTTTTCTTTTTTCCCTTTTCAGCTTCTGCACCATCAAGTTCAACATTATCAGTAGGTCATTTTGTACCTTCTCAAAGTTATAAACAGCAGTCCGGCTGCCACAAACATGGCAAAAGTTGGCTGTGCCTGGTCTGTCTGCTACTGAATAATCTATTGTATTCAGTTATTAAAGAATAAACCAAATACACTTTTCATGATGGCAACTTGAGGAGCTATACTAAAATTGCAGTTACATATGTATATGTTGGAGTTAACCCTCTGCAGAGGGCCACAGGTCTGGCATGAAATTGCCCTTCAGCTTGCTAGGCAAACAAACTGCACTGATCTTCAGCTCAATATAATGGTGATGCCTCCATTGCAGAGCAAAGAGGTGGCATTTCACTTTACTCAAGTGTTGTATCTCCTAGAAAGAAACTGCATTTCCTTGGTTTATTTATACAAGTTCAGAGGATACTGACATCCATACATACAAAACGAGCAGTGGATGCTGTTATATGTTAAGGAGAACTGCAGAAATGTGCAAGACAGCACCATAGATAGACCCAGTTCTCAGTAATGTCAAGGCTGTATATTCATCCATGATAACCACTGGTGGTACACTGAAACACACCATGCTAATGGCCAGTCTGTTCCTTTGCTTATTGTGCCAAAGCAGTTACAGGTAACGTACAGCTGCTTGGTAGCTTACCTGGGAACTTTTGATCTCTTCTGGACAGGCTAGTACTGAAACCTAGTTTGGATTAATTCTTTGTCTGTTGACTTTGTCCCTTCCTTTCGGACACTGTTCAGGTTTTGGCTGGGACACAGCCAGTTTTCTTCATAGCAGTTTGTATTTTGAACTTCTGGCCAGAGCACTGTTGACAGCATAAGGCCATCTCAGTTCATATATCAGAAATTCATTGCGTATATGTGGATGACTTTGACAATCAATTTACAAAAAAAAAGAGGGCTTAGGACCTAGAGGGTACATTTTCAAAGCTTAAAACAAGAGGTAGACTCAATAATCCTTTTAATGAATAATAGGATAAGTATACACACCACTTACAAGTGGATTTCAAAAGGTTCCACATTTAGAATAAACTTAGGAAACAGATGAGATGAAATAAAAAACAATTAAAAAATTCAAACCCCACCCCCCTCAAAAAAAAACAAAGGCAAACCCTAGCAACATGTCAACCAGTGATTACTCCTTTCTATTCATATACATACAGCATTTTGCCAGCCAGTAGCAGTCATTAAACATTATCCCTTTCCTCTACCCTTCAACTTACAAGGGACTATTCTATATCTCCATCTATTCATGTAGAAGCTGCTCAACAGTACTTTTATGTCTTTGCTGGAATTACTGCTGCTGGAAAGTGGTAATTCTAGGGCAGATTTTATTGTTTAGGCCACTAACAAAAAAAAGTTCCTGTCCTGCTGAATCTTCTATTTCTTGTTCCCATGTTGTAAAAAGCACCCTGATATCTCTATAAAAGATACAACACAGCATAACTGTGTCCTCTGTATTAAAGACAGGATAATGAAATGTAGGATCAGCATTTCTCTGACAGTGCATGCACATCTTCTGGTTGCCAAGGTACAAAATACATTCGAATTTTTGGGATTTTCACATAAGAAAACATCTTTTGGGGAAAATGTCCAAACAAACATCTGTGGATGACAGACTTTCTTTGTTTACAGAACAGAAACCACATCATGAGGATCAAACTTATCCACTGCATCTCTCACTGGTAATCTAAAAAATTCTGCATGTTTAGTGGTTCCCTGAGGATTTGCCTTTCTTATCTCTTTAATCTTGACAAAAGGACCATAAAATGTGCCAGGTAAAGGCAGCTTTAACAGTCACTAACCTAGATCACCTTATTAGGAAACAAATCAAAAGCACAAGTTCATTCCACACAAGCTGTATAACAGTTTCCGTACAAAATTGATTTTGGCCCAAGTAAAGTGACACTGAAAAAAGATTATGTTAAAAAGAAGTCCACGGTGCATCAGCTCAGATATAAACTAGCTGACATTCCTTCCAGGTGTATTGCATATCCATCACACCCACGTGAGTATTTTCAGGCTGTGCTGAACTACTGTTTTCACATAAGAGAATATGCAATGGCAATCTATGATAAAGCATTTAAAACAAAGTAGTGGAAGCAAAAACTGGACACGTGAGTAGTTCACTTTTTGCTTTATCTTGAATCAAATACCACGGTGAAATTAATTGCACAGGAACTACTGCTGCTGTTAATTTTCAGCAAATAATAAGCATTTCTACCACCACCAGCAAACATTTCAAAATCCAAACATAAGGAAAACCAAATATGTCCATACACTTATAACAGAAATTATATTTAGAGAAAAATTCTAGAAAAAACAAAAGAGAATTCAAACCAATTCAACACTGACACTCAAAGATACATTTTAGATGTCGTAATAACTGTACATCCTTCAACATCTTCAGTTTTATGGATAAAAGTGCAATTAAATGTTTTTAATTCTATGCAGATGGTTATTTTTATTCCAGTAAAGCCAGCACAGAAATGATCTAACAGAATGTGGTTCTTTACTTCATTCCATAATTTTCTGTGCATTGCAAAGGCACAAGACTATAACTTAGGAATACTCATGACAGGTATGAAATGAACCTTAATCACAGTGTCCTCAAAGTCTCCTACTATGTAAGCTCAAAGCTAAAGTCTAAAGCCTAAGTATTTTGGACAGTGCAAGACAATGATGCTGAAACATAAAAATAAATTGCATTTAGATTAATACCTACCCACTTACAGAACAATCTTGATGAAACACCATCAAAACATATATCCTCCCCTAGAATATCAACAAATGCTCCAGATAATTGAAAAGTGTCTAATTTTAAAAAAACTAAAACTTCGACAATTCCATTTTAATTCTTGGTGTGTCTGGTGTAGTTCTGAATGCACAGTGTATCTACAGCATCTCTGGATGAAATAAGCAAAGGGCAGAACAATGACAAACTCACAGAGTTGCCCACGCAGAACCCTGCTTCAAACTCCCACCCGGGCAGCAAACATTGTACAGCAGCCATGGAAGGGCATTACCATTCACCAATTATAACTTCAGTTTGAAGCTCCCTTTAATTAATCATTCCGTAATATGCTGTGCACAAACATTGCTCATTCCCAGTTTGCTGTGAGAGTTATGTTGTTTCAATCGCTATCCAAAGCACTGAAGCTACCAAGTACTTCAGACCCCATGAGTCCTGCTTGCTATTATATGGAAATGGCTTAAGCACATATCCCAGGTTTAATATTTCGAAGAATAAAACAGATTCTGGCATGTTAGTTTTAAAGAGACTGAATATAACTATAGAGTTAAAATTGCATCACCACATGATAGGCAAGGAAGGAAAACATTTCACACCACGGTGACTGAACATGCTGAAGGTGGTGCTGAGACACTTTCATGAGCAGTGAGATTAGCAATGGGGAGCACTTAACATCTTTCATCTGTCTCTACTTGCCTGAGTACCTTGATAGAAAATAGCAGACAAAGAATTTTATAATTTCAAACTTGCAATGCTACTTCATGTCTCTAGAGAGCCAAAATTCCTGGTTTGCACAGATGGATTGTTAATTGTTCAGAAAGGTGTTGGAAACTTTAAGGTCTGCACAGGCTCCTTGACCCAAAAAGTTGAGTTAATATCACACGAGTCACTTATGGAACATTGACTTAGAACAAAAATATTGATTTAAAACACTTAATAACATTGTGGTTAACCATAATGTGTATATATGTCCTACCCCAGAGTAGCTTCTGGCAGATGCGTGGTCATGTTTACTGGAAAGATTTCATTTTTTACATTTAGCTATATTTCTATTTTTGCAAACAGACTAGGAAAAGAGATTAAGAGAATTTCTTTTTAAATCTAAAGGAACATAAACCAACTAGAATTGTTGAATACATTCAGAAGAATGTAGTCTGCAAGTCATTTAAATGCACACTACTCAATACCTGCAGTGAAATAATCACCTTTTCATTTACTTCAGAGCTGTGTCAACATTAGGTTTCATTTTACTGCACATGTATGTACTTAAAAATATCAGGCTACACATTATTAGAGAAAAGGCCTTTCTTTTCATTTCATATGTAGTATCAAGGTATTAATTTGAAAGATCTGTTTGTCTAAAGAGGGCATCTGGAGCCTTATATTGTCATTATAATATCATCCCATAGCACATCTGTTGTACCTCTAGCTGCATGTTAGTGCATAAGTAGGTCATGCAAGTCAGTGGTTCCAAGGATCAAACTTTACCCACTGCATGAGAGGATTATGTCAGTCAAGGTGCTAAGAATCAGCCATTATCCATTTATTCTATAAAAATGTAAACCACACAGAACTTCAACTTTCTGTGTGTATTTCAGGAGCAACATAACATTTAGAAGAATTGAAGAATAAAGCAAAAGGTACCAACACAAGTGACTGTATGTTTAGGCTACTCAATGGACTGTAATTTCTGTGTATTTCCTACTTTTATCAGTCAGCAAGTTTGTCTAAATGTACACAGATTAGAAATTTCATTCCTCAAAAATTTGCACCACTGAAACACAAAGGCATTTGCTTCTTTATTAAAGAATGCAGAAGGTATTTGAAGAAGACTGTTAGCTGACCTAGCAAACACAACAAAGGCATGGTAAGGTTACAGAGTAGCTGGTCAAGACCATCTAACTCCGTATTACAGGATGGACCATAATTCAAAGGTATGGATAAAAGGATGGAGGAGGCAGTATTGTCTGGTGACTGGTTAATATTATTGTCTTTCTATATAGTCAACCTGAATATATACCCATATATCCTTAATCTTAATAAATACAAAATATTTGTAAACTTAGTTTGGCATTTTCCTAGTGCAAATATTTCAGCACTGATTCAGCATTCCCCACATTTGTCACCTCTGTTGTATCCTGTAGAACAACTGATGGACAGAACCCTTATAATTTTAGTAATCCTATTACTAAAAAGATGTAGCATTCATAGATTCTTAGTATTTTATAATCCCATTCAGGTGTATAACTGCTGATTATTTTACTATAATGAAATTATGGAGTGACAGATATTTTTACAGATAATAAGAATGAATAATCTATGAATAATAATAATGAATAAGATTTGGAACACGTTCAGACTTTGTATTTAGCAAAGCTTAGCCTAAAAATAATCAACAAAATATTAATCCATACCTAAATGTTATTGGGAATTTCAGAGAAGTGTTTGTAGACTAAAAGCACAGTCTGCCTTTTGTACCTGAAATCGCAGGCAGGGTTGGAAAAAAATAACACAAGAGTGTATTTTTCATCTTCCTGTGAAAGCACCAGCACATTTAAAACATCACTCATAACAGTAAATCAAAATCTCAGTAATGCTTGTTGAAACTGGCTTTTAAGATAGAGAGCGAACAAAAAGACCTTTTAAAATAAGTTTTAGGGAATATATAAATTGCCTGAACACTGCCACGGACAATCAGTTTTAACAGCATATGTCCAACAGCCTAGTATAGTTACTTGCTGTTCTGGGTGCCTGCCAAAGAAAGAGATACATCCAGAAATTATGAGGGGAAAAAAACTCAAGTGAAAATGGATAACAACACACAACTTACATACATCTCTAGCTATTCTAAAGCTTTTCATTCAGCATTCATCATCATAAAATCAGTGTTCCTGATCCATCTTCATTTTAATAGAGAAACACTTTTTCTAAAAAGCCTGGAATTCCCTATTGACAAACGGTACAGTAACACATACAAGATTTATCCTACTGTGCAACTTTCCCAAAGAGCATCTGAGAATTATTAATGACATAAGCATCGCTGAACACCTGAATGATGTTAGACCACCTAAGTTTTGTAGATAGAGAAGAGCAGAGGCCATTAACCAAATCAGCAGGAAATCTTACAGCACAATTAATATCTCCTAAAATATCTCCTGTTTTAGCTTCTAGGAAACGTTTCACTGGAAGATAGTATTTATTAAAGCAGCAGCTATCTCCATTTTTAGATTATTGTTTCTGACAGACACTGGCAACTCTAGTTACCAAGGGTTTCGTTTACTGGTTAATAAAGACGTTTTGTGAAACCAGCTTGAGCAGCACCTATCTGGATTCCTTTTAAATAAAGCCATGTCTGCCCTAAGAAAGCCTGGTGTGGGTGTGT
Organism: Illadopsis cleaveri; assembly: GCA_013399915.1. Lineage (NCBI taxonomy): Eukaryota > Metazoa > Chordata > Aves > Passeriformes > Timaliidae > Illadopsis > Illadopsis cleaveri. The sequence continues at coordinate 1,454,921 of VXBB01009311.1, forward strand.
GCTAACAAGTGGGATTTTGGTTCAGCCACTAAGGGAAAATCTTCAATACCCAACAACAGCAGGCTATGACGCTATTTCAGATGCTCAACACCAGAGCCCACAAACCCAGTGTGGGGCTGGCAGACAACTCTGCTTTAATGGTTGTCATAAATTGGCCTCTTCTGCTCCTATTCTGCACTGTGCTGCTCCTCACACCCTGAACTGCAGCCTTATGGCTTTTCCCCTGAAGCAGTGAGGTGAGGAAGCAGCTCCTGAGGGCGACGGCAGTACGGGCCTGCCAGGCTAGGGGAGGCTGCAGAGCAGCTCGGCCATGCTCACAGCTGGACCTGCCCACCATCAGTGCTCTGCCCTGGCCCAGCAGCTCATCCAGCTCATCAGCCTGGGAATTAAGTTCGGTCCAGAAGTGTACTTTTGCTTTTCCAAACTGAAATGCATTAGAGTGACCCTAAATCTAGGCCTGTCTCCAATATTACATGATATCACAGTGCCCACCTGGCCAGTTAAAACTCTTGCACTCTCCAGAGAGATTTATGGATATGAAACAAAATGAGGAGGAGTTTTGTTGCCCATGACCTCTGTCATCTAAGACCGGGGAGCTCTAATTTTTACTTTCAGGACTATTTATTTCTTTTATATTTCGAACAGAAAGGATTAGATGAATATCTTAACTTGGAAGGGCTCAAACACAGAACAGATATGAGATCTGCAGCTTTCCTCTGGTACAGTGTCTCCTGTGTTAGACAGACCATGACCACCACTGTGACTCACCACTGAATTCCGTGCATGAGCCTGATGATGGCAATTTGGGATGCCACACTGCATAGCAATAGACTGAGGCCCTCTTTTTTGGTAACTGACTGCACCCCTTTACTGAATCTACTACCTGTGTGTCAAAGCCAGGGCTGGAATTAAAGCTGAGACCAAAGAATCCTCCAAGGTTCTTGGAAAAGGAGAGTTTATCAAGAAATTTTTGATTTAATTTTGATGCATTGTGTAACAGAAATCAGGTTGCCTTTCACAGGACCTAAACATTTAGGACTCTTCTTCCTTGTTTCCCTTGGCTTTTTTGATGGATTTTTTTTTTTTTTT
>VXBB01009311.1:1464159-1534921 GCA_013399915.1 Illadopsis cleaveri
TCCTTGTTACAATACATTAGATCTCTTTTTGTGTTGAATATTCTAATTTACACTAACCAACTAGAACACGACACAAAATCCTATAGAATCTACATATAGCCTATAGAGACTACTACATTACTATACTGTGTTATATGTTAAACTCTAAAAACTACTCTTTGGACTTTTCTCTTTTGCTACATTGACCTTTGGATCCCTTAGCCAGCAGAAGAATATAATTCAATTAAAAGGGATTCTCCTTCATCTGGCTAGACAATTGTTTTCAGGTTATATAGTAACTAAGGCTTGGCATCCTACAACTCAAAGTCAGCTTTCATTTCTATTTCGATTATAGGTTTCATATTTTCAGAATCTTTTGCTATGCAATCATATTTATAAGGTTTCCCTGATTCATCTTCCCCAACAACCAGCCTTTCAAATTATCCCAGAATTTGCTTCCAAGTTCACTTTTTGACAACCAGGCCACTCGTATTTTTGTATTTGGTCAGAATGGAACCACAGCATTAAATGATTTCTAGTTAATGCCATATTCTAATTCTAGTTTTATGTCCAGTTCTGTAGGAGAGATCTTACACTCTAATCGACATGTTTTATTTAATAGGATTTTATTTTGAATTCACTAATCTTACTTGCTTTTATAAACTATGTCCAATTTTTCTGCCTACAGGGTCTATATTCTGAAACTTAAACATTTGATTTTAATCCTATTAAAACAAACAAATCTATAACCATTTAAAGACTGGTTTAAAAAAAGAAAACACTTCACAGTTCTGGACTGTTAAAACTGCTGTACAGCTATACATCTCCTCTCTATCTCTCAAAAAATTGATTTTTAGGGCTTTGCCATGAGCCTTTTCAGTGCTTAAGACAAATGGATTGTATGACTGAATCCAGCCCTCAGGAACCTTACTTCAAAATAAATCAAAACCAGAACCATTCTTTCCTGCAGGCCCACTAAAAACTTGTGCAGAAAAATAATTAACAGCTTCACAAAAACAAAACAAGTTTTATGTGACTAGAGCAAAGTATGGAACACTAACAGCATGTTTATAATGACTAAATGGAAAATGCAGATAACAGAAAAATACTAATAACCCTCATGTATAAGGACAGTCATCTCCAAGTAGAAAAAAATTAACTAATAAATTATTGTGCAAAGCTGTCATTTTTACGTAGCTGTCAACTGCTTCAGTTTCATTTTTTCCAAGGTCTGGAAAATGAGGTCAAGATCAGTTTCTGCCAATTAATTCAGAGAAAACTGTTGTAAAAATCACAGAGTTTCTGAAGAGCATGCATTTCTTATGGGCTCATTAATATCCCAGTTAGGAAAAAAATCCATTTCAAAGTTAAAATTAAGGGTCACATCATTCAGCCATAGCAAACCATCAGTATTTATATACTTACAGAGAGCTCACTCTATCAGTACACAGACATACAAGGATGTTATATAAGTAATTACCTATAGGTTCAGTGATTTAAATTGTCCCACACAAACCTGGCTAATGAATATGAATCCTTTACTGTTTTATAGTTGTGCAACCCACAAGCTGGTGTCAGTGTAGCTGGTTCTTCCCTCCCTTGCATTTCTAATCTAGTGCTGTACAAAACACTTACCCCTTTAACAGAACCTGAGACTGCCCAAGTTTCCCTGCAGCTACATCACCACAGGGGGCCCTGGTTCTCTGCCCCACCTCTTGAACACGTGAAAGCTGTTTGCACTAATTTATTCCGAGTGGCTGTGGTCCTCCCAGGAGCTCATCAGTGGAGCCATAACTCATCATACATAATCACCCTGCTCACCTGCCACAGCCGCTGACCAATACTAGATGTTTATGACCACCTGCAAGAGGCAGCTGCATCAATTTCTGCCTGCCAGGAGAATCCTACTGGAGGCTTGAACCTGAACACTTGTGGAAAAAGATATAAACATCAGTATGGGAAGGAGAGATATAAAAGGCTTTAATACTTGGTATTATGGACATAGTAACTGACTTTAGATTTTTGCTTATATTATTAACAGTACTCCAGGTTGCTCTTAGTGCATAAAGAATATATTGTTCAGTTTCCTCTGCAAAATGCATCTGAAAAAATGCAACAGCATTCCCTGAAAATTGTAACTTTAAACCATGATTTCCTCAATTTCCATTGTATAGAAAGATGTGGCTAGTTTTTGTTGTTGCTTCACCTGTCCCTACCAATTCAGATTCACTTCAACTACCAATTGCCAACAAATCAGTTCGGGACCCTGACCCTACATACCTGCCTGGCAGATTTGGCAGCTAGGCAGAGGGATCCGCTAAAAAAGCCAGTGAGCGATTCTGGTGTCATTGACCACAGTTTCCTAAGAAAGTTGCTCTTCATGGAAAGTATAACTATAGTGGTTAGGCCTGTCTATCAGCCTGGGAATGAATATGGCCTCAGAGCATAAAAGTTTGGCCCTCCACAGCTTAAGCTATTCACATTTACCTCCAAATTTAGTTTTAACTTGAATCTCTGAGGCTCATGTTTTTGTTTTTGTTGGTTTTTTTTTAGCTGTGTTAGATCACATTTCCTATCTCTGCTGTAAATGACATTCCATTTTCTCCAAGCAGGGGTCCCTGAGGATCTCTTGACCCAATCAATTAGATAACTTATTTTTCTTGTGGCCAAGCTACAAGAAAAAGCTACTTTTTCCTTCCATCCATTTAACCAGCCTACATTTAGTGTCTATGAGATGAAAAGTAGAGCCATAGCTTGGGGCATTTATTTGTTCTATGAATTTTTCAAAGGAACTAAGTTGCCCGTATAAAACTATAGTTCCCTAGCTTGCATTCAGAAAGCTCCACACAGCTTCTGAGAGTGTAGGAGAAAGCAACTGGACCCAAAGAGTTCCATGTTCCACTTTTCACATGCAAAACCAGGTCAGTGCTACATACCCACCCACCAGGAGGTCCCGCACAGTGGTATTAACAGTAGTTACTTACGTAGAGGTGAGTCAGTGCAGTTGATCTGTCCAGTTTTTTCAATGCATGATATTCACTACTGTAGAAATATTACACTGATATTTAGAGCTAGATTTTTTTCTACATAAAGCTAAACACATAATGGAGATAATCATACCTTTCTATTGAGAATCAACATTAATCCCTGTAACTTTTGACTCATCACCAATTCGTCTTCATATCTCCGTTAAGTTTCGCATAAGTTATACCTTAAACCAAACTCCCCAGATTTCTGAGATCTACACAAAATCCTCGTTGCCCCACTTCCTTGACTTGCTATCCCTCAGAGCATTACCTGTCCCATCATACCAAGCACTGCTGCTCAGAGGCTCTCTAAGCCTTCCTCACTTTACAATCAGGACATTGACTTCACTGTCCCCATAGAGGATGCAGCATCTATCCCACTACTCAAAGTTCTGCAGTGGTCCAAGAACAAGCTCTGGCCTGGGACAGACAAGTGTTGTAGTGTGTTTAAGAAACCAGCCTCTTCTTTGCAGTGCCTGACAAATCACAAATGCTGCTAGTGTTCTGTACTTCTAGATAAAAAAGCTAGTAGATATCCTGCAATCTGGTCTTTAAAACTTATATGTAGGTGATTCTTCACACTTAAATTGGGTGTTAGAATCTGAGGATATAATCTTCCATTTTATTCAATGTGTCACAGCGGAAAATACCATAGCATGAACAGAAAAAGCTGAGATAGGAAAAACCAAGTCTTGCTTGCACATCTGATGCAGATGAGCATGTACTGACTTGTGCAAATCACAACCCCTCTTCATTGAGATTTAAAATAATGATGATTGATGATGATAATGAAGATAAAGTAAGTCACTGTTCTAGTATTTTGAGATGTTGTCAATTTCAGCCCATATCTGTGTTCAAAAAGAAACAATCTTACAAAAATAATTTTATTCCCTTCAATTTTTTTTTTAAATATTTCTGGTAAAGAATGAGTCCAACACTTTTATTTTTGTCACTAGACAAAATCTGCTTTCCTCTTTTGTAAGAAGCAATACCAGATCTCAATTTCTGTAATGAGCTGTAATGAGGTGGTGAAAATGCCATGAAGAAACAGGACCAAAATTCAACACTAGTCACTCCAATTTTCTGTAACATTCCTGAGCACTCAACATTTCCTATTTCAGATCAATGCATAAATTATATTTAAATTTTATTGTGGCTTTCACTATGTTCCCAGAAGCACTCACAGCTCTAATTTGCCATTTTAGTCTAAATGAAAGGAGAACATTTTGCTCTCATTGAACCACATAACTTCATTGACTTCAGTGAAACAAGGACCATGAGAATGTGTCAAGCTTAAGTACAATTACAGTATGTATACAGAACGCTGTATGTGCTATTTACAATGTGATGACATTTTGGAGTGAAAGGTAAAGCTGATCCTGCTACATTAGAACAACAAGATAATTTCATCAAAGGAGAAGCAGTAACACAAGATGTGTTACTGAGTTCTGCTTTAGTGTTTTTCATTTGTTAGCATTTTAATTTGGTATTGAAAAAAACTATCAAGTTCACAAAAATATTAACACTACCATAGTGCTGTGCTGCAAGGTTAAAAGATGGCTAGAGCACATTAACATTCTCCTGTTTAATTTAAATCAGGGAATGGAAAAGGAACTCTTATATTTTTTGGAAATATTTTCTATATAGAGAGAATACATAAAGGTATGCTATATAATTAACCTATAAAACAGTGTTTCAAGGCAAATGTTAGAATACTAAATAATGAGTACAATTGCTTGTTGCAACTCCAGTGTCTGGAAATAACTGCTCTAAGCTTTTCAGGCAATTTTTAGAGGTTGAATTTTCACATCCTCACACCCACATTCTGAGGAGCAGCCGCTTTACCTCCTCCTCACCCAGCCCTCTGCCCTGTTCTGCCTCAACAGCTTATCATGGGTCACATGCATATCAAAGCATTCATGATACAATGGCTTCATAAAATCACCCAGAATTCACAAGTTATATCCCTACAAAGTCCCCAACTGCCATACAATAGTGTAGATGTATAAAAATATCCACATAGGCATTTTGCGTTATAGCTCAGCAACAGAAAATTACAGTAATTATAAATAATGAAGTCTCTGTCAGGCTTCAGTGATGGGAAAACTGAAAGACACTTACAGGGAACATTCCCCACGAAGACATCTTTTTACTGGTGCTTTCCAATACAGGCACAGCCTGAGAGTGAGGAGAAACAAGGAAGTAGCAGCTCCACCCACCATGTCTCTCAGACACTGCAGAGTGAAGATCCCTTTGGGAATCAAACTTTAGGAGGGGCTCAAAGCAAACACAGCTTCCGCTCTGTGAGCCAACAGCAATGATGTAGAGGGCAGCTGCAGACTTGACAGCTCCTGCTGCTCCAGCATGCACAAGGCAAGTCCTGTAATTGGGGATCTACAGCTTTGAGGAATGTGTCCTTTGCCTATCCTACATCAGTGATGCAGATCCTCGTGGAGATTGGATTACTTTGTTCTCTTCTCTATGCTTTCTATTAAACCATGTTTGCAAAGGATTAAAAACAGCTCCAGTGAGGCTCCAATGATAATGTGAAACAAACATTCAAAGTGCTTTAACATATGCAGAATTTAGACCCATTTTCCTTAGACAGAATTGAGAGGTATAAAGCAGGTCACAGTAAGGACAAGTCAGCTTGCAGACACAATCTCAACTGGCTAAAGCAAAACAATATTTTGCTGGCAAAAGTTAAGTTTTCCCTGTCCATCAGCTGTGCTGGAGCCACACGGTTCTGGCTGCCCACAAAGTAGAAACTGAAGTCCAGATCTGTCTGAGAAACACTAAACAGATGCCACAGCTTCCACAAGTCTCCAATTTTGCAGCACAGTTTTATATCCTGAAAAGCAATGACACTTTTTTACTGGCAAGTTAGAAGGTAAAAACAAGTAACTATATAGCCACATCCTCCTTTCACTCCATTCTGCAAAATAACCTGGCCGTGAAGAGGAAGATAAAGATTTTAAAAATGTGAAAACTGTAGAAACATGAGAAGTTACATCTCAAGCCTGGATTTAAATAATGTTGTATGCTGAAACGTCACTATCTCTTTATCAGAAGATTTAAAAAAGCCAAGTACCCAGTGGCTTAGTGGCCTGGGATATTTGATGAGGACTGCTCAGTGAATTTTGCTCCAGCACAGATCTAATTGGTTTGAGGTGCAAAAACAGATTGTAACTTGTTAAAGTGGGTCTCAAATTTTGGGAAAATAAGTATTGTTCTATCCCCCTTTGACAAAGATAGCAAACATTACCAGCACAACTGTGGGAAGAGTGCAGAATGGCTTGGCATTGCTCTGCCCAAATTCATGACCAAATTTTAAAAGTGATCAAAAAAATTGTAGAAGAGGAAATGTGTGTCAATTCAATCACTACAGCTGACTGCAAATGCATGATAAATTATGTTTTTTGATGTTTTCCCAGACTAGCTTTAAAATTCTGAAGTGATTGGATGCAATCTATGATTGGAATAACAACATGAGCATCAGCAGAGGAGTGTATTTCACAAAACTGAAAACTTTAAATAGCACAGCTACTCACAGAATTTGTACTACTTCATTTGGCAATCTGTGTGCAGATTTGTCACTTGTTCAACTGTCCCTAATATGGTCATTTCTGTAGCAGGCCTGTGGTGGCTTATGCTTCAGGATGATATGAAGTTTGCAATAGCACTCTAAAAACATTCCACATTATCAAATCACTGCGCAGAGTGATTCCCTTGCTATGTGAGATGATTGGATTATCTGCTCTGAAAACCTCAATTTCACTTCTGTTGATACGCCTTAGCTTTCAGAGTGCTTAACCTCATTTCCAAGATGGAAAATGTTATCTGGTCTGTCATTAATGTTCTGGAGAGGATAGAACTTCTTTTCTCTTTAATCATCATCATGAAGTTCACAAAATTGTTTGTTTCAAACTAGCTTAAGTTTGAGATTCTAACCCAAAACTTGATGACAGAAATGTCAGCGCTGTGTTTAGACATGACAAGGATACCTGAAAGCTAAGGAACACCGAATACCTGTCCTATTACATCTGTCCTATGTGGCAGTTCACCAAATTAGTAGCACATAGCAATTAAAACCACTCAGTCAGTCTTTTAGATGGGGACATCTCCCCTTGAGCCCCTGGCAGCAGCAGAACTTTCTGTGCTTAACTTCACAGGGCTGGATGAGCAAGAGTCTACAAAATGAATTTTAGATCAAAACAGAAAATTTGAAATGAAATGCTCTACAGTAAGTACTGGAGACATATTTGCATTAAAAGCATTTATGAACAATTATTTCAAGTATTTATGTCCTGTACTACCTGCCAGCATCTTATTAAATCACATCCTATTAAGTTATATCCCCAAACTTAAAAGCTCACAGCATAATGAAAAAAAAGCAAAGCCCAGCAAAGCAAATTACATAAAACTAGATGTAGAGTGGAAAATATGCAAAGTAGAAGGATAATGGAAACTAATTAGTATATTTTCTAAGTAAGCCTAAGTTTGTAGAGAGAGATAGCACTGTTTGTGAGATGATATTATATAGCAGACAAAAGAACAGACATGATGTTAAGTATGCAACACCAGCAAGGCCTGAAAAAGAAGCCACAGACTTCAGCCTAAGGGCAGCTTGCAAACAAATCTTCATGTTTAAATTAATTATGGTAATAATTTATTAAATTTGAAAGAAAAAAACACCTTTGGAGAAGAAAGTGGTATTAGCAAAAATGGAGATGATTGGGTCCTGTGGGATAAGCTTGACAGATAACCAATTAATTATTATCCTTGGAACATTGAGGGTGTCCTACACAGAAAACTGCAATGTATCATTAAAAAAGTATCTACTGATATATGATTTGTACCCCAGAGTACTGAGAAATTTCTTTTCCAAACTCTTCTTACATGCAATGATGATATAGATGAAGCTGTATTCTCACATTCTCTTCTGTAAGAGCTTTCTGATTGCAACAGTAGCAAGAACCAGAATGTTGTTAGAGGGCACGGGGAGGGATCTCTGGAAAAAATATTTCACCATATGACCTACTGGAAGGAGAAATTACAGTTTAAATACACTCATCATCTAGTTAATTGCTGGTTTATATCAATGTAAAAGTCAAATACATTATGTTCTTGTTCATGGACCACCACAGTCCACCAAGAGTGTATCTCAGGTTTTCTTTTATTGAAGTTTTTCAAGGAATTTTTAAAATTAAGTATTCATTTCCTTTGATACCAAGATTTTCTTCCTCTCTCTATTTTGGGGAATATTGGGAAATCTATTTATATCAAAATTCTGATCATTAATTTTCTCTCTACTTTAAGCAATATCCTCATTAAGGAAGATGTAGAGCTTTAGCTAAAAAATTAAAGAAAATATTACAGTTGCTCTGATCAACAACTATTTCAACTATCTGATGAGCTGTCATATTACACTTTATATGTTTATTTTTACATATGTCTCAGTATCTCCATTGCTGACTCCACCCATCATAAAGAGCCATTTCATCAGGAACAATCTATTTTCTTTTCACTGCAGACTAGATCTAGCAGTTGACACATAGGAGCTGCAGATGCAGTGCCTGCTGCAGCTTAGATTCTCGCAGGAGAATCTGAGACTCACTTTATCTTGACTACATAAACTTTATTCCTGTGGTGCTCATAAAGCATAACAAAGAACACAAAACAGTTGACTTGTATGTAAGAACATCCGAAGTCTACTGGCATTTAAGAATTTTTGTTTGCTTTGTAGTTTGCCTTGCCTTGGGTTTTTTGTAGTTTGCTTTGCTTTGCCTTGCCTTGGTTTTTATCTTGTTTTTCTAATGCAGAGTAAAGACTCTAAAAGCTTTATTTAATTTGAAAATAATTGTGTTTCTATTAAAATGCTTGAGATCATTAGAAACTGATATGGGCACAGCCCGGTTCCTATCTGCTGTTTTCTCTTAAGTTTAGCTCCTGTGACAACAAAAGAAGGCAGCATCCTGCCCCTAAAAAATGTGTTATAGAAGCAATAAGCAGACATGCTGGACATGGACAAGGCTTAGGATGGTGAAGGGACAGAGGTGATAATGAGAATTCTAAAAGTAGCAACAAAAATAAATGATCAGTCATTTGGGAGCTGAAAAGCACAGATCCTCTTTTTGAGACAGTCACCACTTCTTTCAGTATTTACTAGACATAATAAAGTATACACGGAATACAAAACTCCCATCTGGTATTTAAAATTCCAGAAGCCTGACCAGCTCTTTAAATGTTATCACATTATAAAATAAGAAAAGCCAGATGCTTCATTTATAAAGTCAATGTGCTGCATCTTCTCAAAATCCAAGAGCTGCCACTGCTAAATCTAGTCTGTTGGCTTTGGATAATTAATCAGTTAAACAGCTAACCTTTACCAGAGAAATAAAGCAGTGCATGGTGTGAGATACAAACAGCCATGCATTGCCCAGGCCAATTATAGACACGAGACAGAAAACCAGGCATCAGCAGGACTTCAAAATGATCCTTGTTAAATTAGCCTTTCCTCAGAACCCATTCTGGATTTCTCCTGTTTGGAGTCTACAGCTGTAGCTGCTGATCAGTAGTTAACCAGGCTGCCATGGGGCAAGACAGGGTTCACAGTAAACAACTCTATTCCTTCCAGCTGTATCTATCAAACAAATCTAGGCTCTATTCAAAATACCTTAAAAAAAAAAAAACAAACCGCAAAAAAAACACACCCCAAACCAGAGGCCTAAAAACATACTAGAAACATGCAGAGCCATTTCGAAAGTATTTAATACCATCTTGGGTGTCTTTCAAGATGGAGACTAAGCAACAAAAAGCTTGCAAAAGTCGCAAGACCAATCTCATTAGAGATGAAAGAGAGATGACAGCAACAAGTAGCCCAAGAAGCTTGATACTCATTTATAAATTTAGAAGTCAAAACTGTAACTAGGAACTGTATCTGTATGTGCACACAATGTTGGAGCAGAGAGAATGAATGAGCAGCAAAAGTGACAGCTGACAACAGGGTTTGTGTAAATGCTGTCAACACTGGGAGGCCCAGGCAGACTGCAATACCCTCACAGAAGTAAGAAGAAAGACAACCACAGTCCTGGCCAAAACCCCTGTCTTAAGCCACCAAGAAAGCACTGCAGTCCAAGCTGCATGCAAGTTGTTAGTCCTAGGTGACTTCAGCAATAGATGCTGAACCTGGCCTGGGTTTGCTCCCTGAAGGTCTATCCCACTGGGTGGGATACAAAATAAAACATTGTTCAAGTAAACCCTAAGGCAAAATCTTTGCTGTAACAGAAAACTTCAGATGACGTTGTCAGGTATCTGCTGCAAGCCAAACAACCCTTCCCAAATGCAATGCCTATAATTAAATGCACCACTTAAACAAAAAGCAGAGCAGTAAAAAGAGATGCTTGCTCACTTTTAGGTGCTGAGACTACTTCTGCAATCACCTTGTTCATCACCTTGACTCATCAAGTCATTAAATTGCTTATTATCCAGTGGACATCAAGGAAAAGCTTCCATCAGGCAGGAGAGCAGAAAGTGTATTAGGCTGCATACAGTCACAAACATATGAACACCTTATGAGACCTCTTCTACCACACGTTGCCCTTGAAAGCTTCGTATCATTTCCGAGCATGAAAAAATACTGAAAAATGTGTTTAACTTACACACGTGTGTTCTACATTTACATGTCCATTTCCATGGACTCTCCTGGGTATTTTGTAGAAAGATACAGAACTAGATTCCCAGGCCTTAACACAGATGTGCTGGTCTGCTGCCCCAGAACCAACATGAGAGGTAAAACCACGAGGCACTGGCTCTGGACCTCCTTTTGAACCCCCCCACGGCCAGCTGAGGGGAAGGCAGTCCAGGTACGCACTCTTGGACCCGCCTCTAAAGCATCCCAGGTCTCCAGCCTCCATCTCTTTCAGACTGAATGACAACTGGGTTGGTGAGAATACCATGTGTAAAGCACTGTTTTGGGACTGAAAAATCTTTTACTGTAGTGTTGTAGCACCAAGACTCACCATTGCTCTGGTAAAGAAGCCATCCTGGCTTGTAGCTTATCAGACAAGAGGAGATAAGCGAGCACTGCCAACAGGAAAAAGCCAGGGCCAAGCATTCATGGCTCCTGTTAAGTTCAGTTGCAGTAACACTGCCAAATTTTGTATAAACCTTGTAACAAAGAGACAATAACTACACTAATCAGAAATATTTTCCCTAGGCAAGAAGAAATGATTGAAATAACACACCACAGCAGGCTGTTACAGTCCTGTGGTCCTGACAATGCTGTATTGAAACAAAAAATCATAGTCTTTAAAAAAAAATCCTTCATACTCTGGCATTTAATCTCAAATGTCAATAGTAAAGCTACAGCAAAATGAGTTTAATGGGCTCTGTGGGCACTCAAGATCAACTGCCAAAGAAAGAAGAAAGGCAGAATTGAAATGGCCCACTACATTTATTTTCTGCATCTATCACTTGAAGTTATAGCTAAACAAATTCTAAAAAATACTGCAAAAGGAACTTCACACAGCAGGTTTTTAAAAACTTAAAGGAGATCCACCAGCAGAGGTGATTTAATTAGTTCGGTACCTATTTTTCAGATTGTTTTCTTATGAGCACTGTAAAATGCTTAATCTGTCCTGCAGAAGATTGCTCAGGCCCTCTGAAGGGCAGTTTTGAAGCAGCAGATACCTAGGGGCACTGTTGTTTGATACGAGTCTAATTTATGAATGGTATTCAAGGATACAGATATCAGGTGTATAAAGACAACTCCCTGCAATCTCTCTCTCCCTCCAGAACTTGAGATGCTGGAGCATGCTGAAATTTGAGACCTTCTTCAGTGTCTCTAGAGGTATACAGAAAAAGAGGTAGATGCCTTAGAATATGTAATCTTATATACTGACATGGAATACTGTGCTGCAGTCTCTGGCTTTTTGATACTAAGCAACTGTCTTTGCCTTCCATTTCATTTTATCTACAGGGGTGGCTGACAAATGACCTACCTCTCAATCTAATATATCTACTTTTGGAAACTTGTAATGTTATTCTTGCCACTGCTAGTTTCATCATTTCTCAAATTAAAAGATGTTATGCCCAACTTTTTGTTACTAGAGCAAGGCAACCAATTTTTCATGTGATACTATCTGATGGCTTTTCTTCCATATGTGCTAGATATAGATATTATTTACAGGTTATTTCTTGCCAGCCAGGATAATAATCTGTCAATGCTTGAGGAAAAAAATACTTCTGGTGGTCCAAATACAGTGTACTGGGCACCTAAAGAGTGATTGTAGATTTTGTCTGTTGTCATATCACTAAGACACCAAAAATCTCATCAATGCTTCTCCCAAACAGCCTAAATTGGAGAGCAAGCTTACTCGTACTTAGCTTGTCAAGTCACTTTTAAAAACTGATCTTGGGTTTTGGAGAACTTTTTCCTATGTTTTATAACTCATAGCAAAGCAATCTTCTTACATGTGTTTTTTTCATACACACTGTCATTCTGAAGTCTTTAAAAAAATGATATTCAACACCAACTCTGCCCTCTCCTGCTACAAGGGAGAGACTACTTGTAGTAGTTTATTAAAATGGAATCATGTAAGCATTGTCATATTACAATTGCTTTTATTACCATCAATTCCAGTGCACTTATTTTAAGTCACCATCACTTTGGGTATCTTGGATTGCTGCAAGGTTGAGTGAACACCTAGAACAAGAACGGTTTATGTAAAATAAAGTTACACCTGAAAGATGATGAGGTGGATTGACTTCCTCCACTGTTTTGGTCACTAACCCTATCTATTGGAAGTTTTCTCAAGTGACTAAATAGTGTGTATGTGCTACTCTCAGGGGGTAGCTTTGTTCCTAGATGTGTTTAGTCCTGCCCCCGCAAAGACCTGACAGCCAGAAAGTAGATCATTTTGCCATTGTGTTACCTACTGAAGGTGCAATTAATATCAGGTTTCTTTTGAAAATGCATGTCAACAGGAGGAAGGCTTATGTATCAATCTGGCAAAAAACTGCACACCCTTTAGTAAAAAAATCCTCATCTTTAGCTCTATGTATTATTATAACTTCATTTAAGTGCAAGAAATTTTTTAAAACTTCAAAAACTCATTCTGTTTCAAACCACAACCATAAAGGTAAATAATTTGTGATACCAAGTAACCTCTTGCTTTTACTTTAGATGAATATAGAGAGGAATCGCAGGCAAACCCAAAGCATTATTATTTTTAGCTGACCTGGGGATTTAGCAATTTACGTTTGAGATACAGATTTTTTTAAAGGATTAACTGCATATTGGCTCTTATCTTCCTAGCAGTGGACACTTTAATCAACATTTGGAGAGAAAACATACCGAATTTTGTCACTCTCAAAACATTTGGACTAAATGTGTTAACAGCCTTGGCCCAATGACAAAGGTTTGACCCCACATGCAAGAAGAATAGGAACCTGATGAGTAAGTGATTGATATGCTACCTCCAAAACTGCAGCTTGGGATTGCATTTTGCCACAATACTGTACAACCCTTGGCAAGCAACCAGCAGTCTATCCCTCATTACACCATCTGGAGGAAAAAAACAACAGCACAAAAGCCTCGGCACACACTCTGTTTTGGCAAAGACATGTGTGTGAGAATTGCCTACCTGAGCCAAGCTGTCTTTGGCTTCTAAGAAGAAGCGGGCTGATTCAGAGGCTTGTGACAGCCTCTCACTATGTTTTCATTTTCTGTCAAAATCAGAAAATCACATCACTCTTCAAAATAACTGCACATTGTCAAATGCTATTCTATTCATGCCCCTTAATGCTTCTAGATGCACGATCAGATTTCCTGTTAAAATCCAGTCAGGTTTCCAGCTTAACTTTAGAGTCATCTCAGGAGAGTTAAAGGATCCAAGAGATCATTTGATACTGTGAAAAACTAAAAAAAAATTTAAAGGACGAGTATTTTTCTTCATTCTGAACAAGTCCTTGAATTGTTTGCCAAAACTTTCCAGTAATGGCAGAAATTTACACCTAAATATTTAATAGAAAAGCAAAATCTTTTTGTTTTTTCACTTGTTTGCAATTGACTTGACGCAAGAGGAGGAAACGAGCTGTGTGCTTGGTCTTACTCTTGTATCAGGAAACCTTGGGGCTATTGCTGCAGTTCCCAAGGGAATAAGGGGAGCCCTAAGCTCTCTAATACTCATTTAAGGCAGGAGTGTGGTCATGAAAACAGGTTTGCCCCAGTTTACCTCGTCCTCTTGTTTCAAGCTGATGATGCCCCTTGGCTGTGCTGATCCAGGCTTTTGTGTGACCATGAGGCACATCTGACCACGGAACTGGTAGTCTAAAAATTATCATAAAGCCAGACTAAAAATCATCATAAAGTCTGAATGGATGCATGGATATTTTTGTGGCAGTGCCAGCTTACAGACACATTGTCTCTAGTTTCCCAGATGAATGTTTTCCATCTTGATCTCATGTAGTATTTTTCTCAGCTCCTGAAGCACTCATCTCCAAAGACAAGGCACAAGCAGTTGAGAAGGAGCAAGATGAGCCTCTTTCTCCTGCTCTCACTCTCCCTGTTAAGGAGGGGACCATAAATCCCCCTTGCCTACTGAGGGGTTCCCAACTTCTGGGAGGGCCATGTCCTGGCTGGAGTGAGAGGCTGCCTCGTGGCAGCCTGGGGTGACCCAAGGACAGGCAGCCTTGGCCCTGCCGTGTGTCCAGCAGCATCCCCTGTCTGCTGCAAGAGGCTTGTGTAGCAAGGGGCTGCGAGGAAAATTATCTGGAATAAGGGTTAGAAAAAGTCCAAAATTATTTGACTTAATCTAAAAAACTTGCTATATGGAGTTTTTTACCCAGCATGTTTTTCACAGAATAAATTAATGCCTTGCTGAAAAGGTGATTTGCAGTTGGCATTTCAGTTAGCCTTACTGCCTGGCTCTGGAATTATTTGCATTGTTGTTCACACAAAAGGAAAATAAACTCAACCACTTGACTTCCTCTTCCTTGAAATATATGTCTAAGATCACAGCTCAGAAAGGAAAGTAAATGGCAGATCGCAGCATCTTTGCAAAGTACACACACTCTGAGGTATACAGGCAGGGAAATTGGGTTTTTTTTCAAAGAAAAACACAGGAAGAATGAGAAAGAATAACAAAGCAGTGAAGTTCTCATTAAAAGTACTGAGGTGGCTCTTGGTTACAGTGTTACCACACAGACATGAGAAAAACAAGAAATTATTTACATACCTTTGTTTTGTGAAATTACTCTTCATTACATCTAGGAAGAAAGGTTTTTAAAGAATAAATTGAATTTTTGCACACTTAGATCATTTGTCTTCCTCTCACCTTGAGCCATTCCCTATGGGAAGGCTTCACTTTGCAGTCCAGGCAGGATTGCCTGTCTTCCTCTGTGTACCAAGGAGGGTTCAGCCAGACACCACCTGTCTCTCCAGCAGCTCTTGTCCCACTTTCCAGGGAGTGCCAGGAAGTCAAACCATTTCTCCCAAGCAGCAGGACAAAGCATTACTGATGTTTGCATCAATTTTCATGTTTCCTGCCTTTTTCCACACGGGGAGAATGAATTTGAGCACACCTTCTTCCTTGATGGACAGAGTGCCAGTGGAGACAGACCCTGGCTGTGTCATGGAACAGAGTTCCACATCATGCACTTGGTCACACAGCAAAGCAGGGCTCCTTCCGTGGCCTGTGTGATCCCACAACAGTTGGCCCAACAGCGGCTTTACTGCATTTCTTTTCACTTTTGCTTTATGCTGCCTTTGGTATCAGAGTAGCCAGGAAATAAAAGGAAGCAAAGACTGCAGACTGCTTTAAAATCTCTTTTGTTCAAGAGATCTTTCAGATTAAAATAATGCTGAAAGGAGACTGCTAAAAGAAAGAAAAGGATGTTGAGGGAGCCCTACACAAGAGTTAAAACAAGCTCAGGAGAATTCCTGTTGTTTTCAGCCACCTTATGAGCCAAACACCTTCCTCCAGAGGTCTAGGTTCACGTTATTTATATAGCAGTCTCTTCTGATTCTGTTCAAAGAGTAAGCACCCACAAAGCCTGGAAAATTATCAAAATGGGAGTTTGATCTTATGCTGCTTCTATAAGAAAAAGTCTCCCAGAAAGATGTGTCTCTGCTAAAACTACTCTAATTCTTACAACCCTGAGGTATGTATCAAGATTTGGATCCTTAAATTCCTTGGCATATTTTATTACTCTATTATCTGCCTCCTTGGGGTATACAGCTGCTCAGTAAGCTTGTGTTTATAGAGCTCTTGAAGGAACTTCTCTGAAGAAGCTGCAGATGGAGAGTGAAGAGCAGCAATCTATATTTTTACACTGTATATTCATGTACCCTCTTTTTCATTCAGGCTTGGCCTTGAACACACGGATAACCAAGGTTTGATATTATTCCCTTGGGCATAGTGACTGAACATATTTACTGTTTATTGCTTCACAAAGTTGATTTCTATCAGTAGTGCACTACGTTCCTATCCTAGCAGAAGCCAACACATCCCAAAAAAGTGGGTGATAAAAAGAGAATTTTGTCTGTTGAGCTGCATCAGAATCAAGGTACAAGACACCAAAGCAGAGAAACCTCACTGTGGTCTTCAGCACCCTCACAAGGGGAACTGGAGGGGCAAACATCAGTCTCTTCACTCTCGGAACCAATGACAGGACCCAAGGGAATGGCATGAGGCTGACTCAGGGGAGGTTTAGATGTCAAGAAAAGGTTTTTTACCCAGAGGGTGGTTGAGCACTGGGACAGAGTCCCCAGGGAAGTGTTCACAGCACGAAGCCTGACCGAATTGAAGGAACATTTGGACCATGCTGTAAGGCACATGGTGTGACTCTTGGGGTGTCCTGTGTAGGGCCAGGAGTCGGAACAGAAAACACTGAGCAACACAGCATACAAGTTGCTGTATAATCCTCTCTAGAGCAGTCCTGTTATCACACACTTTACCTGTGCCACACCAGTTTCAGGAAGAGTCAATACAGAGGAGCAAGACTGTTTTCCCTGCTTTTCAATCCTGAGTATACTTGAGGTCATCTTTTATATAACAGTTCTTTGCCTTTGTTTTGAGAAATCCTTCAGTATGGACAAATGAGTCCACATTTATACCTACATCAGCCCACTACAGACAATGCAATTACAGGTGGAGAAGCCAACTGAGGAGTTTCCAATTACTCTGGGAAGTTCTGGTTACGCTTCCTCAGTCACAATAGGATAAAGAGAAAGCACAATGTGCTATCAGCATAATGAGCCCACAGAAATGGACCCTGTTGCATTTAGTGACAGACAAACAAACACATATGCACAAATATTAGGAAGAAGTTTGTTTAGCTGTTTTCCTAGTTACCAGTCACTGCAAATATCCCTAACAATGCCCACAAACCAAAGATGTAAGAAATCAGTTAGTATTCCTGACTGCTCACAGAGATATATGAGATCTGAAATTTCTGTTCCCTAGTGAAAGCTTTTAAAGTACATAGGAAGGACATCTCTAATGACATAAGTGATTAAAGTAAGTTGAAACAGGAATTCAAATTTACTCTTTACCAAAATGCAATTCTTCCTGCTACTTTATCAGATACCTAAGATTATCAGCCATATTCTGCCCAGCTGGGAAGTAAGAGTTATTAACAAAGAAATTCTTACAAAATATTCATCAATAATACTTTGCAAGAACACTTCCTCAATTTTTGATTTTAATTTTTTGATTTTTAATCCTTGTAGGAGTTAGGCTAAAATCTGATCTGACCACAAACTGAAAAACTGTTAACTGGTTGCTTTCTACAGAGACAACCAAGTTTCTTTCACTGATATTAATACACAGTTTTCACAATTTTTGTAAAAGAGATACAGTGGAAAAATAAAGAAACTATTTTTTGGGCAAGAGGGTGGACTAGGTAGGCATAGCTGATAACCTACAATGGATTTTCACCTTACCTAAGGAGGCAGCAACCCTTTTATGATTCCAAACAGTATTTTTCAAACTTGGTCTCAGCTGAGGACACAATTTGCTGCACTTTTGAAATACCATAGAAGAATGAGGACAGTTTTACTCCTGTGGTTTCATCAGGATATATATTTACCAAAGAACTACAGCATACGCTCCTTTGTTTGATTCATCAAAAAAACTCCAGTTATTATGAGCCCATTTTAAAATCATGCCACAAGAGATATGGCCTCTTGTGTTGAGTGAATGTTTAAATGTAACTTTGCTCAACCATCTATTCAACTGTAAGCTTCAGAAAACTAAATGCTGACAAATAGTCTGGGGTCATGTCTGTGAAATGCTCCATATGTGCTAGCTGAAAAAGTCTGATGCTAGCTTGCTCTCAAATGTTAACAGCTTTGCAAAAACAATGCCCTCTCTTCCGCAGCAGGAATTTTTTCTTGTTCAATCCCCAATAAAAGTAGGTTTTGATTTAGGTTTGAGAAAAACCTCATCTATCATTTAGTTATGACAAAGTGAAAAGAAACCCGTTTCTTTGTTCTAAGGCAATTATATACAGCTAAGAGCTGAAGTGCTGGCCCTGAGCTGCGCTGAGTTCAGTGGCCCTGTGAGCACCTCCACTGCTGGTGGCCACACCAACACTTCCACAGAAAAGAGCCACTCCGGGTATTTAAGGCAAACACCCAAGGCAATAATCCCACTTCTTTTCAGTCAAAGAACAAGCGAGTGCCCCTTTCCCAACAGGCCTATCCCTTCTCTGCCAGGGAACTCTCTTGGGAAGCTGCAGGAGCTCGGTGTGGCAGCTGAAGCAGCATGGAGGGAGCCCCCAGGAACACGGAGTAGCAGAGGGCAGGGGCCACAGGCGGCCCCGGTCACAGCTGAAACTGCTCCTCTGCCAGACTTAGGGCAATGCTTTCAGAAAGCCCCCACCAGGAGAGCCCCAATAAACTGGGGCATCTCAGTTGTGACCAGCCAACTGCCAAAAAGAAAAAGAAAATAGTGTGTGTCTAGGAAATGTTTTTCACATATCTGAGAATAAGTAATTTGTTTGTCGAAGATAAAAGTCATTTGTTTGGCTGTGGGGTTTTTAAAGTTACAATTCTGTAAGAGACATGCAATTTTAAAAGCAACAGCCTGTGTTAAATTTATCACAACTTCACAATGGGAATTAGAAACCTGAAGCTTGACTTACAAACAGCTCATGGGGACAAATGCTTCACAACATAGCTTCATATTAATTACTGTAATGCAAACATGAAAAAACTGTACTGCAACCTGTTCATGCATGGGCAGTTCAAGGCTCTGGGATCTCCTCAACATGAAGAATATATCCAGGAAAAAGAAGGAAAAAAGCCCACATAGACACATTGTCACAGTATCCAACAATTTCCTTGGACATCTGACAATACCTAACCTTTTCCTTAAACAGAAAAGTTGAATCTATGCTATTATATGATCAGCTAAATTCACTAATTACAAATTTTTCTAACCTCACTGCAGTGGAAAAAATGGGAAAATAACATGTATTCTAGCTACTTTTCAGCCTTAAAAAGAAATCTCTCTCCAATAATCACATGTAAAGATACATAACAATTACAAAAAATATGGGTATTATACAGATAATGCCTGAGATATTGTGGAATCCTTCCAGTTACTGACTATCAATAAGAGTTTATAACAATGTATTTATATATAGCTGTTTCCAGCTTGTAGCATCCCCAGTTTTGATGAAGTTAAAAGCCAAGTTCCTTGAGCATCATGACTGATACCTTAATGGGCAGGCTCAAAACTATTTTAGGACTTTTCCCAATAAATCCAGAAGCTTTAATTGTTTGTATTTTTCTTTCAATGCCCCCAAGAGCATGTGAATTATGGAAAGTAGATTCATTATCCAGTTTGATGAGTTATCACCATAGACACTGTGATTTCAGGTGTTCTGGTCTTCATGTAATTGTTACTCCTTCATTGATGAAGATTAATTGAGAAAAGCACTGACACTAGGGTAGGCGTTTATATAATCAAGGCCACTGTCATCTATTCTTGGTGTCATAACTCAGACCACAGTTTCACAGGCATCACTGTGAATGCAAAGGAGACATAATAGTGACATTTAAGAAGGTTAAGACAAAAACAGCAGTGCACTTGGTATCAAATACTATTACTTAAAGGTAGCTTAATATATGGACTGTTAAATTGTGTACAATTGTTTCATGAGTAATAAAAATTCCATATTAAAGCAGTTCTAAAGGTTTTCCCCCTTGAATTTTTTTTAAAAACTGAAACTGGTTTTCTTTTTTTCTTG
The DNA here is from genome assembly GCA_013399915.1 of Illadopsis cleaveri. Lineage (NCBI taxonomy): Eukaryota > Metazoa > Chordata > Aves > Passeriformes > Timaliidae > Illadopsis > Illadopsis cleaveri. Next base: position 1,484,424 of record VXBB01009311.1, read on the forward strand.
TCCTAAACTTCCACTAAAGGTAAACAACTTGGTGGTGATATGAGGTAAGGAACCTTGCTGTGAGATTTCACACTAGAACATAGCACAATAGCTAAAAAAAAAAACCAGTTGTGGCTATGGTAACCCAAAGTAAAATATGTTATTTGCATCAGTTTATAACCATACTGAGATGCAATTGACACATTACTGATGTAACAGGACGTGATTGATGCAAGAAGCCACGAAGTGTTTTTGAAATTTGTTTCTGAAAGTCATTCATGGGGAAAAATGCACAGATCTGGCCCCTGACATCTCAGGGGTGATTTAAAAGAAAAGATAAAGAAAATAATAATATTTCTGTTTTAAAATATTCTGTTCTTTCAATTTCTGTTTCTAATCTCTTTTCTCTCCCATTTTAGTGCAAACGATATATGCTTACAACGCCTTCTACTAAAGACAGAAGCAAAACTCCCATGCACTGGCTCCAGGTAAATCACTTGCAATCAGCATTACAGCAAACAGAACACCTGACTGGCACGTCAAATTCTAGTATTATTTTGAGTTGAGTAAAATCTAGCTCATTACCATTCTAGATTAGTATCTGACCAAGCACAGCTGATTTGCTAAAACTTTAGAAATTCATTGTAGAGACAATCCTTGGGTTGGTCTGGTCTGTCCTTTCATCTCTCTCCACATGGAATCAGCTGTGTGATACCACCAGTGGTCACAGCCATTGTATGTTTTTGACAGAAAAACTTGGTTTTAAAGTATGACCAAAACAGAAAGGGGGCTACTGAAAATGTTATGTTGAGATGTGCCAAATGGGATAAAATCCCATTTCAATGTCAAGTGAATGAGATATTACAAAATCATACTTTCCTTTTTTTCCCACTGGTTATCTCGGAGAAAGCAGGGGGGGAAAAATCAGCATAGAAAATGCTTTCTGAGCTGCAAAACTTGAAGGGGAAATTATAACTATAATGCTCCTCATGCACAAACCAAGCCAGAGAGAAAAGCTGCTCAAACCAACATTGAGATCCCACCTCTATACAATGTCAGCCAAGGAATGGTCCTTCATGCCAAGCTCATATTTCCTATCAAGTAATGTAGCCCATTCCCCTCAGTCATGGTAAATCTGGTGGTTTTGTTAATCCAAATATTCCTAAATATTTTTTTCAACAGTTTCATTGTCTGCAATTGAAAATTTTACTTCACAGCTTAATCGTGGTGGACACTGTTTACTTTTTAACTTGTAAATTATTTTGCTGAGAAAAAATAGTTGCATGATTTGTTCTTAAACATGAGAAGGAAAGCAATGAAATTGCTGTTTAGTTGTTTTATGTGGGCTGTTTCAGCACTTCTTCAAAATGAAGAGAAAATCCTGTTTTTATAGAAATAAATTCATTGAAAAAACCTAAAGTGGAAAATACAGAAAAGTCACTCCGGCAGATTTACCTTGATGTAGACAACATTTAACTCTTAAAAGACTACAGCAGCTCTTTAAAGATTAGACAAGTTTCAGTAGCACAGGCACATTTGCTGAAAATTCTGTAACTTTCCTTTTCCCTATAGAAGCTTTTGCTAAGATTCCCTAATGGACAGTAAACTCTTCCCTTTCGTTCACATTAGGAGCAGGTAGTAAATATTTAAAAATTATTTATAAATACTACATTTATTTCCAGAGATCAATTCTTCAATTTAATGATGAACGACAATAAAAAGTATCTGCAAATCGGCATTCGTGAAAAGAGAACTGTTAGTATGAAATTTGCACTTGTGCAAATACTTGCTTTCACATTCAGGTGCTGCCTAGGGTAAAGCCTATCATCAATATATTTGTGCACAAGGAATGATTCAGAAAATATGTGTCATCATTGTCTTTGAGGAAGAGAAGCCAGCCTCTTTTAACATATGACAGCTGTGAACCTTCTAAATAGAAGAATTTATTCTTCTAAAAAACATGGACCTGAAATGAATGCTTGTACTTTCCTCCTTTCAGCCCAAGACTATGTCTTCTGCATCTGTTACAGCCGCTTTCCACAATGTTATAGAGAAGATCTTTCTTTGCAGCACTGATTTGGTTTCAGATCCATTACACCCAGGCAGAATAAGCATTTAGAATATTTAAGAAACTTTAAACTAAGTTCCCAGAAAGGAGGTTGCAATCTTCTGCTAAATCACCTGTGCCATCTGTCCAAAATTTCCTCCAGAAATTACTGTGAAAACATACAGCCTAGAACACAACAGATCCCCATATTTCCATGTAGATGTGTTCTTAATGTTCAGTATTATTATCTTCTCAACAAGATTCAGTAATAATCACACACTTTTCCTTAGGTAATTTAAGGATTTCATAAATGGTGAAGACATTTCAGCACCTTGGTCTATATACAGATGAGAGCCATGATCATAGAAAACTTACAAAAATGTCGCTTCAGGGAAAATGAGAAGATTTTGTGACATTTACTAAATAATTTAGCAACTGCATTCCCTCTTTTTTTCAGGGAAAGGAAAAGGTACATTTTGGCAGAGATGCACAGTGTTAATTTGACTCAGTTGTGCTTTGCCTAACAGACTCTTGGGTGTCAGGATGAACAGCTGTGATCCCCCTTGGCTTCTCACCCAGGGTCATAGCCAGGACTCAGCACCCTGACTGCCTGCACTCAGCACCTCCCTCAGCAGTAGTGACACGACAAGGATTACAACTATGACAACCAGCCAGGCTTCAAGAGCTATGGCTTCTATCACAGACATCCACTGTGATCTAAGCACGTTAATGCAACTGCACTTACATAGGACAGGCTTTCTTGAAAGAAAGATCAACAACCTCTCAGCAGAGACAGCAGCATTCCAAAATATTGGCAAAATATTGCCGCTGATGAGTAACGTTTGCTGAACTCATTTGGCATCTGCCTGAAAATTGCCCATGAACAGTTAACAAGATTCTCAAAAGTGCTCATTATCTGGAGGATTATTCTTGTTGTGCAGTCAGCTCATAAAAGGTTTGCTGCAAATACAGTCCTCATCAAGACAATTACTTACAGAAGTCACACAGTACAGCTTTCTGTGCTCTGACTGGCTGCCTTCTCTGGCTTGCACAGCATGAGCTGTGAACGGTGCAATTAAATGCAGAACTTTGTGTCACAGTACAGAAACACGACACTAAGCATTTGCTTTTTGCAATCATCTATCCTCAATGCTTGAGCCTTTTATTACTTATAGTATGACTACCAGGCTAGAAAAAGGGACAGAATAAAACAATTTTAAAAACAAGGATCCAAGAGCTTAAACATTGTTACTGCCCTGCTAGAAAGCTTTCTTTCACTCCAAAGAAGAAAGGAAAGGAGGCGACCCCTTCCTTTGCCATGTAATTGTCCCCAAATGTGATATAGTCTATTCCAACAGACAAAATCCAAAGCTCATAAAAGCTTTCCACTCTCCCTGTGACATACCATATGCTCCTGGTTAGAAGGTCTTCAAATTTCAACAGCAAATTAAAGAAGATCATGGCACAACTGAAAAAAAAAGTCATCCTTATAGTGATGATATACTGAATCCATCATTAGGACTAAAATACAATATGTAAATGAATTTGCTGCACACTTAAATATTGAAGGCAACTTTTGAAATATTTACTATTGATGAGGTTAAAAATATTCTGAACAACTTCTGGGCAAAGTGCTAAAGGAAGTACAGTAACGTGGGCACTGAAGTGCTTTCAGTCATTCTGATGACAGTGATCTTAGTTCACATACTTCCTTCCTCGTCTTTTCCAAATGAGTAATTAACACAAAATTTTTACATAACTGTAATTTGAATACATTAATTTTACACTCTGATTTCATTTCTTATAATTCACATCCTTAATATACAAGTCCCACAAGGCTGTAAATTTGTTTCAGGTTCACAAACACATGACAACAAAAAGGTTTCCTGTCACAGACTTTGATACTGTGAATAATTTTGCAAAATTCCTAGAATTTTTCCTGTGTTGCAGCTGAGCCTGAGTTAGGTGCTTGTTTAGGATCTTGATTAATTAACATCATCTTCAATCATAGAATTTGGCAACCTCTGAAATTCTTGACTGCTAAAACATTATGAAGTAAGTAATTCACTGATTAGTTCTTATTTCCCTGCCTAATCAAGCTATATATATTTTCTTGCTTGTGCAAGCTACACGTTATTGAAATTACTGGGCAGGACCAATGTTACCAGAAATAATCTGTATGAGCATTTGCCCTGTGGCCAAAAAAATACACAACATAGCTACTTATCCAAACCCTCTGTGATACTACAAAGAGGCAGCAAGATCAGTCCTGGAGGCAAAAATAATCTCACCTAAATTACAGACCAAGACTTCTCAGCTAATTTGGTATCGCATTTACACTATTTGTCAATTTTGTTTATGTTCTTTTCTTTCAAATCTCTTCCCCCTGTATAGCACAAAGCTCAAGTAAAGAAGGAATATGAACTTTAATTTTTACATCTTCACCTCACAAGAGCTGGAATAGGAAGGAGCTCTCATTTTGGTCTTCCCCTCAACCTTCCTAAAAAATAAGTAAATTTAAAATTTCACTCATCAGGAAAACTACAGTCTGCTCACTCTTAACCACCTCACCTGCACTTTGTTCAAGAATTCTACAGGGTTGGTGCAAAACAGTCCAAACCAAAGCACACCATCTCAACTCCTATTTTTCTTTTTAAAAGGCAAAGTAAATGAAAAAAAAAAAACAAACCACCAAATACACAACAGAAGAAGATGAATTTGTTTCAAGAGACAGCAGTCCAAGGGCCAATATAAGAAGCATTCATCCCACACAACTACATATAGATTTCATAACCAAGAAAAAGAATTCCCTACAACAGCTCAGAATCTTTCTTCAAAATGGAGTAAGCCTTTATTGCTTCTAATCCTTTCAGAGTACACAAGATTGGATATCACAGCCATGACATTGCTGGACTGTAAAGCTATTTTATGTAATTTTGCAGTTTGTAAGTGGCATTGGTTACAATTTTCCTTTCCCTCAGATATCTGCACAGTGTTCATAGCAACTAATGCACCTACCCTTATGAAAGAAAAGATCTAGAACACCATACACTTCTAGATAATGCAATATATAGTTTCCTAAAATAATACATCATATGCAGAATATTACACTTATTTGTGAGACCTTAATGCTGGAGTCCATTAAACACACTGACCTATGCATCTCTTGCTCTACAGCTCCAATCCATGACTGCTGTATTTCTCTCTTTGTTAATGCAGTTTTCTACACTTTACACTCTTGTGTCTTTATTACATTATGGCTTTTTGCACTTAGTGGTTCTCCTCACTGGCATTTCCAGTGAGAGCACTAGCAGAGCTTCACGGTGAAGCCAGAAACAAAACCAACCTACCAGATCTGGGATGGGTTTTGCCTTTCTCAGAAACTGTATCACAGCAGGTTGTTAAAGCAGGATACATCTTCTCTCCGGACATTACAGTAGCATCTGTGTATATATTTATCACAATCATATTTATTTACAAGGATATACATGAGTCTGTCCTGCCAAGATCGTTGTGCTCTGCACCCCTGTGGAGCAATTAAAGGTCTCACTTAAATGCACTACTGCTAAACATTTGCTGGTACTGCTTGCTGGAAAAAGATTGCAAACCCTGAGTCCTGTGACAAGTAATGAAGGAGATCACAGCCCATCTCAACCTCATTAAATTGCCCCAGTTATAGGGCAAAAGCAATTGAAAGTGATGAAGCAGGTAAAAAATTCTCATTACCCTATTTTGTGAAAGGGAAGAGCAGCATGTGAGTTCCGGTCATTAAATAATTAAAAGTGCATGTAATAAGGACAGTACTATCCATAAGAATTTATAAGGAGATTACAGTCTGTATAGATTTAGCAAATGTTCAGGTTGCTTCTCTGTTGTTCTTAAACCTCAGTGTGAAATAATGACACAGGGTACCTAACAGCCCTTTCATTCCAATGGCCTGCCTAGAGGGTGGTCTGGCTGCAATGTGTCAGTGGTGTGATATTAGAGGAGACATTTCTAAGACAAGACCTCTATCTTTTTATATGAATACATATTTTGTTCTATCCAAAGTAAATGTTAAAAATTTTAGAGACTCTTGCAAAAAGCTCCTCTGTTGCATGTTTCTACTATCCTTTAGCTCTGAAGTAACACAACAGTAAAACTCAGGAAGGTGGAGCCTACAGGCACTCTCCAGCTACTGATGTGCCTTGGAAGAGTCAGCACTGAGCTGGCAGGCTTGAGGCAGCTTGTCTCATTTCCACAAAATGATGATAAACAGAACTGGTTCCCAGCAAAATTACCAAGAGCAATGGAAGGTTCAGGGCTGGCACATTTCCTTGATCCAGAAAAGTCTCAAAACTACCTGATGCTGGAGGCAAGACTGGAACAGCCCAGGATAGGACTGCCAGTGCCAGAACCCTGTCCAGGCAGGCACCTCTCTGCACACCAGCCAGTGAAGTATCACCATTACTAAGCTGCCATCGTGATTTATCTTACATGGTCCACAAATCATGTTTGCTCATGGAAAGATTGGTTTGGGGGGAGAGGAGAAAGAAGTCAACAAGAATAACTGAACTGTGTTAATTTATTTTTAGATTTTTACGGAGTCTACTTGAGCGCTGATCTTTATATGGGTAAGACAGCATATATATATATATCTCTCTTCTGTACCTTTCCCAACCAGTTCCATTCTGTCTGATTTCCACCAAAGTGTTCTTGTTAGCAGGACACATACTAACATTTAGACCAAATTAGATTTGTAAGTATTTGTGTGCATAGCTGCCACAGATGCTGTCGATCCTAGAACAAAGTACACTATTTTTCATTCTTTAAATAATTTTAAAATGTTCTACAGCACGTTTTGAAATATTGGCCAGAAGAAATGCAAAGAAGCAAGAAAATTACAGAAACCATAAAATTATTTTCATATACCTTCAAAAATATTTAAATGTTCAACATGCTATGCCTGCTTATCTTCTTTTATATAAAACCATCTGTGAGAAATTACCCATCATAAAGGCGTTATTTCAGTTACACTGCTCTATTCCAGGACACTGTCTTGCATTTTGGTACCTCATGAGAAAAAAAGGAATATCTGAGAAATGCATTAAGACACTTAGCTTATTAATGGCCAGCCATATATGAGCTCATTTTTCATGCCCTAGGCTTTTATGGTCTCACAATGGAAAATTTTTCTTCATATTTTTCAGAAATAAAAGAAAATTCCAAGAAATGGAAGCCACTGCTAGTAAAAGAAGAAAAGCTGAGTATCATCAGGGTTAATAGCTCCTATTTGAGATCCATGAATGATTACAGAGTTACATTTCTATATCGAACTTTCAAGTGTCATTAATAATATGCTGCCTCTCCAGGACACAGGTGCACTCACGGTACAAAGGCTATTGGTTCATCACATGGGATAGAAGAACTAGAGGAACAATGGCTTCGAAGGTCTCATGTTTATATATTTTGACAGTAGTTTGTTGGGCAAGTGCTCTTTGGTACTTAAGTATAACTCGTCCTACTTCTTCCTACACGGGCCACAGACAGATCAGCAGCATATCCATAGCCAGAAAAAATGTTTCCTTTGGCAACATAAGAACTCGACCTATAAATCCACATTCCTTTGACTTCCTTATCAATGAACCCAACAAATGTGAGAAGAGCGCGCCGTTCTTGGTCATTCTTATCAGTACGACTCACAAAGAGTTTGATGCAAGGCAAGCCATTAGAGAAACGTGGGGAGATGAAAACAACTTTAAAGGAATTAAAATTGCCACACTGTTTCTTCTTGGGAAAAATGCAGATCCTGTGTTAAATCAAATGGTAGAGCAAGAAAGCCAAATTTTTCATGACATTATTGTGGAAGATTTTATTGACTCTTACCATAACCTCACTCTGAAAACACTGATGGGGATGAGGTGGGTAGCAACATTTTGTTCAAAAGCAAAGTATGTTATGAAGACAGACAGTGATATTTTTGTAAATATGGACAATCTTATTTATAAGCTGCTCAAACCTAACACCAAGCCAAGGAGAAGGTACTTCACAGGTTATGTTATAAATGGGGGACCAATAAGAGATGTTCGCAGTAAATGGTACATGCCCAGAGATTTGTATCCCGACAGCAATTACCCACCCTTCTGTTCAGGCACTGGCTACATTTTTTCAGCTGATGTAGCAGAACTGATTTACAAAACCTCCCTTCATACCAGACTTCTTCATCTTGAAGATGTGTATGTTGGACTCTGCCTTCGGAAGCTGGGCATTCACCCCTTCCAAAACAGTGGCTTCAATCACTGGAAAATGGCCTACAGCTTGTGCAGGTACCGCAGGGTGATCACGGTGCACCAGATAACACCAGAAGAAATGCACAGAATTTGGAATGACATGTCCAGCAAGAAACATCTTAGATGTTAAGATTTTTACAGATGTAAATACCTTTTTTAAAATTTTGGTTGAGTTTGGTTATTTTTTGACAAAGTGATATGCTGATTTACAGGTTAAACTGTGGGATATTAACTGAGAGGATTTTTAATGACTGATTTTTCATTCTCGCTTTGACTACTGGTTTACAAACTTCAGGCTCTTTTTCATAAGGACACTATGCCAATTGAAACCATATAGAGTAAAATCTCAGATTTTGTATATTATCATCTATTGCACATATCCATTCTTGCATCTGTGTGTAAAAGGACAGTAATAAACTATTATGAGCTGCTTAACAATTTACACTCCAGCCTCTGATATAAGACCAGGCTCTAAGAAATGAAGAATTACAAACATGCTTTTATTCTTCTTTTGACACATTACAACCGTCTCTGTTTAGAGCCTTGTTAATAAATTAAGCAGCATACATTTGCACTGAACTTACAGACCTACTTTGACATATATATTTTATAGTGTGTGTGCAATTCCCAAATAGCTTACTAATGGTGTAATAGCAGAATTTAGACAGGTAAGAACATCAAAGTTTCATTGGCCTTAGAAACAAACCCACACACTGAAATGTATTTTCATCCACCAAATGGTATTTCTTTAAATTATTTCAGAATAACCCATTTCTTTGCACTTCCTAAAATAGCCCATAAAATATGTAATTCAATTTAAAAATTAAGTAGAATCTGTAGGTGAAATAAGAGGGGAGATGTATGAAAAACTATCTTTAAAATATATATGAAAAGCATGAATATCTTAATTTCAAAGCAAGACAATGTCTCTCATTGGTATCAACGGATACTCCATTCAACATCTTGAATAGCAATATGTAATTATACTGAATGCTAGAAGTGTCAATAAGCAGCACATTTCTTCCACATCAGTCAGTGCACTATTTACCTAAAAACAAGTAACACAAAAGCAGCTTTTTAAGGGGAAGCTTCACTTTTTGCTGCAGTACATATAGGAACAATATTCTAACACATTTCAATGGTGTAGAAAAGAAGAATTTAGTCCAGTAAAAGAATGCAATCAATTTTCTGTTGATTGGACAACAGAGTACATAATTATGTACAAATTTCACAGCAAAATAGAATGCTTTTGAAGAAAAACCTATTTAAACCACTCAAATTCTAGCCTTTTTAAAAACCTTTTAAAGCTCTCAGTTGACTCATCACAGTCAACGTGCACTGAGGTCCCACTCAGGAGATTCCCCTGGACATGCAACAGAAATCAAGTACAAAAGATTTATTCAAGTTTCATAATATGCTTATATGTATTTTGAATATGAATGTTTATGAAATGTCGTGAAAACACTTTGATAAATTCGGGCGATCTCTATTTAGTACCACCTTATAATGAGGAGGTGAAATATGACATCACTCAGCAAATAACTTGGAATGAACACACAAGTTACAAAAACCCCAAAACTCACCAGATATATTATCAGCTGTAGATTACTCACACCATCCTCAGCACACACAAAGTCTCATTCATTGCAGCTGGCATTATGTGTAACATATGAAAAACTGTTAACTCTGTATGTTATTCAGAATGTCTATAAAGTTGCCAGAAATTAACTGAAGAAGAATTTAAAGGGAAACTTTGACCTGATTTTGCCACAGATGTACACAGCACTTCACAACAGTAACAGAGGAATGAAGATGCTATCCTAAAAGGTTTGCAGTTTCATGGCAAATGGTTCGTCTTGTTCACAGATGCAGCACTATCATTTCAAAAGAAACTACTTGTAAATAAGGTAAAGTGTACCTGGCTTTTAAGTCACTAGCAGGAGCCATCTCAAGCAAATCTATGTCAGATCTAAAGATGAAGCTACACAACAGCCAGCCTAGGAGTTACTGTTAACAGGAGCTTGTGTACCCTTCATAAATAAAAATAACCCAAACCAAAACCCCAGTAATTTTTATAAAAACACTAAATCTCTTGCAGCACAATTAAGGTTCATCCTTCCCTTGTTGATCCAGTCCTTGTTAAAGCTGCTATGCCCTATCAAATCCTGAACTTCCAAGGTACAACTAATTGCATAAGTGAATATATAACATGCTGACTGGATGAAATTCAGATTTCCTTACACAAGTCCCATGATATTCTTGTTTATGAATGGAAATGAGGGTGAAATTCATCCCCAGCCCTTGGGTAAGTCAGACAGCACAGATGCCATCCTACCCAGAACATATTTTGTAATAATTTGAACCCACAGGCTGCAATCACTTCTGCTTTCTCTCTGCACTGTGCAGTAATTTGGGGGTTCTGAATCACAAACAAATGGATTTGGTTGCCTTATTTCTGCTGATGCTTCTGTGGCCTTTGGTTAGTAACCAGGAGGACAGCAGGGCTCCCAATCCAGATACCTCAGGGCTCAAGTAGCATGGTAGCCTTGAACTTCTCCTAGTACAAGTAGACTGCATTAATAATTGCAAGGTACACCTTGAAAATAGTATCTGAAAAAGTGTATTTCCTGCCATTTATAAATAGACAGACCTTCAACAGAAATGTAAATGTTCATCTTGAAACTGATGTACATATTTCTAAGGCATTTTCTGTATTCAGCTGTATATATATGTCAGTCTGCTTGCTATGTAGCATTCTGTTATGCATGGAGCTGAGTGAGGCATTATATTTGTCCAGTGTTTCAAGAGCCTTAAGCATGTGTGCCCTAACTTTTGAATGTACAAGATACTTTTTCTTTTGCTGTCAAGTGAATTTAAAACAACACAACAAAATCCTAATTTTCTACTTCTATTAATTTTCTGGTATTGTATTTCATTAGCTCGTTACACTTAGATTTATTGTTTTCACTTTGCTCAGAAATTTCACTATTGGAACCTGGATATGGAAAGGTAGCAATACATCTACTTATAGGTACAGTTTTCCCTTCCACTTAGTAGTATTTGTGCCATGTGGGATACTGTTAAGAAACAAATATTTCCAATAGACTTCCTTTAGTGAAAAAAATATTTACATTACTTAAAAGTCATTCTGTTTCACTGGGCATGGGACAAATGACAACTTGGTTAAACATACTGGCATCTAGTCACTTCAAAAGTGTGACTGTAATCACATTTTGATTCCAAAATGCTTATGAAAAAGCACATTGAGCAAAGCAGCTGGAGGAGGGAAGTGCCTCTCTTTAGGAGGAATTTTTTTCACAAAAGCATTTTTTCTTTTTTATTTTGCTAAAACCATGAGAGTATTTAAACAGAAGCCTCAAGGTTCATTTTCCACATTTCCTAATAATAATGTTAAGTATCAATTCTGATTCTCTGAGAGTTTTTTTGTCATTTTTAATGTAGATGGCAATGGCAATTTGTAAATGAAGAGTGTAATTAACTAGAAAAGCTTGTCAACAGTAACCGAAATTTTGGTGTATCATTATATATGACTGGCTGTACTTATGTATTTATTTGTCTAAATTGTATATATTGTTTTATCTATAGTGTCTGTAGGAGTGCATTCTTTTAGATTAATGTATTATTTACAGTTTTGTGGGATTACCAGCAAAGCTGCTAATCAAGATACTATTTTTTTGTATCAATGTCAAATAATAAAAAAAAGTGAAAAATTGAGGTGTCCTGTAAGTTTTCTTCTTCACTTTTTTCTAGAAATGTAGATTGTATTACCTGAAAACACAGTGTCAGTGAATTGGGTCATTTGTTATGAGGAAGAATATTGTGTTGTAAAAGCAGGTTTTTAAAAAATATTGAAAAACAAAACACTACTTTTATTCATTATCTGTGCAATGATTTCATCAAGCTGATGTCCACCCAGCTGTAGTACTTCATCTGAAGCTTCTGAACTTCAGTGCAGCCATGGCAATATCTGGCAAAGTAGCTGAGGGGTTCATCCTCTGCTCTGTCCTATTTAGCTGCTTTGGCATCCCCAGCTAATGAGACCCCGGTTTGGCCATTCTAAGGTGGGAAAGCTTTCTGACACCCTCAGCATGGCTCCTCTGCTACTTGCACAGTGTCTTAACATGTGGGCTTGCAGCCATCAAAAGGTACACACAGGAGAAAAGTCCCCAAATTCACCTCTCACAAAACCACAATAAAGTTGTTTGAAGTTGCTGAGTGACCACCCAGGTCACCCATACAGAGGGAAGGGGTTCTCCCTGGTCTGTCACAGACACTTAGTGACCATGACAGAGCCTTTTGCTTCTCCCCTACCCTGCAAAGCACCAGAAAATAAATGAAGAATCACAGTCTGAGCACACTCAGATTACCCAGTAAGTCTCATGTAGCCTTTGTCTCCCAGCACAAATATCTTAAGATACTGTTTTGTCTCTCAGGGAGGTCTGGGCAACTCCAGCGTTTTCATACAAAATAAAAGCCAAAAAAACACCCCCAAAATAACACCGAAGTAGGAAGAAGTCCTTGTCTTGTAAGAACATCAGAAAAATTCATCTCTCCCCATTCTCCCCTTTGCAGTTTCCTATGTAGAACTAAGTATCGAACCTCTTTTCCACTGGCTTTAGAGCTCAATACCCAAAACTCATTCATGAAATGAAGGGGAAAATGACCCCACCCCTGAGAAGAAAGGTAGCTTTTGCAAACCAAGGTGTATTTCCTTGGGTCACCTGTTCCAGAAGTAGTTGAAGCCTGCAAAAGAGTCCTCAGGCATCCCAAGAGTGTCTGCGGCAACACAGCAACCTGACAAACCATAATGAGATGCTTTAAACCAGCCAAGACTTTGACATTCAGTAAAACCCCTCCAACCATTTTCATCTCTCTTGTTTTCACCAAAGCCACCTGAGTCTAATTGCAACACTTACCATGGTGTTTAATTAATAGACAGCTTGGAGATATACAGATATTAGCACTGGTAGGGTAGATTTCATGTAGCTTGATTATCTTAATTACAAGCATTTTATTTTCTCATTTACTTAATTGATTCTCATACATTTTCCAGAGAAATTTGCACTGCCCTAAGTGAAGATAGTATGTAGAAAACCTTCTGAAAAGTGCTGACACTGGCCTATTAAAGCAGTAATGCATCAAAAAAGGGAGATCTGTATGACATGGAACATTGTACTGAATAGCATCTGCTTCCTTTTCTCTTGTTAAAAATGCAAATTTATGAAGTGGAAGAAGAGGAGTCATCTGTGGAGAAAAAAAAGAAAGAACGCACCTTATTTATTCACCCACACCTGCAATTAAGTTGTGTCAAGTATCTCCTCTGATAACTTGCCTAACACAGGAAAAAAATCCATTTTTCTGCTAGGTCTGCACATTAGCTGAGTCTACATTATATCTCTGCCTCACCTGAAAGAACCAAGAGCAAGAGGCATTTATTTGTCACGCAAGATTTATCCTTGAGCACTTACTCTGCAAAGGCAGCATTACATAACAAGCTGGACAGAATTAAGTGCAGTGCTGTTCTAATGCAGACAACTTTTATTTGGGTAAAGCAAATACTCCAAACTTGAGGTGCACTGGCTAATACCTACCATATCTGCCTCTGTCAAGCATCCCTTTTTTCTTTAAGAATTCCTTTCTCTGGCCTATTTTCTAACATGACATCTTTCTTCAAAGAGAAATGAGACCTCTCTAGGTACCTCAGGATAGCAGTAAAAGCAAGGGGGAAGCAGAGAACACCCTACAGCATCATTACAAGCTTTTTCCTTGATTTGCAAATGTCTCTTAGCCTTGCTCTGGTCTTCTGTACTTTTAACCTGCTTCAATCTGGTACATTTCCCTGTTATTTCCATCACTCTTTCCATTTTCCTTATGTGCTTTTGCATAGCTCAGCATTCTGCCATCTAAAGATGTCCATTCAAGCCAGCAACAAAAATAAGAACATAATGTTTTTATGAAGAGAGGGCCCATACCTGTAGGACAGGTTTACACTAACACCTGGAAAACTGATTTCAGCAAGTTTCAGGGGACAAGTAGCACCTGATGTTGTTCCTTCAAAAATCTTTTTTTTGATATTACCTAGTTCAGGTATATGGTAAAAAAAAAAATCTATCATCTTTCATCTTCCCTCTTCTTGCAGAGATCACTATCACAAGTCTCAGGTTGTTTGGCTTTTTTTCCTTATTCCTTTTACCTTTCCTCACAACCTCGGATAGTTCATTGGAATTCAAAACAGCATTTTTTCATGTTTCACTTTAACTCCCACTTAATCAAGTATACTTTATTCCACAGTTTCAGTGTTTTAACCTTTTATTCTGGTTCTGCTCTCTGTGTTGCCCCCGCTCTCCTCATATCTTCCTAATAGTCAGACATCTGGTATTGAATCTGTTACAAGAGTATTTGCACAAAGGCTGAAGAGAGCAGTACTCTTCTCTGTCACTGTCTTGGAGGTATCAAAAACTGCATTATTGGATTCGTTTCACCAGACAGGACAGCTTATCTTACCATTATCACATTTAAAGCAGAAAATGAACCTCTCTCAGCATCTGGAACAGCCACTAAGGCTACAAGGCTACAGTAGCCATAGACATGGTAGGTGTTGTAAAGGAAACTTCCCCATATGCCTGTTCCTGAGGCTCCGGCAGCTGAACTCCCAAGGCCACACCTGCACAGCTGGGATAACACAGAAACAGCTGGACCCAGTGCCTCCGGGGAGCATTCCCCAACAAAGGAACCCCTGGGCTCTGATCCCCTCACAGCCACAGTGCGGGGAAGCCTCGGCTCCTGCCGTGTCCCTGTGTCCATTCCCCCAGGCCCCACCGCCCTCCTGCCTTTGTCACATGGAGCCAGCAGCTCCCAGACTCTTGTGTCCCACAGAGCTCAATGTGCAGCTTCAACCCAGCTACCCCACCAGGGGATTGATTCCTCAACATCTGTTACATACTCATACTCTATAAAAGTATGCAGTTAATTAATTTTACACAGAACACCATTTCCCCTCCCAAAGGCCACAAAAAGGCCCAGATCATTCAGGACAAACTTCGCAAGGTGCACTCGGGCTCTGTATTATGTTTACTGGCACTCTGGCAGGATGGGTGATGAAATGAAGCACTGCTGCCTCTGGAGAGTGGTATCCTGTAAGGATGAGGCTGACTCTACTTCCCAAGTAGGAGTCTACTATTCTATTCTAAGCATAGCTGTACTTTGAATTTGTAACACAGCGGATGCCAAGGTTGATGATAGGCTGCTTTAATTGGTCATTAAAAGGCAGTATTATTTACCGCCTTGTTTCTTGGATTCAGCATTTCCACACATGGGGATAAAACTAATGGGCTAGAATAAAGAATATATACAGCATGTAATTAAAATTATATTGTTTAATATGGAAATATACATGCACACAGTGCAGGTGCTGTACAGAAGTGCAAGTTATGGAAGTATACTTTTTAAATTGTATTATACTGCAATTTAGCTGTCACTTCAAGCAGATGGGTGAGTTGTGCAACATTTTTAAACTGATTTAATTACTTGCAAAGGTATTGGCTTGTGTTAATTGGTGCAATAAATTACACAATGGTTCACAGATTCCATTAAAAAGGACTTTGAACATGTAGTATCGATAGGAAAATAAACCGAGCCTTGCATGTCAGTATTTGACAAAATAGTTATTGGCTGTTTGTTTTTTCAATTTACATACAAGATCAAAAAAGCCCACCATTCACACAAGACAATGTGCCTAACATGATGGATATTGATGTATAATTGTATCTCAGAGACAGATGAATGTTAGAGACAATATATCCATCCATATGTCCAGAAGAACGACCAGACTAAATAACTGTAAATGGGTTATCCCTACTTTCCCAAAAAAACCCCCACTGGTAGTGTGTGATTTACCTAGTGTGAGATGATTATTGTCTCTTAGGACAAAGCCATTTACTGAAATGTGTGACATGGGGAAGAAGGTTCACAAGCACATGTAATAGCTTTTGAAATATCTAGGCCACTACTCTAGTCAATTAAAGGTTTAAATTGTTGTTTCTTTTCTTGAACTCCAGGAATACCCAAAATCTCCAAAAGTCAACAAGTAGAAAAATGTCTAGACTGTTAATTACCACAGCAAAGTACACCTGTATTAGACAGCCAAACAAAATCTATAGGGCAATAATGGTCATCAAACTTTGTAGCAGCAATATTAGGAAAGCTTTCTAGCATAAGAAGGCAAAAACCTTTCAAGATCTTTGGTTACACTTTGGCACAAAGTTTACACTGGGGAAGAGCACATTTTAACTTGGAGAAAAGATCATGGTCACCTGAAATGTCACGTTTTAGGATTTCTATGAACAAAGGAAAGTAAGGAGAGTAAACATTTAACAGACAAGTTTACCTCATTTGTGACAAATCATCTATTTCCTGAACATTTAAAATAAAATGCCTTTAAATTTTTTTTCATGGTTTTGAAATTGCTGTGTGCAAAATGTCATTGAAAACAAGCTTGCACTTTTATCTTCTGCTAAACACCAGAGATATACCACTTCAAAGGAGTACATTACATTTTATTTGAATGCTGGGACAGAGATATCAGTAAGAAAACTAAAAATCATATGAATTGTCAGTGTTAATACTACCACCTGGCCATGTTTCCCCTTCCCAGAAATAATTTCATTATTTTCTTTTCTATGCCTTTTATTTCAATAGCACCTAGAAATTTACTATTTTTTAAATGCATCACTATTTTTGTAAAGCTGCATCACTATTTCTGTAAAGCTGCATTTTGTTGAAATGAAAAAAATGCTTAATGCAATGCAAAACCAGAAAAAATGCATCTGGAAAATTGTACTTGCATGCACATGGCTGGCTGGCAACACGAACATGAAATACAGAAATAAAAGGACAAAACATTTGCTTTTTCCTCAGCAAGCACTGTGAGGATGGGTGACAGCTCATGAGGAGGGATTAGGGCAAACAGCACTGCCCTTTCCCACGTATTACTTTTACTAGTTGTGCAATTGCTGGAGAGCAAGAAAACCTGATCTAATCAAAGACTGGGAGTTGGACCAGATGACCTTTTAAAGGCTCCTTGCAACCCAAACCATTCTCTGACAGGAAGCAAAGAGAACATCACATCATCACCACCCACAGGTGAAGAACCTCTGGACAGAAGTAACAAAGGCACCTTACATACAAGGAGTAGACGAAAAACTTGGGAAGTGCAGAAATTTTAGTTGAAGTGATACACTACAGATGACAAAAATACTCATTTCTTTGAAGCTTATGTCAGACAACAAAACTTTAGAAAAATAAACATGTTCTGAAATTTTATGTACACCACTGCTTCTAATTTGCATGCTTATTCTCAGTTTGCTGAAATGCCAGGACGTTTATTTGCTTAGAGCAATAATTCACAATGGGTGTGACATCATCACCTGTGGGATTTTCAGCTGCTTGGAACACATCAGATAATTGGCAACTGATTTATCTTAACAGTTCTGAAAGTGCATATTTGTGAAACTGCAGTTTTAACCATATCAGGATCCACACCACAATGAAAAGCAGCATTTTCAAGAGGAGTAGTAGACATTCTGTCTTCTTCCCACAGCTCTAACATCTTTTCCAATAAATTCAGATCACTGCATTTAGGCCAAAATTACATGTTTGATATACCAAATTTAAATTATAACACAGATCTAATTTAACCATAAACCACATTACATTTCCTCAAAATAATATGTCACCAATAGGTAAAATTACTAAAGCTTACTTCAATTTTTTTTTCTTGAAAAACTTCTTCCATGCTAGCTGGAAAAAACATCCACAACAGAAAGAAGTAGTAAAAATGTAAATGGCATACACCAATAACTTACACTCATGTGTCTGACTGTTACAATGGAATGGATATAGGTACCATTTTGTATCTTGTGCAGTGCATTTATATCCTTGTTCCTAGATTTGTGAGTATCTCCACATTATATACAAATAATCTTAGTGTTAACTTACCAAAAATTCAGACAGTAATATGAGTCTGAATGAGTTGTACAAGAACAAAACAGGTCTGAAATCCTCTCCATAAGGCAATAAGTTGGCATTTAAGTATAAAAAAAATTTTCAGAGTTAAGAGATTTCTTTTGACTAAGACAAGGATTGTGATCCTTGTTAGATAGGCAGTAGAAGCCCCAATTTTCACAGTTTGTTACCTATTTATATTAGCTAATGTTAACATGCAAGCACACTTGTCTCCAACAGAAGCTTTTGAAAAGATCTCATTGAGATCTGAGCATGCACAGGATTAAAATGGTTTTGGTTTGTTTTTTCAAATGCCTTTAAAACTAGTAACAAATCATAAATTCCATAGATTTATTTGCTCAAGCATTAGTAATACTCCATTAGCTTAATTTGTGTTGACAGACAAACAGAAATCAGGTCTAGTAAGAAAAATGCAAGTTCAGAGGTGACAATAAAAGAAAAACACAGCACAGATATACCAAAAGTTCAATATTGTAAGAGAGAACCAGGCAGGTTTACAGCTACAGGAATGGGTTTAGATTGTTCCACCACATAACTCTTCAGATATCAAAGCCCTGATAGATTTTTTTCACAGTTACAGTGGTAGCTTTAAAGCCCACAAATGACTGCTGGAGTAAGTCAAACCTGGGGTGGGGGGGGTTGTTCTACAGAACATTTAGGAATTGCTCAACAGTTAATGCAGGGTAACTACATGTAAAACTACCTGTAAAGCTGTGAGCAAGCTCTGAAATTATTTTCTAGAAGGGACAGCTTCCAAGCAACAGTAGTTATAAGTTCTGAAAAGAGTCTGCACATACACCTCTGCATGAACCACAACACAGCATCTGTGGGTCCTGGAGATTTCCTCATTAGACAGAAAGTTGTCCATGGAAAAGCAAAGGCAAGGGACGACTAGGGAAACAGAACAAGGGACCCAATGCCTCACATTTCTCTCATCTCAAGTTAAGGGCCGGGATGCGTAAACCCAGACAAAAAGATAAATCCTCTTGTAAAAAAATAACATCTCAGAACAGAGGAAAAAGTATTTTGTGAATTGCAAGGTTCACAACAGTTTTATCTATCTATAAATCAGGACAGAAAAAAAAATACTGAGGAGAGCTGAACAATTACTGATGTAATTTTTGGAAAAATCAAAGGCCACTAATTAAATCCGTAAGTAAAGTAGTAGAGTTTTGTTTGTTCAGGAAATTGCTGCCATGTACTTTCTAGATAGGTAGCAAAGACAGCATATAAAAAAGCAAGAGGAGCACAAAAAGATGCACACACCTCGAGGATGTAGTAAATACTTTATCAGGATCTTTGTCATCACCCTGAGGTTTTTACAATCACATACCTCCCTATAAAGTGAGTGCTGAAACCACTGAGTGAAAATAAGAGAATGTATAAGAGAAATATGCTGGTGCAGGGTGAGAGAATCAGAGCCCAGGTATTTGTTCTCAGGCACTTACAGTCTAAATATAAGCTAGGAGGTATCAACATTCCCTGTATCTACTGGCAACGCTGCAATTGCCACCCTGCTCCACAGAATTTTCCTCTCCTCTTTGAATAAATAATGAGCACAGGCTAAGCAGCGAGGCTGCATCCCGGCGATGTCCTGGAGGTCCATCTCCACCCCCGACACCTGCACTCCGTGCACACAAGGCTCCGCAGCAACCAACATTCTGCGGCACAGCGAGAGACCGGCCCTGCCCGGCGGCCTGCGGGCTGCCTTCAGTGCAAGAGCTCAGCCACCTCTGGAAAGCAGAGCTCACCCCTAGGTGGAGCAGCTCTGGAGGAGGCTTACACAAGCCACAAAAACACAGAATAAAAGTTACAGTTACAAAATATTATGGTATAAATAATTTCTTCTATGCATTGCCTTGGCAGTAATTAACACAAAGATGTAAGAAAGTATACTTGATAAGTGATAGCCCCACCAAAGCCTCACATATGCAATAAAACAAGCCTTTTACAATTATGAACCAGCCCAAATTTAAACTTATGTTAAAGAACACACTTTGCCTCAAATCATTTTGAGAACATACTATCTGCATGTCTCAGTATCTCACACTATATCCCTCACTAAACTAAAATGGTACCAAGCATTTTCAAAATGCCGATTTCGTCACAAGTAAAACACTGTCTCTTTTCTGTAACGCTAAAGACACACATCTAATACACCCTAAACTGGAAACCAAACCCGCTTACTCTCGTGAACTGAAACAGAGTATTTGATTCACTTGGCTGTAATTATTTGCATCCAACAGCTGTCTTCAGTTTAAACAGACACCAATTTGATATGTCACAAGTACTCTTCCAAAGGGTATTTTTTGGCCATCAGCTTATACCAGAAAAGGGAAGGAATATTAAATTTATTTCAGTACCGTTACTTTTAGCATAAACTCTTTATGTTGCCTATACATTTTATAGGGCATATGCAAATATAACAGCCCCCCCAACAATCCCTATTTGGATTTAAATACATACAGCCTTACTGTTTAGACTTCATCTGCAATTACTCTATTAAAAAATTAAAACTTTGGCTATGAAAAAGCTCAACTAAGCTGACAACAGAATATGAAGATGATAAAAAAGAGGAAAGGGTAACACACATCTACTTAAACACAGCTCTACTTTGACTTCCATAGACCAATCCAAGCTACACTACCTTCAAACAGGACACACCTCAGAAATTCAGACCTTTGTTGGCCTTATAAATCCATACACATAAATACACAGAAATTCATAAACACAAAGCATTTTTACATAGTAATTAATGTAACACTAAATTGTAGCTCAGTAGCTCTCATCCAAGAGTCTAGATTCATCCTTGCAAAAATCCTTTTGGAGAAAAAAAAAGTATCATGCAATACAGAAGTGCAGAAGTTTCCTCATCCTTTCCATCTTTTGTAAAACATCAGGTTTATGGGTGATTTGGCAGTGCCCCATCTGACAGGCAAATTTACAAGGTTAGCACTGAACCTAATCAGAGATAATCAGAAAACTCTTTCTCTCTGGTGTAATTTTCTGCTTGGATAGCTCTGCTATGCCATTATAAATAGGAAAAACTTGCAGCACAAGCAGGGCAGAAGACTTCAGAAGATTTTAGTAATCACCTTCCATTCAAATTACGCCTACTCTTTAATCACGATTGGATCCTTTTCCATTTTATAGCCCCAGGAGTAAACTGAGGAGCTCATAATCGACACAGATTGGGAGTGAAATCTTAGTCCCACTGAAACTGTTGTGGAGTATTATTAATTCATGGGGCTGAGATTTCAATAATGGGCCTTCCCTCTGGATCCTCTGTTCTCATTCATGGCAGATTTCTCCACCCTCTTCCTATTTCTCATAATACAGAGTAAATGCTCCAGTGCTTTGTTTTAGTCAAAGGGGATCTAATAATAAGAGAGAAGAAAGAGTGAGAAACAGATCCTGAATGCAACAGGATTCTTAGCTGATTCTATGAGATGGTGGGAATATTTTCAGGTTTAACAACCTCAATCAGATAACTATTGCACTTTTCCTCACTGTAAACACTTCCTTCAAAAACCTTTCCACAGAGCTGAAAAAATTTTGTGGAACTTTATTTAATTTCACAAATTGCAGCTTTCAGCTTATGGCGATACAATCTCTGCAACAGAAGCAACCTGGAAAACTGTAAAATCCATTTCTTTGTCTAAGTACAAAGTCCTGCAAGAAAGGCATAGTAAATTTTTACCTCTAGGAGGGTACTTTTAACATCAGAATGGAGCACTGCTCACTTCTTGCTGGGGCACATTCAGAGCCAAAGACCTCAGCTCAGCTCTCTCTGGGGGAGCACTGAGCAGACTCGGGGAGGCTGGGACTTGCTGCTGCACATGGCACAAGAGCCTCCTCCCACCAGCCAGCTCAGGAGGGGAGCAGTGGGCAGCAGGACTGAGGAACCCCAGGGGGAAGAGGAAGCACTGACACTCACACCTCCCTTGTTCTGAAAAACTTGTGTTTGCTGACCATTTGATTTTATACTTTGTTTTTTCTTGGTCAGTAATAGCGTAGTAGCACAATGCAGGGCATTGGAAAAAGGTATTAATTTGCCAGAACGAAACAACAAAATTTCAGCAACCTTAACACAAATAGCAGAAGATTAAGGTAACAATCTTCAAAAGCTTTCCTTGCCCTCTACTTTATAAATCATCACAGGTACAGTACAGGTGTGGGTTGGGGGGGAATCAGTTTGGTGGATCCCCCCGCCCCAATACCAGAATGCTTCTCAAAACCAGTTCCAAGCTTTCAAAAACAGAGATGCAGGCAGAGCAGGCCTCTCCCTTAAAGCAGCAATTTAGTACTACACTTCCAGAACAGAGCAGTTTTACTACTGTGAGGTTAAATCTTTTTGCCTGTTGATTTATTTTTATAGGACATGAGTAGCACAAAGTCCACCTACTCAAACCCTCTTGACACTCTCTGGTTCTTCTGCTTCATTATTTATAATTGCCTGTTGATAACAGTTACGCACAGGGCTCTTTATGTGAAAAGACAATAGTATTACCGAATAACCACATGTTCCTATACATTTTGAGATATCAAAACTCAATTGTCCTCAATGGAAAGAAAGCTACATCGATGGAATCTACAGAGTGAACATGACACAACTCAAAAAGCCTTTTTGCTCAAAATAAATCTCAAGAACCCCAGCACTTCTGCTCATGAGCAGCATCTTCCTTTAATGAGTCTGAATGATCTCATGGATGAAAAGGAACTTGGCAACAATTTGGTTTCTTTCCATAAAAATAAATAAATAAATAGATAAATAAATAAATAAATAAATCTCCCTATTTGAAACATAGCTGGTTTTTATTAATTTTTAATAGTGTACCTATGGGGAAAAATTGAATAAAGGCATGTATTTTCCATCTACTCCAATTCTATTTTGTATAGCTGTTTCTCTACATAAACGCATCCACTTGCATAAGTGATTTTCTACACCCTACTGAAACAATAAACAAGCACAGCCTTTCAAACTCACATTTGAAAATTAGATAGCAAAATTTGCATGTCCCAAAAAGGATAAGATTGCATCCCTATTGGTTTATGCAGGGAAAATTACATTTCTCCTTCTTACCCCATACTCTTCCTTGTCTCTGTAATTGCTCACTGAGCCACTATTGCCCATATTCTCAAAGTTATTAGCAGCAGACAACTTCACAACTACTGAATTTGATTGAACAGCTGATATGAACACAACTATGAAAGCAGCTTGATGAGTATAAATCTACAAATCATAAAGCAGCTATAAAACCACATTTTTATGTGTATTGCAATGTTACTCTTAGTCACTGAGGGAAAATTAGTAACTAAAATGTCACAATGCTCAACTAATATGTCTGGATTATTTCATCAGCTGGGCCACCGTGCAGTAAAATGCAAAGAAACCAGACTTTGTGGAGAGTTTTTGTGGTTTGAGTAAACCTAGCTGTTCATCAGCAGAGCTCATGCACAGGGAACTCAAAGATTTAGGCTCCTGATGCTTTTCCAGCTTCTTACTTGAAAATTGGCATTCTTTGTGCATATACATGTGTGAGTACATTGCAAGAGAGTGGAAAGGCTGCCCACTTGATGCAGCAGAAAAACCCACAACAATTGACTGAATAAAGTTCTATCCCAATTGATTCAGAGGAAAAATAGACCAACTGCTATTTGTTATCAACAACAAGGTCTCTCTTTTGGTTTTTTTGGTGCTTTAGTAAATTGTGGGAGGGTAAGGTGGGAACAGGCGGCAACATCCTCTGCTTCCTGCTAAACAGAAATCAGCATCATCAATGCACTCAATTAGCAGTGTTTTAGGTCTGTGTCAGAATCCTCATCAGAGCTAATTGATTTCAGGCACAGGCCAATCTCACCATTCAACATCATTATGCAGTGGTAGGTGGTGAAAAGGAAAACAGATCTCTGATTAAAGAAAAGCATGAGGGGGAGGCACACCATTTACAAGCTGCACACAGCATTCCCTCTCAGAGAAATAACAGTGTTTAAAAACATTCTGAAGAGATGCCTCACAATCAAATTTCATAGGACTGCTCTGGAAGCCCCAAAATTGGAGATGTGACATTGGACCAAGCTATGTGAAAAGGCACACATCTTTATGCCGGGAGTAAACATGGGCAAGAGAAAATTCAGTTACGTTTCCTGACTTGTTTTGCTGCTCCTCCTTCCACTCCCACTCACAAAGGGTGTNTGGGAGTAAACATGGGCAAGAGATTTCCTGACTTGTTTTCCTGCTCCTCCTTCCACTCCCACTCACAAAGGGTGTTCTAGGGCAATAGTGGAAATTGTGATAAGTACATAGGATAATATTTTAGAAAACAAGAATACTTTTCACAACTAGCTAGTTGAATTGCAGTTTGAATGCACAACTCCACACATGTTGGTGGGAAGATTTGAGGCCAGCACTTGTCAGGAGGAAGAGATGTGCTCCTGTTCTCTTGGCACAAAAGGCATATGTTGCCAGCATGGGAAACAGCTTTCCTGGCCTGAAGCCCACGCTGGAGTCCCACAAGACAAAAGGCTGGAAATGTCCCTTCTCTCCCACTCCTTTACACATGCAGTTAGTCTCCAGACCTGGTTTTGTGCTAAGGTAAATGGTATGCTTACTTTCAACCTAACACTTTGAAATTAAGAAATGCAGAACTGTGTTTTGACTGACTTTCATCTCAGCCCACAAAGCTACTTTCAGCAAGCTAAAGCACAGCACACTGGCATGGCTGGCTCCATGGACACTGACATTAATCAGCCCACAGAGCCTGCAAGTGCCCAGCTGCAGGCACTGGCATATAATCACCATACAGATGATTATATTTTTAGCACCATCTAATTAAGCCCTATTTTCCTGGCCTTAGAGACAGCTACATGGTCGCTCCCCTGTTCCAGCTTCACCTCATTAATTAGAGACCTCTTCTTTCAAACAAGACAGGTGCTGTAGCCAGGAACACCAGCAACACGACTATTTTGGAGCAAGTCATGTCACATATATAAGAACTTCACCCAGCTTCTAAACACTTTTCATGTAAATGTGAACAAATTAATAGCTGCTAGTTTTCTCCCTTATTATTCAACAGAGGATGTGTGTATAATAACAAAGAAGCAAATTTCTGTTATGTTTGCCATTTACTTCTACTCTATCATAGCTTGCTCACTGCTTTCTACTGCAACATATTTTCACCTTTTTTTACCTGCATATACTAAAAGTATAAACTACTTATAAATGTAATTTTAACACACTAAAGCTTTAATTACCCTTTCTTTCTCCCTTTTTAAAAATGCATTTTGCTCACATTATATTTATACACATCTTAGCAGTAAAAACAAGAAAAAAGTTTTAAAACCCAACACAGCTGTGATAGGAGTGCCACACTAATTTGCTGCCTCACTGAAGCACAGAAGCATTGCCATGTTTCTGCATCAGACCACAAGTGAGCAACAACTGTTACGACTTTATCTTGGTACAATACTTCTGACTGCCTCAATTAAAGCATTACATTCTTTATATAGATACCTCCTGCAGCCCCAACCAGCACAGCAGATGAGCATTTTTGACAGTTGCTACTCATATCCCAACACTTTTTCCCAGCTTCTGGGGAGTGTATAGCAAGTGGAACATAATTTTCATCCAAATATATATTCTATATAAATTCCATTTCTTTTTCTAGAACAGTGAAAAAAAGTATCTTCTCTGAACATTCACTTTGTCTGAGAAAGGATTGTAGCAGCCAACTACTTTGCAGGTGGCTTAGTCAATAACAGTGCAATGCTCAGAAAAATGTACATTAAAATACATAAAAACAATCCCATAGCAATGCTCAGAATTTAGCCCCTCCCCATGGCAGTGCTGCAGGTTATCACCTGGGTCACTGGTATGTGCATGTTTCAGGTAGCTTTTTGATTTACTCACACTTTGGCACAAGGGTGAACACTGAGCTGCCAACTCGCGGGGCCCGAGCCCCGCCAGGCCCAGCCCTGCCCGCTGCCCGGCACCCCCAGACAGCACAGTGTTATAAATACATACTATAANCAGGGCCCAGAGACACAGGGCCCAGGCCCCTGGTGAAAGGCTCACTTACCCTGCTGTTCGCCAGCTGCACGGCTGCCAAGAGCCAGCCCAGGCCCCGCGCTCGCCCATCAAGAGCTCTGGGGGCACCAACAGGCCTGGCCGATCCCAACGCGCCTCACCTGGGCCGCCGAGCCCACCCCGGGCCCTCCCGCTCTCTGCCCACACAAAAGCAGCAGTACCCAGGGCCTACCCTGGGAAAACCATCGATATCTTGAAGTTACCCCTTGGGATCATTAAAAATGGCTTCTGCAAAGCCCTGGAGAGCAAGGAGCCAAACCCTCTACCCCAAAGGCATAAGCAGTATTTCCTCTCCTCCTCCTCCCCAGCTGCTGCTCCCAAATTAAGTAAGGGCAGCTGCCTTTTTAATAACAACTCTGTAATCCACTCAGAGCATGGAAATTCAAAGTACAAATCAGTTTGTGCAATACATCTTTATTTTAATTTTATTTTTTAACCTTTGCAGTCATCTTGGAGTAATCATCATGTAAACAGTAGGATGGGATGGGATTACATTGAGTCATATGCAAATAGTTCTAGAACACCTCAACAATTATGACATTATAAATAACTTCTCTGAACAATATATATTTGCCATTTTCAGTACATTAAAGAGCTGCCACTTATCTAGGGTTAACTAGGAAGTAGTTTAAAGCATAACCTCTGAGAAACATGTCTCCAAATGCAGAAGTCTTTCTAAGGTTCCCTAGCTCCATAACATCTATGTCACAGGTTAAGCAGAGGACTACTTGGGTTGAAGTGTTTTCTTTGTAACAGAGTTTTATTTGATCATTGCACAAAGCCCTATTATTTTCACTCCACCTTGGTATTTTGCAGAACTTCAAATAAAGCTTCAGTTCCATTCTTCAAGTTTTTATTCACCTGTATGAAACCGGTTTCTATCATTAAGGGTAAGTCAGATCAGAGACGGGCACAGTAAGCGTCCTACCTTAACAACAGCTCACAGTAGCTCTAGCTCATGGACTCCCCAATAAAGCATAGTCAAAATACTCTTAGACCTTTGCTACTGTATATCCGCTCCTTGCTCAGATAACTATATATACTTATATATACTGTACCATATGTATGGTACTTCTAGAAAATGGAGATTATTTATATAAGCAGCCTCAGGCACATTCTTAAAACATTAATATCTGCAAGGCACCTCCAACTCCCCTGATGATCAGTTTGTGGACTGTCTTTTTGACACACAACCAACAAAAGCTTGCTAAGGCCGAATCAAATTATTTCAAAAAACCCCTAGAAGTTACCAATACTTCAAAGACATATCTGAAACTTTTTTAAATAGCGGGAGATTAACTGCAAATAGCACATAATCAAGTCAAATAATTTTCTTATTACTAGTATGTTTAATGCATAAATATATGAAAAATAAAATTCACAGTCATTTTCAAATCTAGAATTCAAGTTTGGCTAATATTTCTAAACTTTTATATGTATGTTAATTTCTAAATGTAACAGAACAGAGGCAGTATTATCAACCACAAGTACAGGTAAAATAGTATCACTCAAAGTCTATGAGAGAAGTAAGCTTGATAGAAAGTTCCTTTTGTAATAATCAATAAATACAGCCACCTGAGAGCATTTCCACAGGCTTTTCACTTAGGGGGAATCCAAATCAACTGCTAAGAGACATTTAGGAGCATTTTGAACATTAACAGCAGCAGTGTAGCTGTGGGCTTTGCTTGTTCTGACTTTGTGAATTGCTAGATAATGAAGCAGAACTCAGTGTGTGGTGCATTAATTTTCCTTTGCATCTAAGCTGGCTTTTTCGCAATCTCACAATTCGGCTTGGGGTCAGGGGACAGACATCAGCTGACACTTAACTGAGCAAAACCAATCAGTTTCACTTCATCTGGAATCTCAGTGCCATCACAGCCAGAGGCCTGCAAGTACAAACAGAAATGTTTAGTATATCACACTACAAAGGAGCATTTGATAGCCAGGATATAAAGTTCCCCATATTGCCCAGTCAGCAAACAGCTTCATTGAAGGAAAGCTTTCAGACTGCTTCATGTGGCCTCTGTGAGCGTCAACCAATTGCATGCCTCATTTTAGCAAACTCCTGTAGTCACTATTAAAAATTATGGAAAAAAAAATACTGGAAAATGGACACTGAAATACTCAAATTCTTTAAACCAAACTTTCTAGACTGGAGCCAAATTTGCTTTTTCATGGGAGTTAACAGTTTTTACTCATGAAGAGCTTCTAAAACACATGAATAGAATTCACTTTTTACCACTGTGCTGTACACAGCAAATGTTTCATGAGTCCAGCCGGCAAGTTAGTTTGGAATACCAACCAGCTGAATTTTTAAACAAGAAATTGAAGCAGTCTACAAAGAGTAAATACTAATATTTGCAAAAGGACAGCTCCCTCCTGACAGTGCAATCTAGTCCTTAAAACTGTACAGTTTAGATTCTTCAATAAAG
The DNA here is from genome assembly GCA_013399915.1 of Illadopsis cleaveri. Classification (NCBI taxonomy): domain Eukaryota; kingdom Metazoa; phylum Chordata; class Aves; order Passeriformes; family Timaliidae; genus Illadopsis; species Illadopsis cleaveri. The sequence continues at coordinate 1,513,281 of VXBB01009311.1, forward strand.
CCTGTCGCCAAACAAGCTGGCACAAGTGATCAGTTCATTTTTCATATATAACAATAACAATATAAAACCACTTTGCTCAGGACTAAACTATTACTTTAGGTCTGTTTTGGAAAAAAATATGCTGGAGGCAAAGTATTTTTATGTTTTGATTTTTAAAAACAAAAGTTGCTTCCGTATGACAATAGAGATATTTTAAATAAAGGGGTTTATACATTTTTATCTGTATGGTAGATAAGTCAAAGTATTAATAGAATTGGATTAAAAGTGTGCAACACTAACTTACTTATGACAGATGCCTTCAGATTGTTTTGCATATCGCAAAATATCCCCAACAGAATGACTGGTTCACCCTATAAAAATGCTATTCATCCTTTTTTGCATTAGCAGCATTTGAACCCTTTAATAGAACTGGTTCATGAACATGCACTATAAGGTAACGAGAAATTGTGCATACAAGGTGCTACGTGACATGCTGTGCTATACTAAGTGGCATAATCCATTGAATTTTCATGACCAGAAATAAAACTGTGTTGATACTTGTGGAAAAATTACATCAGGCTCCTCCTTCAAATTTACTTTGAGCAGTCTCAGAGAGCAGGAATTCTCTCTTCAGACAGTATTTCACAGCTCTTATTCCACAGAAGCAGCAAGTTAGAGGTCTGAGATCATCCCTCTTGGCTCATTCAGATATCTGAATGGTGCTTGGATTGGGAATTTGCCAAATAAATGGAGTTTGAATTCTCACATAAAATTTAATGTTAAGAAGTGCTAATACTACTAACATCGTTCTACACTCTAGCTAGCTATCAATCTCCTCAAAGCCATGCTAAATAACATATCTAGATGCATACAGATTTTTAAATGCTGTCCTTATCAATAAATATTATGTCTATTTAATGCACTTGGAATCCATTAACTTAGCTTAGCATAAATACAAATACTATACACAATCTGCAACATAAAAGTATCCAGTAGAGACTGAACACACTCTTTCATTAATGGGTTTTTTCCCACTCTTTTTAATAAGCAAGGTCCTTACACAAAATGCAAATTATCTTGTGCAGTAATTTTGTGTTTCCTTGAGTGTTTCCAAGATTATTTGTGTATTAAAGTAGCCTCCTTCCCAAAGTGTGGACAGCTGGATCCTACAGGGAAATTTTCATTTTGTGTTAGCTGAGACAACTAGGAGATATTTAATACTATATATGTTCTGCTCAAGTACTTAACTCTAAGAGAAAAGATACATTGTTTAAAAATAAGCAAGAGTGGGAATCCAACCCCTGCCATCCAGACACCTCACCTTAAAAACTTTCTTTACTATTTTGGTAATAATTAAATTTCTGGACTCTTTGTCCAGAAATACTAGCAACTAATCCTAGACTAAGGAATATTTTTCAACTGAATTTTCTGAATGGATATAGGATTAGCTACATTTAGACCTTTAATCCCCATTAAATATTTACCAACAAAATGTGTTTTAATCAAGTTGCATACAAGTGCTGTCAATTCAGTAAGATCTTGCCAAGAGGTAACAAAGACCCAGTAGTGCATAAAAGGATATGAGATAGTTCTCATAGGCAACAATTCATTTAGCAACTTCACTATACAATATAGAAATAGGCAGAAGCAGAACATATATTAAGTTAATCCAAGGAGAAAAATAAATTAGGATACTTCTTGTATGGTCTTTCCCAGTCAAAATAAGAACTAGTGCAGGAAACCTAGGTCAAAAGTATGAGGAAGAAACTGAGGTTAAAAATTAACCTCCAGAATTGCTACCTATCCTGTGGAACTTACTCACAGCAGGGACAAAGACACTGATTGTGGATTGTCTAATTCTGATTATGGTAAGGAGCAGCATGATAGCAACATTCAGTCACTAGAATCTGAAATCCTATGTGACACAGACTGAACCACAGCAATAAATCCAACTGAATCACCAAAAAATAGAAAAAAATAACCCAACCTAAATTTTTAAGTGGATTTGTTTTCAACATATATAACCTGAATAGTATGGGATATTAAATTTTGGAATGTAATATCACAAGCCTCTATTTTAAGTGTGGCAATGAGAAACTCAGGCTTCTGCAGAGCCTCTGGAGTATCTGTTACCTAAATGCTCTTGGTGAGATGCCATTTACTACACAATAAAGCCAAGTCAGATGTTTAGACAGTGAGAGCACAGATCAGCTATAAAAGGAAAAGCATTAGCTTTTAACCTACATTTATAGCAAAGGCCAGAGGAAGAAAAGAATTTGAGTTACATGTCTTTATTACACTACCCCAACCCCTTCTCACAAGGAATGTGGAAATTCTGGGGATTTTACTGCACTGTAGAGGAAAAATGAGTTCAAATGAGTCAGCCAAAACTCCTCAGATCTGACATGGGAAGAAGAGTCCTGAATTAATACATCATCATCAATTGGGTCTAAAAATGGCTCTCTACAGCAGCTGCTTTTATAAACAAAGCTGTGATTCTGGAGACCTGCTTATCTAACAGACTAGTCTCTCCTGTGACTGAGTCACTCAGCAAGAGGTGCTGAAAGCTAATTGGTATTCACTTAAGTAATAATTCAATAGCTTCAGGTATATACATTTTTCAACCTAATTTTAACAAGAAATAAAAACAAACACAGCACATTGATTCTGACTCAAGTTTTTGCAATGTAAATTTATTAATATTAAATTAAATCTATCATGCTATGATCAAAATTGACCAAAATTAAGGATCATGGTCCAGTGCATAAAATGCACCCCAGAAAGGAGTCCCAAGCTCCAGTCCAGGGTCTGATGACGTATGTACAGAAGATAGAAAGAGATGGAGAAGGAGAAACAGCAATGAAATACAGTGGGAGACAGACCAACTTGCAGGTGTGGATGGTCAACTGAAAGAAGGTTGAAAAGAACTAAGGAGAAGCAAGCAGTGAAGAAGATGACCTGCATACAAGAAAAATGGGGGCAGGTGTTTGAAAAAATGCGGTTGGAGCAGTATGTCCATCAGCAGAGGACACTTCAGCCCAGGTCGACCTAAGAGGGTGGGGGTGAAGGAGTCTTAACCTAGCTATTACACTTTTCTCTGCTTTACTTGTTTCTGCAATTCTTCCCAGGGGTTTTCTTACTGCAGCTTCTCACCTAACCCTCAGACTGCCTCAGAACTCATGTGACTGACCCTCTTTCCCCATGCAGTTATGGAGCTGTCCTATCAAAACAGGGTTTAAGCTTTTGCTCTAATACACAGCAATTTCAGTCACTTTATCTGTCCACACATTCATTCAACAAAATTGCTTTAACTTAGATAGAACCCAGATTCTACATGAATATTGTGATAATATGTTTCTTCCATTGATGCTTTTACTTACCAACTTAAAAGTCAATGTTTTCAAGGCCTTTGGATCATCTACTATCTTCTGTAAATTAGCAGCAACTGTAAAAGACAAAAAATATGATTTACAGAAAATTGCATTCAACTTGACATCAAGCCTTTTGTTGAATCTTCTACTTAATTCTACACATATACATGTCTTTAAATTACCACTTGACTATTTAATCACTCTCTAGCTGTTGTTTCAGAGGGCAGTGGGCTGCCATAAATCCTACTTCCTTTCTGTCCTGGTCATTGATGCTTTGTGACTATGTGAACTGATTTATGGGAGATAATCTGCCTGAAAACAAAATGACAGGAAAAAAAAACCTCCTAATCTTCAGTTTAGTCTACTCCACACACAGTTAACAATCACACAAACGCAAGTGCAAGGAAGATGGGAGAATCACAGAGCCAAGGGTAAGCTGACGGCTGGCATGATTTATATCGTGTTTCTGCTATAGCCAGGGTCACTATCAGCATCAGCTTCTAGCAGAACACTGGGCTCACTGTCCCCTCTAACTGGTTTTATGCATGTGCTTCTCTCTGGTTTTTGGGCTGGCACTAACACAGACTCTAGGTGATTTGTTACAGCTCACTAGCAGGAAAGAAAAACAAACAAAAAAAAATAGTTAAAATATGAGAGTGACATAAAAAGAACTGATCTTCAAACTACTCTCTTAGAAAATATGATCAAGATTTGTCAAGTAACAGCAAAACCATTTTAACTGGATGAACAGAGCTTGAGTGTACAGAAAAAGAAGCTCTGTGCTATAACAGAAAGAACAGGAAGGAAACAATTTACTCTTTAAAAACAGAGGAGAATGCAGGAAATTAATAAACACATTTTCTATCAAAACACCTAAGTTACATTTTTAATTGATCTATTTTAACAATATTGCTACCATTAATCTTGACCAAAAAAACCCCAATGTCTGCTTTCAGCTTTGTATGTTTACTCAACTGGCTCCCCATCTTTGCACAGTCATAGATCCTGAACTAAATCAGACCAAATCATTAAGGGCCTTTGTTCAAGACTGATGTATGAGCACAAGATGTCATCAACAGGATACGAGCATGAGATAAATATTTCACATGTGGCAGAGCGTTTAAACAAGATTATTAAAAGGAAATGAACAAGTATTAAGTAGCAGACATTTCCTAGTACAGTGACTACACTGACTAGGTGAGTACCATAAAGCAGAGAAGCAAGGAAGTAGATGTTGCCCACAAATAACTCTCTCCACATAATTCATATGGTGGAAGACACACCGAACATTTGCACATTCCATGAGGACATGCAAATAAACTTAGGTTTCTGCCTCCTCCATCTTCTAACATTGTGATGACAACATTTTCACTCCCACTGTGCCTGATCATGCATGATCCACTGTGTAATAACAGAAATTCACCTCACAGGGGAAGTACAGTATCTAGCAAAGGAGTTTAGAGAAGTAAACAATTAGGCCCATCTACCACTGTTAAATGCAAATCAATTTTCTGTGGGTCTCATTTTCTTTACACAATTAAAATGGCATCAAGGATTGTTTATACACTTACAATAAATTTAACTGAAGATGAAAGTGGGTTTGAAACTAAAAATGGGACTTAAAAGCAAGCATAAGGTACATTTTGTAGAGAACACTTTTTGTAAAGAAAAGGATTAACCTTCACAGTTAAATGAACTCAACTACAGGCACTGCAATAGGAAGTCTTTCCATTTTTGAAGCTTCATTATTCATATACTTTTTTATTCTAGCAATTACAATCAGTTTTTTAGTCACACAATTCACTTCCACAATCTTTAAGTCAATTTTATTGCAATACCTCCTACCTGATAAAATACATCCAAATACATATAATGCTTTTCATTACAATTGATATTTAGAATCTTAGGAACATTCAGCCTCATATCTCCTGAAGCTGGGATAGTGTAGCTTCAATTTTTTATGTTTTAAAAATTTATAAAAATACAATCATGCATTCAAGAGCAGCTCTGGTTTATCCAAATCTCTGTAAAACATATCTTAAAAAAAAAAAAAGGAAAAAGTTCTCCAGCTAGTGCTAGCTGGCTTCACTGAAATGAAGACAGTGCTACAAAAGCAGATAGGCATTGAGTCCTAAATCCAAAGATTTCTAACTTCACCTAAATAAAATGTTACAAAAATACGAGCTTCAAGTGCATGCGTGTCTTTAGGAGGGGCAGCCTTTCGTTTAATGTTGACCAGCTGTGGAACAACTAAGGCACATCAGCGTGCTGCTGGGCTATTCCCCTGGGAGCAAAACCTTCCAAAAAACCTTGGGCAGTTCTGGCAGAGGTATTATTACTGCATTTGCAAACAGCAGCCTACAATGAGCAAGTGTTTTAATGAACTAGCATTCAGTAGGGTAAGGGGCATCTAGGATGTCACAGGTAGTGTCAAAGTCTTTAAAAACCCTAACCCTTCCTGCTGCAGGTTGATTCCCCTTCAGGGAAGAGATTAAAAACTTCCAAGTAAAAATAGCAAAATTAGATTTCCAATATATGTAAATAGTTAATGTTAATTACTTTGTTGTTTTTGTTGTTACTTAAACACTGTATCAGAAAGGAGTGGTATTTTAGATGGTTATCATTCCTCAAGAAAGCTGAGAACAGTGCTCACTAAAAGGCTACAGGAACACTTTTATTTATTCATTTGTCTTTATCTTTAATATGAAGTCAAATCAGAAACTTCTACATATTAAATATGCTTTATTTTTGTTTTTCTGATGCACCATAACTAGAGTGGGGCATGTGTAATCAAATAGAAGATTAAGAGGATTTAAGGGAGAAATGTCACATATTTTCAGGCTATGTTTGAAAATGAGAACACAGACCTATAAAGAGTCCATAAGATTAGAATACAAGTTTACATAAAGAATAGTCACACCTGCAGTTTCCTACAGAGAGATCTTTTCAATTTTAATTGTACATATTCAGCCTTTTCGAGTACAACTAGCATTTCACCTCTGACTTTGGCACTGTGTTTTACATTTTCTGGCCTTTACAGAAAGGCAAGAGATAGCCAAAATAATGTCATTAATCACAGTCAATCAAACCACTGTGAATGCAAATCCTCCCAAAAGCCTACTCCTTCTGTAATATCTGAGAGCATATGTAATTATCATCAACTAAGAGCCAAGTATTTGCACATACCTACCTACCAAAACCATACCATCCTGCTGGTATCTTTTTTCATTTTTCTAACTCCTTGATTTTGTTTTGCTAGGTCTTGCCCTTATTTAGACCACAAGGGCAAAAATTAGAGGCAACTGTCTGAATTTGGATATCTAAAGTCAGTATTTCAGGAAACTCTAAAATATGGTTCATTAGCTTTAGGGATGAGACAATCATTACTCTTTTCACCTTAATGCAAGCCAAACCTTCTAGAACCTCAGTAAGTACATAGCTTTGGATGTGTCCCTCTGCATCTAAAATGTTTAAGATCTGGGTTCAAGTGGTAACTGAAATCCTTTGGAGCCTGATGAAGTCACCTAAGGAAAACACAACCCATAAACTGCAAGTGACCATGGCATCCCTAGTTTAGGTAACTTCCACTGGAAACACAGCCTGCAGCACAGGCAGTAGAAGCCATCCAAGCAGGTGAAAGTCCCTCCCGAATGCCTGCAGTCCCTTCCAGTTATTTCTCCAGAAGGTTTGGGGATCCCATACAGTGAAGACATCCTTGGAATTATAAATACAACAACATACTCTACAGTTGAATACTCATCCTACTTTAAAGGCAGTTAAACTAAGCTATCATTTGCCATAAATATAACTGACCACTCCTATAAATATATTTCTAAAAATTTAGGACTACTACTAAACCTATACAGTTTGGACCACTAGGTATGCAAATTTCCCCCAAAGACACCAAAAAAATTCATGCCAGGCATACACTCATGACAGTAAAGAATGCTTTCACTTACAAGCAGTTGCTGTTACTGTTCAGCCCTATTCACAATTACTGGTCACTTCAGGCAAGTAAAAAATCCAATTATTTTTAAGTGGAACCATTAGGCTTTATTGATGGAAAAGTCCCCCAGCTACTGGATTTAGGCTCTTTTCAGTCAGGAAAATTATTTACTAGACTGAGACTCACTAACCCTCCTATTACAGTTCACATGCAAAGTTCTAATTTGGCTTAAATATGACAAATGAGACTAAAGTTTCTAAATCAACCCAATCACATCTGCAAACAATAGTTTGCACCACCTTTCCCCACACCACAGTCCCAAAAATTCTTGTATTGCAAGTTGGTGAGCAAAGTCAATTTAATATAGTAACATCTTCCTTAAAGTAAAAAGTACCTTCGCACTAGGACTCCCTAGAGAGGCAGGAATTGTTTTCTTCACTGATACTTCAGTTATTTGGAAAAGTGAAGAGCATTGTAAAATATATGTCTCTTTACACCTTATCTCTAAGTTAAGTATACTGCAGTTCCTATTGACAAAGCCATTTTTCTTTCAAGTACTCTGAAGTCATGCCTTGGATGTTGTACTTGTGAAATTCATAGATTAGCTTGCCCACAAGCAGCACTAATTGATAATTAAAATCCTGTTGAGAATTCACTGTTTCTACAAGACCTGGATATTCTACACTCAACTTTATTTTGCAGAGTGTTTTCTCAGTATGTTATGGCCATGCACCTATAAAAGCCAGAATAAGTAACACGAACAAGAAAAAATTAAATGGTGATAGAAAAATCTTTGCCAGCAGTAACCTCAGGTAAATAGAGTATATTTCAAATCATGCCTTGTAGCAAAAGCTCTCTTCAAACATTAGCAGCAGTTAGGACAAGAGGCTTTTTGTTGTTTACAACAATAAATGAGGTGCTGTTCACTTTCTTCAGAAGGCTTCTGAAGGACATGTAATCAACCTACACACCACAAATCATTCCAGGTTCTTTTGCAGGTTTTGCTCAGTGACAAATGGTTGTGCCACCCTGACTAAATAAGTGTCTGCACTTGCAGAACATGCAATAGGAGAAAAGGTCAAACCCAGCATATAAATATACACAACACAGGCTGCTAATTGCAGATAGAATAAATAAAAAACCCCCACATAACTAGAGGCCTTGGCATGTATATAATACAAATTACTTACTCTTTGCTATATTTCAATTTTTTTAATCACATAAATAACAGTTTTTAAATAAGTGAGCAATATGAGGTAACAGAACAAAAAAAGGCTGCCTTCAAGATCTTACAAATATAAGAGAATAGCCATACGTTGGGCAGTCTCAAATAGCTGTTTTTCCTCCTGTGATGTGACAAATCTCTCTCTCTGGTTACTTGAAATTCTTAACACGGCATGAAACTTAACCCTAATGGCTTCTGAAGAGGGAAAACTTCTGGAAAAGTTAAAATTAATGAGACAGCAAATAAAGCTATATGAAGTACAGTTAAACTATTTCCAGTACAATGCCCACCCAGCCAACTAAGCCAGAGCCATCTGGCATAAACACAGACACAAGCAGAATCTAAAGCTTGAGATGATATTTCTGGGGTGCTCTCAAAAGAATAATGATTCATCTGCTTTTCCATTTTGCAAAGAATGGATGGGCAACCTCAGAAATAGCTCATGAACTCATGCTTAGGTTCAACAGTTTGCAAAGCTATTGCATATTGTAATCCTGAAATTCAGATATGAGGAAAGGGAAGTATTATTCAGGCACAAAATTACTGTCACCAAAAAAGAGAGAAAAATTATAACCTTGGAGAAAATGAAAAATATTTTTAATAACTTAAAAGTGAAATATTTTTTATGTAGTCTAAAATTCAGTCTGTAAAAAATAGCTACCTTCAACTGCTCCCTACTTCATCAACACTACGGCTGTTAGAGAAGACAAGCTCAAACCTCCACAGATTTATTGGCTTTCCTGCTGATTGTTTCAAATATTACCTCTTCTCCAACAGTAGGCAGTTATTTTACGATTTTCATCTGATACATGGAGTTCACCACAATTAATTGCCTTGGGAGTCTGCTGGTTTGAGGATTAACGGTGCTTTCTCCTATATGGGTCTTAGGACACAGGGTGCCTGAGTAGCAGGGAATACTTTTCAGTGGAATTATCACTCTTAAAAATTCAGCTACTGGTAGGGTTTTCCTCCAAAGGGCTGAATTTATTATGCACGTACTTGAGGCCATTTCACATATTGCAAGAGGTTCATTGCAATTCATGCATTCATTTATATTTCATACTACACAGTGGTTTTCATGCATTTGCAAGTTCAGAACGAAGTCAACCTAGTACTGGATTATAGTATATTATACAAACAATGAAAACAATCATTATTCAGAGCTTTTGGTAACAATTCCTCCAGATGTCTGTCTCTCTTGTTACTATCTAACAGCTCACCAAGTGTGTGCCTTGAAAGATTAAAGGGCTCTTTGAAGAGAGATCAAAAAGGTCACTTAAGTGTAATGTGATTCCATTAGTTCAACCATTCAGGATGCTCGTGAAAAAATCCCTTCTTTTTTTGTTGCTCAGTAGCAAGGGAAATACTAAAGTATTTGAAGATCTGTGGCAGTTAACCAGCAAGTGTTTCTTGCTAGAGGACTGCAAGGACCTAGACATGATTCTTGTAAGTAAGAAATAAAAGAAAACAGAAAGATCAACAGCAAACCTGGCTTCTCTTCTGAGGAAGCTACCAGACACTGATATGGCAGAAGCATTAAAAACATTTAGAAATGTATTATTTATGAAGAGGCTGTCCTTGGGAATTTATCAAAGGGAGATTAAGGCTCACACATTTGTCTGAATTCTCAAAGTGTGTTGCTCAATCAGTAGATATAGATAAAAGACAGTGAAAAGGCTCTCCATTTCAACATTTGATACTATGATAATTTCCAACAGCTCGATCTGCAGCCTCACCATCAGGAAACACAGATTAAGGAGGGTAGGTACAGGACAACAGAAGGCCAAACAGTTCTGCTTTGAAAGGAACACCAAGACTGAAAATGGTCTCCTACAGCATCCCAGTGAACAGGGATCCTAGTGAACAATTTCCACCTTCACTTTCCACAATTTAAAGCAACTATTAACACTTGAGCTCTGTAGTTCATAGGAGTTCTGAGCCCCAACACTGTATTAATTCCTTATTCCATACAGACATCGTGGGTTTAGGCTGGTTCATGTCATTTTAGACATTAAGGACATTAACCAGCATTTGGAACAAGAGACTTCTCAGTTGGGACCAAAGCTTTAATAATTAACCAATTACCCTACGTTACCCAAAGGAATGGCAGAGACATCAGGATGCTATATTCCTGACTTACTTCTACCCACAAATAAAGACTTTAAATATTTACCCTTGTTCAAACTGAAAAAAAAAGATCTCAACACATTTACAAAAATAATAGCAGATGTCAAATGCCTGCACATTAAGATTGATTAACATGGAATATTGATATCCAGAGCTCACAGGCAAATGCTGGAAAACTGAGGATTGGTAAAGTAACATAAAAGTTGTGATTTTTCTTTAGGTAATTGATGGAAAAATTCACACCCAACAGAAGCAGTATATTTTATGAAACAGGAGTACTGTATCCAAATAGAAAGTGACATAAGTTAGTGCTAGAAATCTACCTATATCAATTCCAATAACACATCATTAAGTTTCTGAATTCTCAGTTATTTAGTATGGATATCTGATCCCAAGGAAACATTTTGCATTCTACAGCCTGTGAGAAGAGGAAAAAAAAAAAGGAAAAAGACCATAACTGTGACAATTGGTTTTATTGATAGATTATAAAATTAATACAACTGGAAAATTGTACCTTTTCCTAGAAACTTATGGAAAAAAAAGGTTGTTGATATTTCAAATTGATTTTCCTTCCCCAGAGGATGTGAAAAATGCCTAGGGAAACCACTGCATGTTTAAAACAAACTAAAAGGATAAGTAAACAAAGTAAAAGGATATTCTATTTTTCTTTAAAAGGATAAATAGAATATATTTGGATAATTAAATACTTATCTATTTCAGAGCTTGATTCCTCATGTGCCTAATGGAGTAGATTATTTAGGAAAGTGAGGGATGAGTATATACATATTTCATCACTTCCCCTTCATTTTGATGATCCTGCGCATTCTAAACCTCAGTCTATTCTCAAAATAACATTTAAAATAAACTTAGACCTGCTGCCCAACACTGCTAGTAGGGCTATTTAACAAGCTTGAGATACTTCAGTAAATTGTTCTCTTAAATTCTCTATACACAAGAATGAGAGTACTAGGTTGAAGAAATCATTACCTTGTGACTGAATGTAGAAATCAAGTGGTATTTTTCAAACACAGGTTTTGACAACAGTTTGATAATCATCAAGATACTGAAGACAGCTCTAACAAGTATCCTCATCACGCTGGATTAGATCTGAAATGCAGGTCTATGCAGAAATAAGGCAGGTCATATTCTGCTATGCATACTTTTACTTTGCAATCTCCTTTCCCTATCAGATCTTCACAAGTCCTCCTGTCCCAAGTTCAGCTATGAATTATAGATAACGTTCTGACAAAACTATTAAGAAGATGAAATAGCAGCCAGGCGACTTCAATACCTTGTATCTGAAACTTGAAACAAGAAGAATATATTTAGAAAAGACTCCCTGATGTGCTGGAGTTAGGTTCTGAAATAGAATACATCTAGTTTGAAGAACCTCAATGAATCCTTATTTTGACATGCTAACCCCTGGCAGAGAAGTGAATGCCAAGGAAATAAAGAACAGCAAATAAATTACTACTGAAAACAGGAGCATTACATACATTGCTGCCTTTGCAATTTCTGATTCAAATTCACAATTGGTGGGGTTTTTTGTTTTCTTCTTAACTAGAAAGTCCTTGAAACTTTGATTCAAATCCAAGAGCGGTGGAAAGTTTATCACTTACTGAATCAGGCAAAACTCAAACTAATCCCACTAATAATCATATGGATTTATTCCTCATTTGCACACTTAAGTAGGAACCGGTATACTGCAGGTTGGAAAAAGAAACTTTCTTTGAAGGCAGTTGCCAGTTCTACCTCTTTTTTTTTTTTTTTAAATAACTAAAAATTATTATTTATTTTATCATGGCTGTAAGATGAGTACATTCACTATGACACATGAACACACATATGTACGTGTGAAGAACAATTTGTACGCCTGGAGAATTTCTGATATCACATAATTATAGTTCTGCCATAAACCACAGGAACAGTGATTATTCACCTAAAACAATTTTTTTTTTACCTCGAACCTTTACGTTTTCAACACACTGAAAATTCATCATGTTGGGAACTTCTGTGAAACCTGCCAGCTTCACACAATACGTTTCCTCCAGTGCACTTTTATGTCCAACATTGACAGTCTAAAATAACTTAGGTGCAATTAGACACAAAAATTCATTAGCTGCAGGTGCACCTCAAGCTTCCAGAACTCTCAGCAGTCTCATCATTATGAGTCACCCTTCAGTGCATTAGCTCTAAATGAGCCAGATGTGTTGAAATATTTAAGTCCTTATTTAAGCCCCCAGGGATTTTAGAGATATTCTTCCGCTTGCAATGCATTAGCATATCTTGCTAAAGAGATACTGAGTTACATAGATATGTTGAAGGCACATAGGTTTCTACAAAATGCTTTAAAACACACTCAGGTTTTCATTAAATCTGTATGTTTTCCTTCTGGATAATATATTAAAAGTAAACAAAAAGTACTTAGTCTATCTAATTTAGTTGAAATAAATTAGTAAGAATCTATAAAGGCATTTTCTCATTAGAAAGTTTATGGGTACACTGAGCTTTGGAATAAATAAAACTGTGATACATTTAACTAAAAATTCAGTAATTTCACTCAGTTTGAACCACAAGAAAAAAAACACAAACTTTTAAAAAAATTCCTTAAATATTACAAAAATCAGTGCACCTCAAACATTACTGATGTTAAATGACAAACCTAAGGTGCCTTCAAATGGTAGTTCTATTCCAGTTACCCCCCCATACTGCTCTTTGGGCACAAAAATATATGCAGTATGTTTTCCACTCATGCAGCTCTATCCCATTTCCTAACTGCTGTAAGATGAGTTGGAATTAGTTGAACAAAAGTCATCATTCAGTTTCAGAGATGACTAATCTAACAAGACAAAGTAAAACTAGATATAAACAAATGCAGAGCAAAACTCAGGAAAGCAAAAGGATATTTACTGTGTAAGTCTATGGCTTTTCTAGGAATGTGGATTATCAATGCCACCATAAGCTAAGTGTACTAACAAACTGGGCTTTTTCATCATTCTATTTTACTATGAATATACCTTCAGCAGCAGCAGACATCATACTCTAAGACAGTCAGCTGTGTCAATTTCAAATGCTTTAGTACTGTGATTAATTGGTAACTATATATTATGGCTATACTATATTATATATATTACTTACTGTTTAACAACAGTAATAATAATGAAATAATGTTATTCTGGATTTGATCAGATACATGTTCTCTGAACTCATGGCCAGTAACTTATCCACAGCCGTGCTGGACTTTCTTTGTAAGTCTAGATACCAATTTAAATTCTGTTTACTTACCAAAGTAATTGTATCAAACTATTATGACATCTATTGTATTCACACTTCTAAGAAAATATCCAATATGTTGATGAAAAAGCTTGTTACTTTCAAAATATGTCCTCATTACAAAATACAATCTGTTGAGGTTTCAGCTGGTTCTTCTAAACACATTAGGCCTTTCAGCAGGAAGTTTTTGGGTTTTTTTTTAACTGACTAAAAGCTTTTCCTCTGGTTATTAAGTGGGATCTCCAACACCAAAGACTTTCAGTAGTAGTTCATGTCACATGTATTTAAAAGTGAAGGTGCATCTTCTATGATGCTCAACATATTCAGAGACACTTTTTTGATGAAAACATCTTTTAAAAGGTACATTAATATAGTAGAGGGCAACTGCACATTTCTTGATGGCATGGACATCAAAGCTTTTATTTAAGCAGTATTCAGGAAGGGAGGGGGTGGTGGTTATGTATATGCTGCAGTTCAATAATTGTAAATACACCTGCAGGTTGTGAAATTTAAGCAAGGAGTCCAGAAAATTAACTGTAGTCTAAGGCTTCATTGTAATTATATGCACATTGTATATACCAGTGGAGTAGGACTGCAACTACATAATTTTCAACAGAATTGAATGTTGACATGATTTGAGTTTTCCTTATGGTATCAAAAATATAATGAAACATTACTTGATGAACATTTACCAGCTAATATACATGTATTGCATACAGAGACACATTATCTCAAAAGGAATTTTGAAAATATTCCAGATCTGATTTAACATAGATATTTCAGTACTGCATAAAAATACTTCATCAGCAAGATACTGCTGGCTCCGAGGCTCATTCCCCTCTGCAAACACTAACTCTAGTCCACTTTTAAACAAACTCTCTGTGCTGATTCCCATGATCTAGGGACCTTCTGTGAAACAATGCTAAAGGAAAAGAAACCAGCCAATCTGAGCCAAAACTGAACATGGGATTTTTCCTTTTCTGCAGAACAGGTAGCTGAACCTAATGAACCTCAGAAAGGAAATCTTCCTGGGAAGCTTGTGTTAAGTGAAGCAAATCCAGAAAGACTCAAAAGGTGAAGAGTGTTGATGTTTAGAACCAAATTCTATAGAACTTAACGTGTCAGCTGTTAAATTCTATACACTAACAACTTCAGCTCACACATACCCTGGCCATACTTTCCACAACAGCTTTTGCTGACTCCTATTTAAATGTCCTTTCAGAAGATCCGCCATTATGCCAACAAATTGTTGAGTTCACCATAAAAACAGGTATTTTCACCCTCCTCTTTTGTCCAAGTCTCTACATGTTTCAACATCCATGAAGGGAATCTACAGGAACAACTTTCATGAGACTATCTCAGAACCTTGTTTTAATTCAGGTTACAGAGGCTGAATTTCTGCCTGCTTCAGCTGAAAAATAAAAGGTAATTTATCACCTGCTTTCAGTCTGGGAATTAATGGAATCAGTTCTGGTGAAGAAGGTTAACCAAGTTCTTCTATACTATTCCCTTCTTCCTATATAGGAAGATTATAAACCTTTTAATTTTAAGTGAACAAGGTGCTAACATAATTTTACACAGAAAATGAGTTTTGTGAACAGATTTACATTTTAAGCACCATCTGCTCTCTTATATGACTTCTGGCTTTAAACTGAAACACTTCTTAACACTGCACTGTTACAGTGAAATGTTCTAATGAAGGGCAAATTTAATTTTTTACTTAATTAAAAGCAAAGTCACATTTTGCAGAACATTTCTTTCAGTAAAATATTAAATCTGAAGTAATTTTCTAGGAAGGTAACAATGTCCAAACATATTTGAGAACTTCATAGGTCAAGCAGATACAAGGTAATAACACAAATTCACTCAAGAATTTGTGCCTGTGGAGGTAAGTTACATCATAAAAAACCCACCATATAAACTAAATAAAGATTAACATAAATTACTGAATTTAAATATAAGTTGATTCATTTCATTATATACAAGAAATTTTATTTCCTTAGATTTTTTTAGTACCACAATAAAAGACAAAACATGAAAGTAGAGAAGGAACCATCATCATCCTAAAAATCGAAGTCTGACGCAATTCAAAACAGAGACTAAGCAAGGAAGTAAACTTTTATCACTAACTAGACAGTGTCTCTAACCAAGCCTGCTGGGGAAAATCTTCTTTCTATCCATGTGCTTTTTCAAGGAGCAAAGTGCTATCACTGTGGGATGGGAATTTGTCACATGAGGGACATCTATTTTCATTTGCCTTTCCCCCATTATTCCCCTTGCAAGATGGTAACAAATCCCTTTCATGCTGCCATTTTCACAGAAGTACTGACACTTTGCATTGAAAGAGAGCTCTGCAGCAAAGGGAAAATGAAGAAAGGAAAAGATTTCTCACTGGGTCCCAGCAGGACTTGCACTGCTCCATCACAAGCAGTGACTCAAGAGTGCCACCTGACTGCCCAGGCAGGTGGGATGGCCAACAAATAACAATTCTTTTGTTAGCCAGAAGAATAATTGCTTTTCTTCTAAATGAAAATCCTACCAAAAATATTATCAGCAGTAAAGTAATGACATTTTTCATACTGGATGCTTAAATGACAACAAACCAAGGCCAAGCAAGGCCTGAACCCTTAAAATAACCATGCAGTAGAAGTGACTTTAAGAGTGCCTACAGCCTGTACCATCTGCAAGCCTCCATAAAATACTTTTTTCTTTAGAAATAAAGGTAAAAATCAGATAGGAATTCTAGTTCTTAGATCAGCTAGAATTAATCTGTATTCTGATCATCCAAAAGCATAAAATACTGGCTTCTCTCAGAAGGAGTTTAACTACAAATGCAGTGAGAATGTATTTCAGATAATCTTCCAGGCAGGTAATGAACTTCTGGAGTTGAAAAACACTCTCCACACCACTGAGGAGTTTGGTAAGGAAACCTTAACCGACTGATAAGAATTTTTTTGACCACAACACAAAAATTGACTTGGTTGTATTCCTCAATTCAGTTTCTCCCTCATCTAGCATATACTACCCCCCTCTGATTCTGGTGACTATACATCTACTGGTCTTGAGCACCCAGAAGAAAGGAAGAAGATGCAGAGAAATAAGCACTTCCAAATTACTCATCTTTATAAGGCACTGAATTTCAAGTAAAAGAAAAAAATTAAAGCATTACTAAGCATGGAATAGAAAAATTAAGAAGCATCTTTCAGCCACTAGAAAACACTTCCGATTATCTTTTTTTTTTTTTAACCACAGAAATAACACCACTAGATTCAATTTCCATAGGTCTTGAACACTGTCTTGCTCCTCCTTCTGTGAACCCAAACAGAAGACTTACTAACTTCAGAGCTGCCAAAGCACACTCTGCAATATCCTACTGACAAATAATTTTATTGTTAAACAAAAAAATTAAGTTATCACAAAAATGCTCCATCATAGAATTGTCAATAATCCTTCAGGAGAGCTATATTATATCACCCCTCTCAAACCACTGAAGAGGTCTGACTTCCAAAATCAATCCTTGGACTGTTATCAAAATTGCCTTGTTGACTGAACTATGCATACATGAAAGCAAAATTAGGACAAAAAAGATTTTCTAAAAACCAACACCAGAGAAAACATTTTTTCACATCCATTTAACACAAACTTGTCACAAGAGCATAATTGCAAACAAAAATGTAATTTACCTATAACTACATCATGGCCATCAACCAGGCCTGCAGAGAACAGCTCCTGAGAAACGCCATCTGCTGTGTCTGTCCAAAAGGTGAAAGGAATAAGTGTAAGAGCCCACAAAAACAACAAAAAGTATCAGTCATCTAATGCAATTTAACAAAAAATACATTTTAGTTCCAAAACACCTATGGAGGCAGGATTGAATTCAAAATTATCTTTAATTACGAGGAAAAAAGATAATTATCTTATCAGCCTCTGCATAACAAATTGCATAAGGTAATGACTTGATTCATTGCAAACCCCTACAGACCTCTCCTGGCCACCAGCACTTCTCCCCTGTTATCTAACTATATCCTCATACACATTTTACAAGTTCAGTATCTTCACAACCAAGAAAATAAACAATGCTTTAGCGTGGTTTTCACTGTTTTCTTTATGTCCTCCATTGTTCTGCATATCTGGACAGAGACATGGTGAATAGGCCTTCTTGTTTGTTACAAGTGGGGTAAAGGACTTACATGAACAGTCATTATTTTGAGATCAAGGTTTTAAAGAGCTCTTAAGTATTGTGACCCAGGAAATTCAAGGCTTTGGATGGATTTTCTACTAACTGCTGTACCTGAGTGGGTTAATTCCTAAGTGCCTGTGACTAGAACTTGTTCTGGATAAAGACCTTAGCAGGCTTAGATGTAAGTAGGCAGGAACAGCAGGAACAAGCCTAAATTCCAGCTAAGTATCAACTGTAATGTGGCCCCAACATCAAACACTCTAATGGAGCTCATGCTTTGAGGCATTTACACAAAGTTTTATCATTTCCTCAAGAAACACACACAAGTGAAAAGCAAGGTAGCTGAGCCAGCTGCAGTTTCTGGAAATGAGAAGCAGAGCTGCCTTCTGGCTGCCTCAGTGACTGACTATAGGAACAGCCCTGGTCTATCCTCTTATTTTTCACCAAGCAGGAACTCTCAAATTGCTTAGGAAACTGCTTCCCAAGTAATTCTTTTGGCAAACTGAGATGTTCTGTGCCCAGTTAAGTAACAGGCCTCTTTTGTTTTTACTCATTGCCAAAATCAACAAGCCAAGCAGGTAAAAACCACAAAATATATCCATGCACAGAACTACTGCACATGAAAGATAGATACTATGATTTACTGTGAAAGAGACACCTCTTCCAATCTGGATTTATTTTTAGGTGAAAGCTCTTTGAAGGCTACTCTAAATAAAGTGAATACTGACTTCTAAGGAATATAAAATAGGTTCATAGTTCAAAGGGTTGCAGTTTAACAAGGATGATATCTTCTTACTCAAAATATTGGTCTTCAGTGCATTTCATCCCAGTAATACTTGGTTTTCTTCAAAAAAAATGCAACTGTACAAGTTCTTACAGCTCTAGCACTGGAAAGCCTACAGTTCTACAAGTATACAGTAGGGTTTAAAGTTTCAATACCAGAATTTCTTTCTGGTGATAATATCAAAGCTAGAGATACAGCTCAACTTTCAGCTGAAGACAGCATTTGAAAAATGGTGTGCACTTTATACTCGTTAATAGACCGTCTTTTATTATAAAAGGGAAAGAAACTTAAATATTACCACCATCACCACACACACTTTTATGGCTACTATATTCTATTTCCTACAATGTTTTCCAAATGCTAAAATGGAAGTATTGCTAGGCAAGATCTCACATACCATATAGATCATTTCAATAAGACATGAAATTGATAAAAGTATACTGTGAATAAAGTCTTTTAATATATATATTATGCACCCTTGCCACTAGAATTTACATACATTTGCAATTCTTGCTTCACTGAGGTTCAATATAAAGCTCTGCACAGCAGGAAACATTCCAGAGAAGCAGTCTGCATTAAACATAAGCAGTAATCCATTTCTGAAATGCCTTTTTAAGCAGTAAGAGAATAATTCAGTTGCAGGAGCCTTACCTCTGCCTGGAGTAAACTCAAACCGTATGTCATTAAGCTCTTTCCTGGAGTTCCTGAAAAACAGTCAGTGCATACATTAAAAGGTAATGAAGAACAGAACAACTATTCAGTTCCTACACCCAAAGAATACCTCTGGCATTGACAACCACATTTTTGTAGTGTATCTCCTTGGAAGTACTGCTTTCCCAAAGTACCCAGACTCCATCGCATTTTCATGGCAGTATTTTGGGAAAACTAGCAGAAAAATATGCTTAGGTTGAAAATGCACTCAAGTAACATAAAGATAAAATGAAGTCCTCTGATAAATATTTTCCTTTTCATCTTCAAAAGACATTCTGCCATATTGATTCCAATAGTTCAACACAGTTTGAGTTGGATACCTTATCCTCCAAGAACAACAGAAGATTCACTTGGACTTAAAGCTCCCCATTTGAGGTCAGTTTATACAAAGATGTTTAAGAGACAAAGTATCCAGCAAATGTTACATGCTGAAAAGTAGAGGTGATGCACAGTGTTTATAAAACTGTTTCAAAATGAGTAAATTCTTTCACTGACCATCCTTGTCTAAGCAGTGAGGTTCCACCTACACATAAAATGAGCAGTAAAATGTTAAATCCCAAGGTTTCCTGTCTTCCTGCTTGCCACAAAGAGTGTTTTAACCAGCTCAGTGTGTGACACAGTCATAAGGGAGTTAATCCCAATTTTAAAAGAATTCCTTTACAGCCTTATACTGTGCCCCAAACCTTCATTCCAAGCATGTTTACAGCTTCAGGTTTAGTTAATAATTTCTTCCATCAACAAAACATTAGCCTCTGCAAAACAGACGTCCATCTCATTTTTGGAAATGACAAGTCAACTGAGCACAGGGACAAACCTAATTGCTATAGGCCACTCTTTTTCTAATGAATAGCTCAATCCACTTGAAATGCTAATAGAAACAGAATGTGTTTTGCAGTTCATTATTCTTCTCCTCAGCAAGGAAACTGTATGCAAGCTCATATTTCAGGATAGCAGGCCATGAAGTCTTGCTGTGGGAAAACTAAATCCAATAGGCAGGCATATTCAGCTGTGACTTGCAGCTATTATTGCTTGCAAAAATACTTCTAATAATATTACAGAGCCAAAACCAGTAACATGCAGAAACACAAACCCCAAAATGCCTGACAACACACACAACAGCAAGATAGCAAACCCTGAAAAATGAGTATGCCACATGCAGTGCTTAAAATGAAAAGTACTCATTTACTGAATCAACTAAATGCTTCAAAGCTGAAGGAGTTTCAGGTTCCCAAAATTCTACTCTAAATAAAGAACTACAGGAGTTTAAGATCACTAATACAAAGCTGCAGTTAATGAAGCTAGCCAGGTACAGATTTACAAGGCTCATTTACTTCTGCTGTAGAAGTCTGCTGCCATTATATGGAATATTGCACTGTTTTTATTCAACAGATAATTAGTATGAACCTCAGTTTTTTCCCCCTTTCTCTCTCTCCTAGCAAAACGTGGATTGCTGTTAAAACAAATGACAACAACAACAACAATGACAAAAATCAACTTAAGACTCATTTCCAAAATTCCCTTTTGACAAAAACTTATTTCTAAAAAACAAGGAAAATGCACAGAAATTTAGCATTACTCTTAACTAAGAAACATTATAACTGAATGTGTGATGTAACTCAAATTCTCATTTCTTGCCCACGCTTTGGAAGAAACAAATCAAGCAAATAAAAACCTTCACACCTTTGCAGAGGTAAACCAGGAGTCAGGAACTAGATGATCTTTAAGGTTCCTTCCAATCCAAACCATTCAAGAAACCTAATACATTAAGTTCTCCATTTATATCTTTCCACAGATATCCTGTAAGTAGACTATCTAACATATAAAAAGGCACTAAGTAACTATGAACTCTCATGAAAATTACCAGCTTTTCACAGCTGTGTGAAAGACAAGCTGCTCTTGAGACAGACTCTTTCCTCCAGCAGGATGCACATGGGGTGTATGTTGCTTTGTCTCCAAATTCCAAAATATCCCAAATAAAAAGTTAAGGAGTCAAATCAGTTTATTTTAGTCAAGGTGAAAATTCACTGAAGGTTGATATGTGTTCA
>VXBB01009311.1:1541951-1561076 GCA_013399915.1 Illadopsis cleaveri
AAAAAGAAAAAAGGAAAGAAAAAGAAAAAAAAGAAGCCACTACTGTTTAATCATCATATGATCTTGGGTAAAGAGCAGATCCCTGAGATGATGCAAACACTCGTTAATCAGTACACATCAAGAGGTAGCAGCAACATTGACAGCAAAGCACAGGGAAATGATGTTTCCAAGAGTGGAAAACAGCCAGTGCCAAAATGAAATACTTTCACTTGGCTGTTAAGCTGCTGGAATGAGACAGCAACAGTTACCTGTTGAAGATTTACTGTCTCTATGCCACTTACCATACAGAAAAGGCAAGTGCACATTAAAAAATCAGCCACCAAGGATATTGTTATGGTCACAATGAGATCAGCTAGGAACACTGTCCAAGGCTGCAGGGCAGCTGATAGCTCCTCCCTTAGGAGAGGTCTTTACAACACTTCTATCCATAGCTGATAGGTTCTTAATAGCTTAAGACTCAGAAGAAACTAGAGTGCTTTCAGTCTAGAAGAAATGGATGCAATATGACACTGAAACTTAAAAAATGTGTGATGAAAGAAACACAAGAAAACTGATACATTTTAGAAGTGATATATATACATTAAGTCCTTTCTCTTAATCTACTGGTTTACAGCCCCAAGTCTACATATTATGACAAGGAAGTGTTAAAACCAGAGACATTTTAAATATATCTATATCCTGATATGCTGCTTCCCTCTTTCTGCAGTTGCTGATGCCAGAAGCTAAATCAGAAGAACATTAAAAGCCCTTCAATTTTTTTGACTTGCTATGTTCATTCCCAGCTAAGTCAAGCAGCAAATTCTGAAACAATTATTTTTTGCCTCACTTATCAGTGACTCATTTCAGTGCACAGGCAGTGAAAAGCAGTATTCACTTGCATCATCTTTTTTGAAGTTCACACTTCCTACCTGCTCTCATACATCAGCAGTGGGAATAACTTTGGCAAAGAGCTATCAGGTTTTTTGCAGCAGAGATGGCAATATTGATCATAAGTTTTTTTCCTCTGAAATTACTCTGAAGTAGCACGGAAGTTTTTTTAAGAGCAGTGGTAAAGATTTAACTTCTAAAAAGCATCAGTTTTTAACAAGTACTAGAAATACAAGGAAGGGCATACACAATTACACTTAGAATTATTAATGAGCTAAAATCCTAATACTTGCTAGAAAACAGAAGTGATCTAGACCAGACTTTTTCCTAGAAAGAACTGGAATTAAGTACAGAGAACATCAGTAATGTTAAAAAACAATCAACTGGAAGTATTCAGAGAGCCTTTCAATAACAGAGAGGACAACATGCACATGATTTGATCACTTTGTTAAACATTACAGCGTATTGTGGTTATAGTTGCTTTTCTGGATTTGCCTATAATTTAACTTAACCTCTCTGAGTGTATCTCTGAAAGATCTCTGTATGTCTTGATATCAAATATTATTGATCAGTGCACACTTTAAGGAAGTCAAACCCGTATTAGCTGCATGACTGAAGTGATACACCATCTGCCTGGCTGAAGAAATACCAGAGCAACTTTGAGATTAAGCACACAAAGCCTTGCTTTGTATGCTTCTGCATGCCTGGTGCACAAGAAGAGGGATTATAACCTGTTATTCCAATGACAAATTCTTCAAGTACAGAGTTGAAAAATAGCCCCAATGCTTGAAGCAAAATTTCAGTTCCTTAAATCAGAAAGCGTGAAAGGCCAATCATTGCCAGGAGGCTGGGGGTGTTTCAGAGTTCTAGAAGAGTGATTTTATTTATGAAATCAAGACAAAAGACTTACAGCAAGTTCTACAGAAATATGGAGTTTTTTAATAGAACCTTGTAATTCCCCAGTGCACAAAACAGGCTTTGAGGAGAAGGCATAGAGAAACTTTTGACTTTATCCAAATCAAAGGAAGTTTTAAACATATTGAATCAAAAACTCCCTGGAAGTATGCATCCTTTTAATGCCGCTGGCTCAGAGTTTTACAGTCTTGATCACCTGTCAGTATATTACTGTCAAACAAAAGAAGATTTTTAGATAAACCAGAAAGACACCTGAGCCACCACAAAAATTACAATTGCAATCTGTATATCATCCATCTAAAAGTCATGGATCCTGACTTGCTTATCAAAAAGAGTGGGAAGATGGAAAAAGTCTAAGCTTTGTCCCAAAATCTTCAAAGGTTTTATCTGTTTATCCTGCCAAACTTTCTCTTTACAGTAAATCAGCATCACCAGCAAAGTCTGTTCCTATCTTAAATTCTTGTCACACCTATGTCCCTGTGCACCTCTTAAGGCCATTCACTGGCCCCACTAGAGCAATGACAAATGTGGGGCAAAACAAATTAAATAAAATTAGTTTAGTTAAAAGTTTGCCTTCTCCTCAAAAATATTGGAAGTCACAAACCAACCAACCAAAACCTGGCTGCTTTACAGGGACCCAATACAGTCCCAGAACATCCCTACCAGTGGAAAGACAGAGAGCCACACCACTAAGTGGGAACAGACGAAATTATTTCAAATGGTTTCAGCCCTGCCCAATGTACTACACCACCACAACATTCACAGGCATCTCCAGAGCAGATGGATGAAGATGGAAGAGTGTGGTCTCTCAAGGTAAAATAAATGTTTTTTAAAGGATTAGAAAAAAAATCTGATTAGAATTGAATTTTGAACTATCATCTGTGTTCTGGTACACACAGGAAATCACATTTGACTCAAGTCCTAACAACTCTGCTGCTGCAGTGCCAAACAGGCAGTGCCACCTGCTACCAGCTACTCCTTGGACTTGTGTCTACCCAGATCCCCAGAAGGTATATTCATCAAATGCCACAGTTTCCAGCTACATTAGCAGAAGAAATGTTTTTCTATTAAATATACACACAAACATTTACATGTAAATAATAGAGTGACATTACAGGCAATTCTGCCTTAACACTTTCTCTATACTTTATTTAAGATAAGACATGCAATAACAGAAATATCCCATTTGCCAGTAGAATATTTCCATTTGCCCCTTTCATTCTTCCATAGGCTTAATTCATCTAGTGTGCAGGAACTGGATTAAATTAGCTCCTGGGACACTCCAAATCACTGTCAATAAATTATCTTCCTGTCATAGGAGCTAATTTAGATTGCTTCAGATAATTTGCAATTCTTAATTATTAACCATTAACAAGTCTCCTAATTTAACATGAAATATCTCTGTTATTAATCCAAGTAGTCAAACCCTCTAACAATGAGGGCTCCTAAATCTGTAACTGCAACAGCTTGGTGGTTAGATTGGAAATTTCAAATCCAGGGTGGTAATTCCTCCCCACTTCCTCTCCCTGGTGCTGTGAACAGTCCTGTTGGAGGACTAAATCACAGACAATTGGCTTCAGCCTCTCTTTGCAGAGTTCCTGCCAGGGTCTGCTGCTGAGCCATGCAGTGTTCACAACCTTACTGGAAAAAATTTGGATTACAGATTTCATTCCTTTTGACTCTCAAATATCACTTTCTCTTGAGGGTGAAGATACAGAAGCATCGGCATTTCAATGTGACAATTGCTCAGGCTGGGTCAGAGTTACACACTGTGGCAACAGAGCCAGCCAGTGAGAACCAGTATTTTCAGTTCACTGCAAAATTCAAGCACAGTCTCTTAACTACACTTGAGCTTTAAAACACTAATGGCCTGTATTAAGCATTTAATACTAGAGCCTTTCAAGAGCTTTGCATGGAATTACCTAAAACAGACTGCTGATAATTTCCCTTTTGGGACAACGTACTTCAAGACACAATACTGCAAAAGATAGAAAATAAACTGGAAATTGCTGTCTCCAGCCAATGAAGCAGCCCTGACAGTAGAGAATTTTTGACAAGTTAGTTTGCACTGAGAAAACTATGAAAACAGAAAGGAGTTAAATACAAGTTAAGGACAGATAAATCAGTTAGTCTGGATGGTTTTCAACTTGAGTAGGGGAGTTAAATACCACCACTTGTATAGAGAGTACCATGGGATTCTTTAAAGATTCTTTCAGACAGTGGGCTGCGCTTCTGATCCACAACAAGGCATTTGCAGTAAACCGAGGATGGTGTTAATTGAGCACACCCCACTGAATTACTGAATGAGTCCAACCCTGCTCTGACTGGGAAAAAAATCATAGAACCAGACCACCCAGGTAAAGAATTACTTAAATGCATTGATTCTTCTGCCAGAATTCCTCCTTCTGGAAAGTAATTTTTAATTTTTATGGGTACTACTAACCTTGTTCTGGAACATACTGCTAGGAAAAAAAAATGCAAGCTATCAGCTAAAATGTGATGGGCTGTCATAGTGTAGCTTCACTGTGGAAGAGGAAAAAAGAACAAAGCAGAGGAGCACTTTATTCCTGCCCACTCCCCACCCACCTCTTGCTCCTTTTCACGGTTGTCCATCTCCTTATCCTTTGCCCTGTACCAAACCCCCAGGCACTACTCTTTAAAGCTTATGGTACCCACTCCTGAGCCTCATGCTAAGTTGTTTCTGCTCAAAAAGTTCTAAACATTTGCATCAACTTCCATGACAGTCTTACCATTGAAGAGGGTCAACAGTGAACAGGAAGCACAACTCAAAAGCTACCAAAGGTACCCTGCTAAAGACAATATCTGTAGTCAGTCTGAGCTGCCTGAGCTTTTGTGAATGTACCATAAGCAAAATAACTCTTGCCTTTAAATTTGCAAACATAAAGAAATTCTAAATACTCTCTCCTACTGAATCTACACTGCTGGGCAGAGATATAGGCAGCTTGTAACCCTCATGGTAAAATCAGCCCTTCACAAAGTGCCAACCAAAAGAAAAGTGTGTTACTTAGTGCAGCCTACACTCCTACACTCCCCCAAACACACACACACACTCTCTGCTCATGTGCCAGCTCTGATCCTACTCACACGCTCAGGCTTCCAGCACAAGCAAAACGTGTGCAAAGATTTCTAATTCTGCCCACCTCCTACCACTGAGACAGGACACAGCCAGAGCTCACACAGGACAGAGGTCTGCACCATAGAGCATTCTTCCCTCAAAAGCAGGACAGTTACATTAACAAAACTCTGCAAAATTATACATCAGATTTTTGGTTTTTCCAAGACATTGCCAGCAGTGTCTCCAGGCTCCAGACCATATCTGCTTTTCAAGACTATTTTTTTCTGTTTAAGGGAAACTTTCTGATTTCTGAAACAGAAATTCTTCTGTCTTCCCTCTCTACCAATAACCACCTATATGTTCGTAAATATGAGAAATTAACCTCCTTACAACAGACTTGCTTTTAGGAAAGGTAGGAAGAGGGAGTTTTTTTCAGCCATGCAGTAAATGGGATCCTTAAAAAGAAGAGAAGTTCATTGTGCATGTAAAAGCTTGGAAACTCAAGTTTCCCAGGATCAGTCCTCCTTTACTTCTGGCTTAAAGGCTGCAGAAAAC
Source organism: Illadopsis cleaveri (assembly GCA_013399915.1). Taxonomy (NCBI): domain Eukaryota; kingdom Metazoa; phylum Chordata; class Aves; order Passeriformes; family Timaliidae; genus Illadopsis; species Illadopsis cleaveri. The sequence goes on from VXBB01009311.1 coordinate 1,547,365, forward strand.
TGAAAGCATAATCCTCGATGTTTCACTATACTTGCAGGTCTAAAATGTTTGCCCTCTGAATATGCCAACACTGCAAATAACTGGGTAAGAAGCTAATCACTCTCTAGGTTTTGTGATAATTTATAGATACCCAAAGCACCTCACTGGTATATCCACATAGCAGTATAAATTGGTCTGTTTGTAAATGGTTTCATCTACCTGCCAGCAGAGACATGAAAAAGAATATTGATAGCATAACTGGGCAGTTATGTAAAGTGGACAACTGAAATGATTCCAAATGATCTCTAAGTCTTTCCTATCCCCACAATAAAATTCATTAATCCTCTCTTTTGTCCACCACCTTTGGCAGCCACGTAACTTTTTTGCAGCTCTCTTAGAGAAGTAGTCAAAGAAAAGGGAAGAAAATAGATTTTGGAAGTCGGCACTCGTTCTGTGTAATTGTTTTTTTTTCTGATTACAAGCAGCTGGAACCAGGACACTAAAAATTTTTGATGTTTTAGTTTCAAAGCTATTTGTTATGCATAAATCTGCTATTTGTTTCTAACACGCTGGTTGTAATTTTCTAATTATTTCTGACTTCTTATCTTTTTGTTAGCATAAAAAACTGTAACATTTAACTTTTCTCCATAGCAATAATTAGGAATTTACAACCTCACATAGATATCCTGTCAAGACAAACTGGATGTAAGCAAGTTTTAAAGTGAGTGGTAATAAGTTTTTTAAGAAAAGACATTAAAAAGCTATCATACACATAAAAAGCTATCAAAGTTTTGTATGAAAAAATAGTTTTATCCAAAAACTAGACTGCATAATTAAGTAATTCAAATCTTAGTTAAAGGTAATCTGACTCATTTCAACTAAGTAAAAATTTAAGTCAGACAACATATTTGTATCCACTTTCTAAAATCTCTTCTCCACAGAGGATGATCAAACTTGCCAGTGAAAAACATCTTGAGTAGGCAACTTGTAATACAGCTATGGTTTATTTCTGTCAGAGGCTGACTGCTGAAGTGTGAAAGAAACTCATTAAAAACTTAGCTCTGTGATTCTGCATTATAAGGAAAAAAAAGAAAGAAAATACTTAATGAAGGGTACACTTAGCCTGAAGACACATTCATATTCTGCTTTTCATTTTACACTATTTCAGTAAGCAATTAAAAGACAGCAATTAGTCACAGAAACAGTATTCATACTGGTCATACTGGGAGATTATACACATCAGCACGGATTTTATGTTAATACTATGAAAGTAATGAGGGAGATCAAGATAATACAACTAAATAAATAGAAGGATCTCTTACCTTAATCTTAAGACAAGATTCACTGCACATGGAACTTCACTGTATTCCTCACTAACAGCAGGCTGAGACTATTAGAGAAAAAAGCAAGAGTCTTGTAAAGGATGCCAAAGGAAAAAAAAATCACAAAAAATTTTCCATGCTAACAGTTTGAAGTTAGCACAGAATATTTAACACATTCTCTAACTCTCAGAAACCCTTTAAATGCTTTCAGTACACAGCCTGTAATATAGCTGATACCATAAAACTCCCATATTTCAATTACAGAGAAACAAGCAATAAATAAGGCCTGCATTAAAGCGCTGAATGTAGGAGCTCATAATCCACCTTGTATCAAAGCAACAATTACCTATTAACTAATATGCACACAGTGAGAATTCCAAACTGCTACTCACATTATTTTTGTGTAACAGTTTTGGTTGTTGAGGAAGTCTTACATCTAGCCATATGCAAGGAACTAGCAGCATATCAAAGCAGGTATCACAGCTCAGAGGATGTCTTCCACAGAGAAAAATCAGGAACACTGATATCTTTCACATTATCACCCCTCCCTCACACTGTGATATTCTCCCAGCTCTCAACTACAATCTGTATGAAGTCTCAAGCAAAAGTGTACCCTACATACAGAATGCACCAGGCTCCTCTACCCTACTATGATTTCTTACCCAGCTTGGCATACCGTCAACAGTCACAGAAAACCCTGTTCAAAGGTAACAAAGGGTTCAGAAGCCCTCCCAAAATAAAGACTTGCATCACAAATTTCATTTGACAGTTTTTTTAACATTTCTCCATACCAAAGCTACTATAAAAAAAGTTACACAAGATCTGTATTTTATAATCTGTGTATAAGCAGACATTATTGAATTTTTGGAAAATTATTTTTCACTATCACTAAAATGAAAGCAGGTTTTTTTCTGCTTCAATTAAATTCCTTCCATTCATATAAGCTACTATTATCTCTGCATCTTCAGCAGACATGTTATGTCATTATATAGGAATGTGGATCACAATGACCCAAGAGGCACACACCGACAGTGACAAGATGCACTGGTCTTAGTTCCAAGTCATCTAGAGTATTTTGGATAACAAAAATCAACAGAAGACTTCAAGCAGGAGATTCTTCTCTTTCATAAACTAAGCAACCTTTTTTTATTATGAGTTACCTGTACAAACTGGATCACAAGCAGTAGAACGCTCAACATTTAAGACAAAGACTGTGCTGTGAAAGTCCTTTTTTTGTACCCAGCTTACCTAAAGTATCTCAGATGCTGAAGAGCTGTGTAAATTAGGTCTGCAATGGAGACACTGAGGTCATCACAGGACCTAACAGGACTAAATCTGTCAGGAAGCTGCTAGGCTTTTAGAAGATTTCTCTGACACCAATGAAAATCAGAGAATCTAAAATTATAAGTGAAGGGGCAAGGGTCACCCACCCAAGGAACAGACATTTTTAAGTACCATTTAGTCTGTAAGCCATAATCCTGTTAAACAATTGATTATAGCAGCAATGCTTCCCACACTTAGCACAGTGCCATGAAATTCTATATAGTATTTCATTCTTCTGAATTAATATAATATGCTTCAGTACTGAACTATTTTACTGTGCATTGAAGGAAATATTTTAATTATAAGCTACATGTCATGATATAGATCCTAAGAAGGAAAAATTATTTGGAGATGTTCTGGCTACTCCAACGCAGCCTTCATTACCCTTACAGGCAGCAATTAGTGTGATCTAGTTGCAAAGATTCATTCAAAACAGCCAAATTACCTATTTTCGTGAATTCTCCTGGGCACAAACATAATGTGACTTAAATTCCTGTCCATCTTATCCACTGTGTGCTGAAGTTCATGGTTACAGGTACAATGGCATATAGTTCTACCCTCACAAGCACTTGCCATACAAAGCTGCAGAACAATACTCCCATCTCAATTCATATTTTTAACAGCAGACATGAAAAAAGAAATTCCTTCACTCAAATTCTTGGAAGAAAAAAAAACTGATAAAGACATTTTTACCTCTGCATTGTCCTCCTCTTTCAGTCTTCGTGACTGGAAAACAAATGCAGTGAGATATGAGCTATGCAGGTTTATGCAACAAAGATCCCAAAAAAATAACAATTAACATAAAGACAGAATGTCTTTCAGAGTGTAAATGTCTTGGCACAAACAGAAGATACCTTTTCCTGAGAAATAGCAGCTTTGCCTTCCTCACTCTTCTCATCCATTTCATCATCACTCCATTCCCAGTCCCCATCTTCTGTTTTATGGAGGTGACCACTGGAACCTGGCACTCGTCTGACCTACCAAAATATTGTTTACCATTACACAGACATCCTTAGTCTTTATTGGTGTTCTGGTTAATTAGCAATTATTTGCAATTTTTATTCTATGTTCTTTCATTAATTTGCTGCAGGAGCCACTAACATGCTCTAATAATATCTGACCTCCTTAAGCCAGTGGTGTTTCAATGTCTTGCACCATATGAGCACTGATCAACTTGGTTCTACAATTTGTTGGTTGGTGGCAGTGATGGAAAACACAAAACAGGGGAAAAGTGAAACACAAAAATCTGACTAGAAAAATTACAGTCTTTTTCAACATAATGAAACTTAAAAGAAAAACTAAACTGGCATTAGCCCCGCTCTAAACCTCTGTGGTTTGCTGCAAGCCATAGTGTGCAGAGAGATGCACCATGTGACAAATTCCAGCTACTTTTAAATGCCATCAGGTACCATATCAGGAAGATGCATGACATGAAAATAGTATATGTTGCCCTCAGCCTTCTTGATTTTGAGTGTTTGGAATCTTGTAAGTAGATTCTCACGCAGCCTCAACATAAACAATGTATATTTTTAGATTGTTTTTCATATTTCTCCTTTGGGAGGAGAATGTGATTGATGGTGGTGTTCACCATCCAGGTTGAAGAGGTGGTGACCTGAGTGACCAATCTCTTGGCCTCTGTACAAACTGTATATAATGGAGTTGGATGAGGAAAAAGATAGAATAAAGTATGATTAGCTTTCCCTTCACCTGCTGCTGCCTGCCTCGATTCTTTGATATGCGATCGTGCATCAAGTATAGACCATATCAAGTCTGAGACCATGAGCTTCCAAGGAAAGTGTGATGCAGGCAGTAATACAAGTTTTCCAAAGCAGATTTTCATAGAGAGCTGGGCACTTCTGCTATTTCTGTACTGGGTTTAGGCCAAGCACAGTTTGGGGCTGGCTGGCCTGACACCACAAGAGCATGAGTGATAGGAACCTTCTGCCAAAACATTGCCCATACACAAACAGGTATCTTGATGTCTGTCTGGACTCTTTCCCACTCTTCTTTCCTTCACTTCCCAAACAGCCACCTGCTCCTCACCCCTCCCTTTTGCACATATAAGACCAAACCAGACAACAGGGTCACGTTCTCAGACCTCACCACACTTCTCCATCTCCTTCAGCCCTTATGATGTCACTCCCTTACTTTTCTTCCCTGTACAACTGAATTAGAGTGCCCCTACTCAGTTTTTCCCTATTTTGTTCTCATCTGTAACTGAGAAGAGGGGAACGTATGCAGGATACTGAGGGAATACCCTACTCCATCTCTTGATGGACAAATTCTGCACAATTTTCCCTGTTACCCGTACCAAGCTCCTATTGGACCAATTTTAGCCTAGCTACCACCAAGCTTGGTAGAAGCAGCTTGTGTGTGTTTGGGAGGGAGGAGGAGGCAGACATCAAACAAGCAGTAGGACAGCAACCCTTTACTCAGCTGCAATCAGCCCAGGCACAATCAGTGGGCTCTTACTGCCTACATCATCAGGGATCAGCACAGACACAAGGTAATCTAGCAGGCAATTTGCCTGCTACTTGTGGATGTAATTTATTATCCTTCAAGAAGACTGAGATAGGCTTTTGTTTAACAGCACAGGCATCTTCCAAATGGCTCTACACAAACCTAGCAGAGGACATCATCCACCACTAAAACCATGCTTTTCCACCACAATAGGATATATTGGTTTGCAGACACATTCAAACACTACATCATGCACTAATCAGTATCTCTTCTGCTTCCATTTTCAGTTGTTTTGAAGACTTATTTCAAACAGACTCATTTTAATGGGACTTAATGATGCTTGCATCATTTGCAGAGAGGAGTGCATTTCAAGTTTTTAAACAGACTGTCTTTTAATAAAAAAATAAGCAAATGGCTCAAGGAAAAGAAACTTAGTACAAAGCAAAATACCATTAAATTACTTTCTTGAGAGGTTTCTGAAAGCAGAAAAACAAGTTTACTGGTACTCTGTTTCAATCAGACTGATTCCCACCAGCACACATGTTCACAGGAAAGAAATTTTAATTTCAGCTAGAGCAAAGAACCCAACCTATTCAACTTTCAAAAATGTGAAGTTGGTGTCTAGAACATTTTTTTAATTGGTGTTTGTGCTTAACACTTGCAACACTTGGTAACTAATCTGCACAATTTTTAGACTAACAAGCCAGGCTTTGATCACTCAAAAGTTCTGGTTAAAGCCACAAAGAACCAGTCACATATAGAGGGCATGTCCCCTACCAAGGTGAAGGAAAGAACACCAGTAGCACACCACATCTGCAAATAAATTGTCTCTTTGTTCATTGTAAACATCTTACTCTAGTATCAGATATTGGATAGAAATATACATAATTTATATAACATATTAAATCTCTCTTCTGACTATCATTTGAGATACTACTAGCAGACTGATACCGCAGGCAGCATGCTTGCATTTCACTCCAAGAATAACAGCATTAAGGCAATTGAGAATATTCTACATATTTCTCCTGATACCCTACTGGTCTTCCATTTTACAGAGAGAAAAAACAAATGAAGCTATTTATATACAAGGGCACAAAGCAAATCCAGGACAGAGCATAGAACCTAAACAAATTTCTTCTGTATCTACAAAAATAAGAAGTAAGTTGGTTTACATTTTACATTGCATGCAGTAGCCATACAAATGTAATTTCCCCATCAGCTTCAGTCAAAATACACAACACTGATAATTCCTTATGCTAGAATTCTATATCTCTCAGGAAGTATTTCATAGGAAAAGGAAAACAAATTAAAACATGCTCAATTCTAATTTGGGTTTTACTGATTAAGAATCTAAATGATCCTTCCAAAATAGGAACTAAACTGATTCATAACTTTAGCTAATAAAGAAAACAATGAAAGTTCAGTTTTACAAGACAAATTAACACATATTAGAAAACATATTTCACATAAGTCAGAAGGCACCAGACAATAAAAAATTACTTTGAATGAGTACAACCAACACAAAAGCAGCTCAGAACATTGTAATGTACAACCAAAAGCTGTTTCTAGGAGGAAAAGCTTAATTAGCCAGTGTCAATATTACCACAGCTGTGAAAAAAAGACATTATGAGCATCAGAGAATACTTGGACAAATCAGTGAGTGAAAAAAAACATGACCACCACAGAATATTAAGCATTATATTAGTAGTAGTATTGTTGTATATGTTATTCCTGGTTAAAGCTTACTGCAGAATAAAATACAGCCACAAAGATTTAAGTACAAATTAAGCTGCCGACAGAACTATTTGTCCCCACCCTTTTAAAGCAGGATACAGACAATTCAACATTCCCTGCCAATAATATCATGCACTAGATTTCCAGGAGGATGTGTCTTAACAGATGAACAGGGCAATTGTAAATCCCACCCAATGAAGGTCAGGCCTTATGAGCCTGACAGAGAGGGAACTCCATCAACACAATGCAGAAGCTGCCACATTTCCTAAGACTTGATGAAAAGCAAGCTACAATGTAGAGAAGGAAAACATAAATTGTGGTCTTCTAGGCACTGATGTGCTCACTATATGTAGATGTTAGAGACTGGGGAAAGCAGAATCTATTATTCATTACTGATTCTTTAGCTGCTGCAATCTCTTTACAAGTTTATTTTTGTAAAGTGACAGCAAAGGGAATGAATGCTTTCTGAACACTAAGAATTTTCTACTTCCTTATTCACAACTGTTCAAAACAGCAAAGAACTGGGCCCACTTACAGATAGTTTATTTTATTTCAGTGTCTAAATTTATCAAATAAATAAATAAAAAGCATACACTGTGGGATACCAGTGCATACATATAAAGCAATACTGCATTTCTTACATGATCCCGCACATGATCTTAGACTACATTACAAATCCATTCTGTCAGTAAGAGCAATATTATGCATCTATTGAATTTTTCCTCCTTCTTTAGGAAGACAACTGAACTAGTAACATTGACTTTCCCACTATCCGAAATATTTAAGGTATTCCTATTGAAGCTCTGGCAACTGAATAGTTGCAATGGATCCTGGACAGACTTAAACCAGCACTTCAAACTTCGTTCCACAGAAAGAGTATGGTGACCTGAAAGCATGGGAAGTAAGATGCATTCGTATAAGTAAAACTGATGACACTAATAAGCATTAAAATTGAGCATCATGGAAGGTGCCTTGCCATCATCTATATACAGATAACAGAGAGCCCAAATTTAATTTGTTCCTGAATTCTTGGAGAGTAGCAAATGTGTAGATTCCACACATTTAAAGCACATTTGCAAAAGTCTTTGTAGAACCCTGACACTGCTTCCTATTAATTTCTAACTAGACAATAGTCAGTGCTGTTGTCCGTTTTTTGCATTTGTGTATCTCTACAGAGGGCAAGCTATACTTACTTGATTTTTGAACACATATCCTTCCAGAAATACTGCAGTTGGAGATAAAATTGTCTTTTATTTTACCACTGATGCCCTTTACCTACATATGATAGTACAGTAGTGAAGAGACACTCAATCCCACATGCCTCAGAGAGCAGTAATGACAAGGCTGTTATTTTAAAATCTCACCTTTTTAATTTTCTGCAGTCTGTCCTCATAAAAGCCTAAATTTGCCTTTCAGGCAGAAAAAAAGAAAGACCAGTCAACTGATGCTCTATATCCTCACACTGGTTCTAACAGGAGACTGGATTTCCACTCTTACACAGATCCAAGAAGATCTTAGAGAAAAAACCGAGAAGATCTTAGAGAAAAAATATAGCCTCTAAAGTATGAATATTTACTTGGTAATTGATAAGGAGAGGGTTTTTTGCATAGCCAGTGTTCCCCTCTTTTTTTTTTTAATCACAAGTTTCAAGAGCTTTATTTCTCATACAACTCCATGAGAAGTATTTATAAAATCAGTTCGCATGCCAGTTGCCTGCCAGTTATTCTATGAAAAGAACAATGATGAGGAGTAGGATATTACTGAATAGTTTTTGTTTTAGTACCACACTTTGCTCTGTGTATTTTTCTCTCAAAAAAAATCCCTAGACCAGTTCCTTCCATACACAGCTTAAGCTTATAGAGCAAACAGATTTTATAATTTTTTACTTTTCACCATCTTGCAAACCTTTCCTGAATGCTTCCTAAGACAAAAAAGCAAATTTCAATCTCCACCCTTATGCATTTATTTTTATTTCAATGCAACAAAATAAATCATTGTGTATTCAGTTATGGCACAAGCGTTTTGCTTAAAACAGTCACAGCTTTAATCACAGCTTAGCTCCTGAAGTTAATGGCATGAAGTCACTTTCTACAATATATATTAAAGCAAAAGAACACTGTTCTTTTTGCATAAGAACACCTACACTGTAATCACATTTTTGCAAAAGAAAAAACCCAAACCACAAAAACCCTGAGGTCCAAGACAGCACATGAATTCCCACATGTTCACATCATCCCTTATTGAAGAGTTGAAGCACTACCTCAGGAGAAGGCTGGTCCCCATCCAACCCAGGCTCACAGATCACATGAACATCCTAACCTCTTCACTACTGACTATTCTTAGACTCCTTTGAATTAATTACATTGTAAAGTCTTATTTTTATTCTGATGGAAGCCACAAAACTTCCACAAACGTGAATGTGTTTTATGCAATTAAAACCCTTGGGTTTTCTCACCATAATTTATGCAGGCTATTGTCATTAATGGGATGTACCACTACCTTTGTAAAAAAATCTGCATTGTAGAATTCAATAGGTGTTAAGATATCACACTAATTTGCTGTTAGTGTCCCCTCCTCTACAACCATTCTAAATGCTGCAAATATCATCATGGAAAAAAAACCCTTTAGTCTTCGTTTTTCTCCTACTTAGAAAAAAGTTTGAATTTGCAGTGTTTTATACTCATACACAAAAACTATTGGAATACTCCCTAGAGGAATCAATTACACTGGAAGCTCAAAGTCAAGAAATATAAGATCATTATATCTTTCTTCAAGAAAGAATACTGAAAACAAGAGACTGATAATTCTGCATTGAACAGGCCTTCTTCAGCTTTCTACTGGTTCTGGAACAGCAGCCTTTTTAAGGGATAACACAGCAGAAGTCAACAAAAACCAGATCTCTGTTTAAAAAAAAGAAAAAAAGAAGAAGATCATTTGCTTAAAATATTTATGGTACTAGTTTGTTTTTATAAGCCAAACAGTATCATGGTTACATGATGACAAGTGTGACACCCAAGGGCATGGCCATCAATTGAGAAGACTGCCACGAAATCTTACCTGCGCTCCCAATTTAGAAATGGAATGCAGCGCAGCTATCAGTGAGAGGAAAACAAAGTCATTATCAGCTGAAGAGGGAACATATTCCTGCACCTCTAGAGAAAATGATGAGAAAAGTACCAGTGAATCAGTGCACCAAGTCCTCACCCACTCTGGGTATACAAAATTCCAACAGCCTCCCCCTTTTCACTCTTCACCAATTCCCCTACTGCTGGGATAATGCTGCTTAGAGACAGCAAAATGTAGTGGCTCAAAGTAAGAACTACTTTGTAACCAAAACATCTTGTTTACAAGTGCAGGCATTCCCTGAACTCCTAATTCCGCTTTTCTTAAACATGAGGTTTTACCTAAATACTGCAACATACTTATCTCTGCTTTCAGCCTGAGCCCAAAATTGGAATCTGATTTTGCTTTGAGAAATTGCTATTTTGCTGAAATTCCAGTCACATGGGAAATGTGCAGATTTAGAAATTCAGTAAGATTTTTGGTTTTCAGACATTATTTTTCCATTTATTAGTTCCACTACGTAAACTTCATCAGTGAATGTTATTAGCTGCAAATAATACTTTCACTCACATTTTAACAACAGTCCTTTCAGGCATGAACGTGTACCTGTGCTCAGGAGGATGTTTTCAATTAATTGTGCAGAGGAGATACATTGCTCCACAAAAGTGTCACTTTGCCTCAAACACAAGGAATCCCAAATGGCTACCAGGCATGACCTGATGCCTAATTTACACATGCAGAGCGAGGCTCTTTTCTACCCTCTTTCTTTTTCCCCCACCCCCGCGTGCTTCCCACCACCCTTCCAATCAAATTGAGGTGCCAAGGCCAAGAGTACCTGGCAAGAATCAAAGAAAGCAAATCAAAGGCAGCAAATTGCTGAAGTAACTTAGTACTCTGAAAGACGATGAAGACAGATCCAGATCTTTAGAGCTTTCTTTCCTGGCTGCACAGATGAATACACATCATGATGGTGAATCACTACTAGAAGACTTTCCACTAGAGGGATCACTAGATTGACCTTGATAATCATAATTTTTCAATTCCACCATGCTTTTCTATCATCCAAGCTGTTTACTTTCTTAAAATAACCAGAGGTGAAAAGAAAGAAGACAAATAAAGCCTTGTGTAGAGCTTCCATTATTCAATAGTAGAAAACACATTATAAGGTGGGTTTCACTGTCAGCATTAGAGACAAAGTAAAGAATATTTAGGAAAACAGTCTATTACTGTAGAAGAAGAAATGACTATGACTTTCACTTACTTTGAAACTCAGATGCTTGAAAGTACCATTTCAAGGTGAAATTCTAATTTCTTCTTTTTTCTATTTTCTCCAAGGTTTCCAATTGCTTATGTACATAAGACAAATTGCTGTAATACACATTCTGCATTCCACACAGATTCCACAGAGACCTGAATTTATTCAAGGTCTCTCTCAAATATTAAGGTGATCAAATTAAAACTTGAGTGTAGTTCTCAAAAAAAGTCATAAATTAACATGAAAATAATTAACAGAGATCTGCAATTCTTATAAAATCCAATTTTCTAAAATCCCCAGTGTTTCTATTTTAGTCAGATATCAAGAAGCAGCATGCATTCAACCAGCCTACAGCGTTTAAAATCCCAGAGCTGGAGTGAGACTCCCAGGCTGCGACTGCAGACACAGCTCAGGCAGGATGGACCCCGCCGGCTGCACGGCACTGAATGTGGCTGCCCTCTGCTGCCAGTAAATCCCACACAGTCCTTCTGGGATGGGCATCCCTGACACTCCCTTTCTCTTTGCTTGCTGTCTGACTTCACCTTTAGCTGCAGATGCACTGTTGGAGTAATTTCCTCGTGGAGCTGTTTTTCAGAGGTAAACAGAAACAAACTATTACTGTTCCAGCTCTTCTTTCTGCTCTGCTGGCCTTAATCTACTTGTTCTGGTTAAAACCTTGAAGTTTTCAGCCCTGGACATAATTTTAAGTCCTTGAGACAAGAGCGCTTTTCAGCTCAGTCCCATATAGTATCACACCATCTCAAGGATGTCCTGTTTCACCTGTACTTCCCTTGCAGCTCTCCCCAGGAATTTCCAAGAATATCACTAGTATCAAGCACAAGTGCAGGGGTAAAAGGAGTGTCAAAACAAATGACATGCAATTTTTTTGGTACTGTACTTGCAAAAGCTTTACAGGGTCTAGCCAGGAAAACATATTTACTTTACACTTCCTTCAGATTCTGGAGCCTGGGGTCTTCTGGTTTTTAATTTCCACTTTAACTATAAGGGCTAAATATTTAATTTCTCCATATAAAAGCAAAACTTCTCACATAACTATTCTATCAGTTTTTAAGCAAATGGTAACAGGTGGGAATGCTGCTTCTGAGCCACCTGGCTTTTAGACAATCCTCTTTGTAATTCATCTGCCTGCATGACTTTCCTGACAAACTTCCCAAAAATATACAAAATCACAAGTAATACACACTTCCACATCCTCCCAAAACTCCTTGTTACCTTTATAAACAAAGACAGGCAGAAAGGCTGTCTCTTCCAAAAAGGAAACCCCATGACACGAAGGTGACCCAAGCTAGCCAGCTGTTGCTGCCTGCATTGACACAATATTGATTTGGCCTATAAACTGGGAAAATTATCAAATAAAAACTAATTCCATTGAGACATTTTAATTTAGGAAGCCATTCCAAATCCAAGAGAAGTAATCTGGTATTGGATGCAAGGGAAATGTTTGAAGTTGGATTTCTCAGAAGGTAAACAGGTAAAACCAGCACCTTCCTGTACATTTTCAGCGACAGAAAACCAAATCCTTACAAAACAGGGCAATAAAATAGGATTGTCTTCTACTTATTTACAAGGCTTATGCCCTGATCAAAGACTATTACCAGCATCATACACACCTGGACTTCCTTTATCCTGTCTTGATTCCGTAATCACGACAGCACTTTTAAGAAAATCCTCCTCCAGTTCTGCAAGTTTCAACAGCTTCAATAAATGCCAAATACTTAGAGCTACTGGTCTAACCAGAAAAGTTCTCATTACACACCAACCCCCTGGCAGTCCATGTTCAAGACATTTTTGAACAAGTCATGAACACATTAGCTAAGGAGTAGATCAATGTAGTTACACAAGAGACAGGGACTCACTGCAAAAATGAATTCTGAAGTGGAACCATGACGGCCCATGGACTGGAACACACCTTCCAACAGGGAACAGAGCTACTTTTCAACAACTTAGATGAATCATGTACGAGCTTTTAAACTCTGCCATAATAAGTAATCCAAGTTATTTTAGAGATGCATAGGGCTATTCGAAGTACAAAGGCACTCAACTAAGCCATGGTTTGTTTCAAAGCTCACTTATTCTGTAACAACTAGATCCATTTGAGAGGCACAAAATCCAACCTCACAACCAACCACACAGATGGTAAAAGCATCCTATGAAAGAAAAGACTGAAAGAAAACTCATATGCTGCATGAAGTTCCTTGCATCTAATGGTACAACTACATGGTGGCAAAAAGACTAAGTAGTTTTCTTCCTTTACATGAAATGTTAAAACAAAGTGGTGCAACTGCATGTGTCTGCCCCTTTAAACACTTTCCAATTCTACAACCCACTAATGCAGGCACTGCTTTCTCATTATTTGAATTGCTGTCAAATCTACATTTTTGGAAAAAGTGTTTTTATTAAATTTTCCTTCCAACAAATTCTTGAAAATAAAAAAAATTACTTGGCATGGTGTGAGTATGGCAATTCCTCCCTTTTTTTTTTTTTTTTAAACACATAAACACAGTTCCACTATTTTTTTTTTTTTTTTTTTTTTTTTTTTTTTTTTTTTTTTTTAC
>VXBB01009311.1:1561089-1592267 GCA_013399915.1 Illadopsis cleaveri
TTTTTTTTTTTTTTTTTTTTTTTTTTTTTTTTTTTTTTTTTTTTGTAGCAGTGTTCCAGATACAACCTGAACAATTAATCTTCTGCAATGGAGGGCTCTCCCTCACACAAAGCCTTGCCAAACACATATTTATAGTTCAGCTCCTGCCTTCCAGAAAAAGTGTTCCTGTATAGCACATGTCGCTTCACTTTATGTGTCAATATTATTTAAATAAGCTCTTCTTAAACTGTAAAGAAAAGTTAATATACAATTACATTAACAATCTGAGCTCAGGTTCATGTTGCTGTCTGCTTTTCAACTCAGCTGGAGTTCAGCTGCACTAACATACATCACTGGTGAGATGTATCTGTCAGATTAAATCCATTACTGAAGCAAGGAAGGGCTGCACATGTATGTCTTCCTGAGGTGCAATCATGCTGTTATAGCTGTCCAAGAAATCTGGGATATAACGATATTTTTGCCATTAAATGCAGGGGATTGACTATATCTTATGCAACGAAACATGACCATTACTTTAAAATAGCTGTACTGAGGAGCTAGAATTCCAACCCATCCATAAAAGCATTTTTAGTGAAGTATAATAAAAACTGGTATCACTCACACTAATCATCTCTTCATGCTGTCATTGGTTTTTTCCACTAACGTACAACTCTCAGCTCTAAAAAAAGCTTCTATTAAGAGCACAATGCAATACCACCATTCCAAAAATAGAATTCAAGCCCAATTACTGCTCAGATTTCTTTTTCACTCGCAGTACTTCAGACAGCAGTAAAATGAAATGCAGATACATGTTTTTCCCTGTTCACTTTGTAGAAGTGGCAGTCATGCAGGAGATTTTAAAAATTAAAAAAATAGGATTATAAAACCATAAAATTGACCCAGGCCCTTTGGGCATAGAGAGTACTTACAGTTATAATTAATTTTTTAGTGTGACAAGATTTGAAAACTGACTGTGGAACTCCAAAAGCTGTTTCAAATTGCTCTATTCCAATACAGCAATCCTAATCACAAACGAAACAAAGTGTTCAGTTCAAAATGAAAACTAACTCAGCACATGTTAATAAATAGTATATGTAAATTCTTGGTGGGCTGTTTTATGCCATCAGTGCACACAGCCCTCATCCAAGCAGGACAGGGCAGGCTGCTCTACCATCACATCATCTAACCAGGCAGAGGCACGGGGTGTCAGGGCTCCTACATTTATATCAATGACAAAAGTGTGCCTCCAGAGCATGTCCCTGCTTACCCAACCACACCGAGCTTGGACCATTCCTCACAGCCTTTTCTCCAGCTCTTCTTGATACCAGCAATGCTTTACAGGTGAGCAATCCCATTAGTGAAACCCAGAACTGCCAGTAAGAAGTTGCATGGGGTAACACTCATTCTTGTGGATCAATACCAATATATATCCAACCAGGTCCTGCAGAGGGAGAGGCAGGACATGGTCCCCCTGGGTAAGTGGCCCAGCATTATCCTTAATTACTAGGCTAGGGCAAGGAAGAAGGACATGATTTAAAATTAAGCAAAATTAAAAGCAAATGAAACAATGGAATGGGGGAACATATGCACAAACACATAGCTTAAACAGTATTTTAAACACACAGTGAAGACATTGCTCAGTTATCAAATTGGGGTTTAAAGCAGGACACATCTCTACAGCACCAAATGTTTTCCTCACACACACAAGACCTGCGTACCTGCTTTCAGGATTTCACAAACAGACCACAATTCATATTTAGAAAAAACCAGATTCCGAGTATAACCTATAAAGGCAGAACCAAAACATGGGAACACCATGTCAAGAGAAGAATTTAAAGTTAAAGCTAAACTGAGGCTGGAGTTCTGGGGAACAAGGCAAAGCAATTATACATGTGGTAAATGGAAGAAAAATTAGATTACCGCAGGGCAGATCTGACATCTGTACTAGCAGTGGTGCTACAGATCATTAGTCATAGACATTTTACACCAAGCAACACAGAAGATAATTTAAGCAGTGATGACACCAGATCCTTCCTATCTATTGCCCTGGTGACATTAGTTTTTCAATTACAGGGGCTACTTCTTCCAAGAGCAACCTCTTAGACATTTTACATGTTAATGTTTAAGTAACCAAGCTCGACTTACACAAGCTTTTTAAACAAAACCCCAGAGTTTTATTATTAAAGTACATTTATATTTTATGGTATCTTAAAACAGCACCTACACGCACAGTTCTAACAAGTGAATTAAACTTTAAATCCCAAATGAATTTTAATATTGTGTCTTTTTAAAATATAAATAATTTAAGCATTTTCAGTAGCTAAAACGCAAATATTTTTTCCATTTATGATGTAATTAAAGATGTGTTAATTTGTCTGCACCACTGTACAGCTTTGATTTCTTAAGATTCACACCTCTTTCAAATTAGAAAGAATTGTCAAAAAGGTAATTCAAACAATTATTTCAGGTGGTATATGGAAGGCTATCCTGCATTCTCCCCACAACTCCAAGTTCTATGTTATCTAAAGAAATATAAAGTCTACGTGCATGCATGCATGAGTTAACAGGCAGCGTCTAAAGCTGGCCCGGGGATCCAGCTGGGAGATGAAACCCCAGGAAGCACACACTGTGTCAGGAGCCTGGCCGGTACCAGCACATTTCTAAATCACTCCTGCGCTCCCGAGGGGTAAAGCGAAAAGCAGAGGACGGCTTTGCTCCGGCTGGATCACGGTTTATGTGGGCATTGCTGCCACCACACGGCCAAACCCCGAACTCCTCCTCTCCCCCTCGCAGCTGCCAACCTGCTCAGCACAACCCCCCTGCCACAAACCCTCTCAGCAGCCCTTCCTACTCCAGCCTCTCAGAGCCCACCAGCAACGAGGTCCCAAAATTACTTCCACATGATGAAGATTCCAAGGAACTTGAAGCACTCAGATCTTGCTGACTACCTCTTCCAAGTGTGAGCTACCAGCTGTGAGAGTATTTCAGTGTTGTAGAATTACACCAAACCAATACTCCCAAAGAAAACAGAAAATCATACAAGTGCTGGTCAGGGTAGCTGCAGCCCAACTGATGTGCCAACAAAGGCTGAAACAGTGCCTTTTCTGAATGCCCTCCTCAAAATATCCCCCCCAGCAAGCCTGCTTTTAGAAGGCTGGACTCTGCACACTACTGTGTCACCTGCAAAGGCTCAGCAGTCCCTGTGCAGGCACCTCAAACTGAAGAGACATGGTGAGTTAAGTCACAACAGAAAGGGAAAAGGGAGTTCAGTAATTTTTCACACACAACAAACAGGAGTCTGCATTCATTCCTGTTTCTTAGCTCTTATGGACAGCAGTTTGCTTTATATTTAAAGATTTTACAATACTTACCTGTTAGGAGTTACTATTTTTTTTTATTCTGCTGCACATGACTTGGTAAGCTCATTTATGCAAGTGCCAAAGGCACCACAGAAATATCAGCATATGCCATAGCTGTGGGTTCAACTCTGTCAGCCGTGAAATAAGGCTCCACTGGTCTGAAAAACTCAGCAGCACTCTTGCAGAGTTTCAACCTGACTTTTTGGGAGTAACATTTGAAATATTCCAAAGAATCAGGCAGTTGTCAATAAATACCATTTAAAGTAACTTTACCCATTCCCTAGATGCTCAATGAAGATATGAACTGTGCAGTTTATGAACCTATATGTTTGCAGGTCACCTTTTTTCCCCACAACTACTTCACCTGTAGCTTTCCAAGAGGAAGTGAAAAAAATTGCAACAAGTTTGAGAAACATCATGTATCATTTTGACAAGGCCAGAAAGGATGTAGAAATGCCTTAGGGCTTCCCAGAGAAAGCAAGGCTGCAGAAACCGTTCATTCAACGCTCACTATCTTCAAAGGACTACATTAAAAGTATGGCTCAGTCATTCAACTAAAAATGTAAGGCAACTGAGGAGTCCCTGCTTTATCCTCCACACAAGTCAAGAAAAATAGGTGAATGCACTCACCTTTTTTGCTCTTTGTGCTATATTAGGTGTTCTAGTGAGAAGCTTTTCAATCAGGTATTCTCTATTCTGCAAAACCAACATTTATTAAGTTAAAAATCAATACAAGGAAAGAAGAAATTTCACATAGATTTTAAGGCAGAGCAAAATTTACTCGTAGGGTTAAACGTTTTACCTTGGCTTTCTGGAAAAATTTGCATTTTAAAAGTTCTGCTGCTGTGGGCCTGAAAGATCAATAATAAATTAGAACAGAAAACAAAGACCCCTCTCAGTGAATACAGTACAAGACGTTAGTTAAATGGTACGTCTCTAATACTTTTGAATTAGTACTGTATGAATGGGGAATGAACGATAATAGCTATTGAATTAATTCACACAAATTCACTTACCACACATAAAAAATTAAGCCTCTCCATGGCAAAAATACCAAAAAAGAGAGAAAAAAAATCAGTCTCTTAAGCTGCAAATTTCCCCCTTTTTTGTTCAACACAAATGCATTTAACCTTAAAAAAAAAAAAGACCAAAAAAAAAGAAAGGCAGGTATTGCTTTCTTCCCCAAATGACTACAAATACAACTAAAACTTTGATCCACAGCAATAAACCATAATTACATTTTCCATACAGCAGCATCAGTACCTCCTATTGGCATTCTTTTATCTCTTTGATGTCAGCAGATATTCTCAAGAAACTAAACTGACACTATTAACATGATGCATAAACCAAAGAGATTCATCAGGATCATCTTCCAAACAAACAAATACAAATCAAAACAACAGTTGTAAGGTAAAAAACTGACACATTTCATTTTTACTTGCAGTTCTGTTTAAGTCTGTTTCAGCATTTCCAAGAAATAACCACAATCTCACAGCTACCGAAGTGTTTCCAACAGCAGGTTTTGTCTCCCTAGCATCAGGGATCCAAAAAGCTGCTTATCTAGCCAAAGCCACTAGTACCACTCTGGTACTGAAACAGACTCTGGAGAGAAAGTGAAGCATCTCTTGGGATGAGATAAAATCCTCCATTAATTCCATTAGGAGCCCATACCACCATCCAGGACTAATTTTGACACAGCTAAGTTTAGCAAAGTCAAAATCTTCAAGACTCATAATTTCTAAATAAACAGAAGCAACATCTGCTCTAGTTTTCCATTTGAATTCCAGCAAGAGATTGAATATAGAACAAACCAGGTAAAACAGTGAGAAAGTTTCCATTTGGAAAATCTCACCTTCAAAAAAACCCCAAAAATCTGACCTAGTTTATTTATTTGAGGACAAGTCTGTAAAGTAAGTGAGCAAAAGAGGAGTAGTAAATAGTCTGTATGTATATATCAGTTCACATCTGCAAGAAATAATGAAACAACTCTTGACATTAATAAAAATAATTCAATTTAGATACAGGCAGCAGGTTCCATGGAGCATGCATTTTTCTTCACCTCCAAAGCACCAAGCTCTACAATAGAGGAGTTCTGATTAGTGGTCCTGTGGAGACCACCAGACTCAGTAGTACTTCATACATGTATCTTGGATGAGCAAAAAGGAAGGGAAACTATTTAAAAGAAAAATCAGTTTCTGTGCCAAAGTTTTAAAGTTCTCAAAGTACAGTACCATCACATCTCATAACAGAACTATGCACACTTAAAAGCTACATTTTAGTAAAGTTTTATCTAAACTAGTGTTCTCCATTCCTCTAGCATTAATTATGCCAGACACGTCTGAACTGCTCTGGACATGCTTTCTGGCCCTGTTTTTCCACGCAAGCTGCAGCAATGAATTGCAGCTGAGGATTGTGAGCAGCATCCTTGGTGCTGGGGAGAAACACCCACAGAGATCCCCAAAAGAAAAACATCATAGTCTGAGACAACAGCAGTCCTAGAATTTGCCACAAAGAGCAAGGGTTTCTCCCACAACTGACATGAAGGCTACTGGAGGGATCTCCGTGCAAAATTATATCCTGGATTGTAAGAAATATGGAAAATAGTGATGACCTCCCAGTATAAAAATAATTGCTCTATATCTGTTTCTAGCTGAACATCTATTTGCTGGTCTCATTGATCCATTCAAGGCAATCCTGAGGATGAAGGCATTGCATGTGTTTTAATAAATGTATAAATTTAAATAAGTACCTTAAACACCAATGTTTCAACACCGATGCCTTTACTACGTGTCAGGTAACTCAGCATTACGTACTCAAGGAGACAAGGAAAACTCATTTTATTTACTTCTCATTACTTCATACCACTTTAACTTTGCCCTGAAAATTGCTAGATACTGGAAACTAAAAGAAGCTTGATTATTAAGAGCTTGATTATCCACTATTATTATTATTATCATTATTACTACTATTATTATCATCTGTAAGCAGCCAAACTGCAGAATTAAGCTTAAAGCATCAGAAATTGCTACTAAGATCAACAAGGGTAAGGAGTTAGGGATCTGAAAGCAGTACAAAAATGATCTTTGAGTGAAACAAAATTTTTTCAGTATTTCAAGAATGAAGATGCGGCCACAGACTTTCTTCTTAATTATACTTGTTCTCTAGTATTCCTGCTATCACCTTTTCAATTTCACTCCCTACCACCATATCCTGGACTTAGGCTGACATTACATCAGGAAGTACACACCATAAATGACACATACAATCAGGATTGTTCTCTCAGAACAATCTTTCCCCAAAAATAGTAGCTCTGAAACTCTAGAAAACAGTGATATACAAAATACCTTAGGAAATAATGTTAATTAGAATGTGCTTCCTACAATTCTTCAGCAAAAAAACCTGCAAAAATGGGTCTCTATATTCATAAAAATGAATAAATAAACTAATCATTCAGGGAACTTGGGACCTCAACAGTGGTTTTGGAATAGATGTTTAATACTTTCATCACCTTGGCTATTTAAAAAACATAGAAAAAAAGGAACAAACAGCAAAGACACCATGACATGCAATTCCCTACATAAACATGAGGAAAATTCAACAGACTTGGAGTCCCTAACTTTACAGTTAAAAAAATAAATACATCTTAGTTAGTAATTTTCTCTGGAAATATCCCAGTTAAAAACAAATGAGAAAAATCAATACAAAATTATTTCATTTAATTTCTTTTAAAGGCCAAGAGAATGATATATTTGGTTACCAACTATTCTGCTGCTCAATCTGAACAATCTTGTTAGACTTGTGCACAGTATCAAGATTTACATCTTGCTTCAGATGAGATATAAAGATGTAGAGCAAGGACTTTTGTTTAATTGGCATTTAATTCAATACTGTGTTTAATTATAAATACATTAGGTTAACAATCAGGAAAAGTAAACTTAAGGAACAGTAAAGAGGCAATTTCTTCTCCCCAGATGGAGGTGACTGAAGGCTGCTATTTACAAAATTCAAACCATACACTTAAAGATTATGTCACTGTAACTTAAAGTAGTCTACATATTTTCAAAAATAATTCTATTTTACATAGCAATAGTGACCTACCTTTTGGAAGGATCTTTTTGAAGGCATAATGAGATTAGTTTTCTAAAGGATTTGCCATACTTTTTCATCATCTCCTTGTCCTCTACACCTGTCTCTAAAGTGGGAGGGTCATTTTGAAGCGTTAGCATTAACACCTAAAATAAACCCAAAAATGAGGTGTCGTAAGCAAAACCAATTTGAAATGTAGAAATTAGAAGAGAAAATATACTCCACAGAATACATCTATTTAGATACCCTGAGCTGCTATTGAAAATGAAGTAGTACTAACTATCTAGCAGCATTAATAATACAGCTAACAGCATTAACAATTACAAAGTGATTGTTACTTTCATAGGAGGGTATTTGTGATAAGGTGCTGCTCCTGTTGCTAACTCAATGGCTGTTATCCCAAAACTCCACATATCGGCCTTGAAGTCATAACCTCGCACCTGAAACAGAACCAGAAGGGAAAACCAAGGTGGTAATGTCTCAAGTTCCAAAATTAAAAGACAAAATGCTTTAAATGTTTGATTAGCATTAGAAATACCTGCTCCATTACTTCAGGGGCCATCCAACAGGGAGTACCAACAAATGTTTTCCTTACTTTGTTACGAGTAACGTCACCTCCAGTGGCTAAAAATGCACTAACACCAAAATCTGGGAAAGAGGAGAAAAGTTGAAATCTGTTAAACTACCAATAACAAAGCAAAAGTTTTACATTTTAGAAACAAAGTCAGTTCCCAAAGGTATGCTTATAGATATTCTCCATTGCAGAGCTGACCTTTGCTCCATGACACACTGTTCATGAAATGCTATGGAATAGAAATCATAGCTTTATCAGGGAAATCCACACTAAAACATCCTCAAGTTTAACCTCTCAGTATGTGTCTTCCTAAATAAAGTTGCAAAGGACTCCAGTACATCTGTCACTTAAGGTTTTCAAATATGCACTTTGTGCCAAGGTTTGCATCTGCTATTGTTCAAAGATGAGGATCTTCTTCTGCATAGCAGCTAAATATGAATGTGATCTGAACAAGGGAGAATACTATATGTCATTTCAATTCTTATGGGAATTTGACAAACCAAAGACAATCAGAAAAGTCATCACTAACATGTACTTAATAGTAGACCAGTACATGAATAGCTTTTTCCAAATTCTAAAATAAAAGAAGAATTAAAAAAAAAAGAATCAGTGTTCTGTTAACCTGTAACTATATGAGTGACAGCTGTATGGGAGAGGTAGGCGTGTAAGTGGAAGAAAGAGCAGGTTCCCAATGTATGCAGAAATACTGTCAATTTGAATGCAGATATATGAAGAGTATTTTCAACTGTACAATTTACAGTCCAGTTATACTGAAATGGAGTAGTTCACTATGGACTTCAATTTATTCCCTACTGCTTTCCTATCATTACCTGATTTTAGGGTTGAAAAGAAAACACCTCCAGTAATTACAGAAAAATGTAGTTTTGTCATTATTTAACACTGGCGTATTAAAGCTCTTAAAATACATGTTTACACAGCACTTTGAAAGTATCATTTATATAAAAATTACAACTTCTGTCTACAGCCTTTTTTATAACCAAGGGCTCTCAGTGCTTCAGTCACCCACTATAGACCATGGAAGGCCTGGTAGCGTGCTGGGGGAAGGGGCAGGTATCACCGCCTGCTCCCACTGTTTTCCAGATAATCTGACACCAGCCTGAGAGAGGGGATTTGAACCTTGCTCTTATGAGACCAAATAATTTAATTCTTACAGACTACAGCCCAAGAAGCACAGCAATGCACTCAGAAGACCTTTAAGATGCTAAACTGTATCCAACAGACACCACTGCCAGACAAATGGCAGATATGCCAAAAATAATTCTCAGTGAGATATATCTCATGCATCTCAGTGACTAGTACACTTTTAGTCAAAGTCCTTATGAAGGACAGTACACACAGATTGTTGTATCCCCAAGAACTATTACAATTACTTGCAGGAAAAAATGAAATTAACAGTTTCTACCATTTGCAAGCTGTTTAAGGTGCATGGGTGAATCAAATGGAATCATTAAGAGGACATTAGAAAGCTTTCTTATATATTTGATGGGACACAGAGAAATAATGAATAATATCTGAGTAAAGTATCATTAATCATGAATCCTGAAATCTGAAACTGGGCAACTTGTGGGTACCCAAAAGAAATAGTTAAAAGCCAACAGAAAAACTTTTCCCCTTGATATCAGTTGCCCTTGATCCACCTGCAATTACCTTTTTCTTTTATTTATCCATTACTGGACCACCACCATTACCTGCTATTTGTACAGAGCCATCCTCACCCAGAAGAATGTTGCCAGCCTTCAAATCTCTAGAATGTACAAACAGGGGTTAGCATAAAAGCACATACTGCATATTTTATGCAAGCAAATAAATATTGCATACTGAATAGTTTCACAAGATAGCATTTTCAAATTTAAACCAGAAAAAACAAAGCTGATGTGTCAAACGTAACTGAATAGTATTAAAACAGAGTGCAGAACTCAGACTCTAACAAATTTTCACATACAAAATAACCAGAATTCAACTCTAGAATAAATGAGCAGAATTCAGGGATAGATTTTAAGAAGATAGATATTTAGGTTCAAAGTCTGGTTTACCACCTTTTATAAATATAGTCACACAAACTGAAAGCTTTCAGAGCTGTAAACTAAGAATTAATGCTTTTTCACATCCAACTGGACCACTAATGAAAAAGAAAAGTTGGGAAAAAATTCTCCTCTTCAGTCTCTTCAGAGAAGACACACATCTTCAAAAGAGGTAAATGTACTGTACATTTCTATCCAATTAACCTATTAAAGCCCAAGAACAGCAGACATATTTTGCTATAGGGTACAGTGGTAAAAAGTTACTTGGCATTGAATATGTTCAAAATTTAGAATATGCTTCAGAGTTAACAATATCCATTAAACACACTATTCACATGTAATGTTCAGAAGAAAACTTTGTGGTTGGTTTGGTTTTTTTTTCTAATAGAAACATGCACCCCATTCTTAATGCACAGTTTAAAACTGTCATACAGAATCTATCATAACAATTACAACTTGAGAAAATTACCCTTTCCAAGTTTTATTGAATTTATATTACTACTGAACGGCAACATAACCTGTTTCCTCACATATATGTATACATATATACATAAAAACATATTAAAAAGAATGCATTGAAACAACAGAACGAGATCCCTGAATGATTTTGAAAACATCTCCTTCTAACAAATGCCACCCGACGCAGTACTCCCTGAACTATACCACAGCATTCACCTATAATGTACATGGGAAATTGAAGGTACAGTGCTTCAACTTCAACAGGACTACTGCACAGTTTAAAAAAGGAGAAATCTCAGATGTATCATATAAATCTCTCTTTTTATCTTAAGGTACTTTAGGAATAGGCAAGGGGAATTCAGAAATCCAACCACAAAGAGTCCTGTTATCCTTAAAAGTTCCTGAATGTGCCCTTCACAACAATATCAGCTTAACAGAATATTGTGAATTAAGGTCTAAGGCAGATCTTTGGCATTCCAGACCAGAAGTCAAGATAACTATTCTTTATTTCTCCATTTATCTCAATTTTCTCTCTGCCAAAGGAAGAAATAGCTCTTGATTTACATCAGTGACAGTTCATTTATAAGATGAGACATAAGACGTACACATAAAGAACAATTACTGTGCCACATCAGTACCACCTCCATTCTCAGATTCCTGTCTGCAGCAAGCCTGGTTTTTGGGAAAAAGATTCCCTTATCATAGGCTAACGCTTGAAACAGAGAACCTACTGCAGACACTTTCCTTAAAAGAAAAATTCACCTCAATAAAATTAATAGGAAGGTCAGAACACACTTCCAACAATCAAAGAGTGGGGACAACCTCTGAGTTCCTACAGCAGATATGTATATACCACCCCAGGGAATCTGCACAATTTACATGGAAGAAGTCAGTGGAGAGAGAATGTACAGAACACAGCAATCATTAGATGCATATACACTAAGATGCAGTTCCACAGTACCAATCCCAGCTTCACATGCGGTCATAAAAGAAGGTCTGTAGAGTTGCAACAGATATTTACTGATTACCAGGAAAAAAATAATTTCACATTTTTACAGGAGTCCAGCACCCAAGATTAGAGGTGAACTGTGCAATACGGTAACCAAGTCACAAAACATACAGCATAAACTAGAATCAGATTAGGTATCTGGAGCTCCAGCAGGCACAGGACTACAGATTACAGTTCTGGCATGCTTATCACAGCACAAACCTATCCAAACTAGAAGAGAGAGACAGGATAAAGACCCAGGCAAATACTAAATATTAGTGAAAAACTGCAACCAAGATTAGAGCTTCTGCACGAGCACTATCACTTGGTAATTACTGGTCACATTTATGGAAGTGAAAGAGGCAATACAACTTGCTTAGCCAAGCCACTGCAGCTGACCAGAATCAACAAGCTACAGTCAATTTTGAAAATGCTTTTCACTCTGTATATGCTCCTACCTGTGAATTTGCCCATTCCTGTGTAGATAGTCTAAGCCCTCCAAAACTTCCTTAAGAATGGTTGCTATTATGGGTTCTTCAAGCACACCATTTTTGTGCTCTCCTCTGTTGACAATATACTTTATTATATCAAGCATTGAACCTGTATTACAGATCCAGGAGTGGAAAAAAGCATATACAAATCATTATCATATCAGATTCTTTAGAAAGCTGTATTCTTTTATTCTTTCTATACTACTGCAATTTAAATCTTTGCATTTGTGCGTAAATTCTTCATGTAACTAGCTCTCAGAATAAAGCACATCACTAACCCATCCAAACAAGATACAGAGCACTGCTTTTTGTCAAAAATACCATAACACTTAATGATCCATTAGAAAGATCTGCTAACAGCTTGCAAAACAACCACAAATTAAAAATTCAGGAGTACCCCATATTTAAATAGATAGGTACTGCAAAGGTCTTGGTTTATTATCTAGTTTAGATTATGGTTCATGTGTTCATGATGTAAACATGCAGCTGCAAGATTGGAAGGAGACAAATGCAAACAAATGGTAACATTCCCAGTGACACATAGTTTGACATTGAATTTCAGTTATTATACACTTCAAGGCATTTAATGGAAACATTTTGTTTTTATCCAAGCACAATTTGACAGCTCACAGTAAATTCCTGTCATGAATCACTGGTTTCTCTCATGCTCTATGCTTGCTTTTGCTTGAACTGATCAATTCAACCAAATGTGACACAAGTGTTATGAGCACTTCCCATCCTTGTTTTCCAGCATCATGGTGAAGTAGTCTACTGCTATCAAGACTAATCTTGAACAACATCATGTAACAGCCAGGACCATCATATCCTATTCTGGGGCTTCTCTTTTCTAAACTACAAGCACATTAAGTTCAGCCTCCTTTTTCCTCTTCCAGAACTAAATAAGAATTTTATGCCAGTAACTATCATCATTAAAAAAATGCAATGAGTGTTTAGTTAGCTTAAGCAATAAAAAGGATGCAATATGTGTAATATTTGGCCTAGGATGGATCTTGCTTGGATAAGGAATGAGTAATACTCATTATGAAATCAGAAATATATGGATTTTTATAAAAATACAGAGGATTCTAAAGAAACTCCATAAAAGATCACACTGACAGAATTGACTTAATTCTAATCAGTTTTCCCTACACAGCCTTAAAAGAGAACTTTGATAAATTGGTTCAGAATGAAAATTAAATTCTGTTTATATAACTACTGTATTTCAGTAATTCTTAGCCTGTCCTATGAATACAGATACACAAACTTTGTAAGCTTGCACATTCCTCCTTAACATGCCTACATATCGAGGTTCATCCTAGGTAGTGTCTACTCCTTTCTGATTAGTTTAGATCAATGAACTCAAAGGTGATACATTAGGATAAAAATTCTACAGTTGCCTTGCAGCTAAACAAGTAAAATCAGTAACTTACCCCCACTTAATAGCTTCATAACCAGCCAAAGTTCATCCTTCACCACAAAAGATGTGTAATAGGTCACTACATTAGGGTGATTGCACTGACTCATTGCTTGAATTTCTTTCTGTAAGAAACACAAAGCCCAACACAACAGAGCCAGCTATCAGTTTTGCTAATATAAAGTTTAATTTCCAAAGTGAAATACTATAACAGAACTAAAGTACGTAGAGAGTATGCATCAAGGCATTAAAACATTTCAATTTACCTAAAGATCTGCATGCGAGAAAAAGAATTATTACTAAGAACACGAGGGAAGTTTGGCCACGAGATACAGGCATAGCTACATCACTTTTCTTCTGAGAACAGCAAAGAAATTAGTCAAATTCACAAGTAAGCAATGAAGAATGAGTAGTCTCCAAGAGCGGAAGGTGTGGGTACAGGCTGGACAACAAAATGCAAGGAAAGGTCAAAATCTACTGCATTTTCTGTTCAAAAGGGATAGGATAGAATAGGAACAGGTAGGAAAGGAGGAAGGAAGCCATTGAACAAAGGCCACATCACCACTGGCTCAGCTACTGTGGAATGGACAGGTAGACACCAGAGCCACACAATCAAACAGAAATGGAGAAAAAGCAATATTACAGGCCAGAAGTCATAGGAAACAATTGACTAGAGGAACACACAGTCACCAACAGATGCACAACATGGCACTACCAAGTAACAGCATCTATGACACGCCACAGCTGTACACATTAAGAATGACTGTCTTGTATCTGTTAATTCAAGCAGAGCTCTTTTTCTATTCACTCTTTCACATAATTGTTCTGTAACACCTTTCCAGCCACTCTCATTCTTCTGCCAATCTTTTACATAGGAGCATGAGGCCTCTTCTGTACCAGAGGGTTTAAGCTGCCACAACCCTGCTTCTCCCTCTCTATCTCCAGCCACAGAGTCCTGACCCATCCCTGGTGCTAGAGGACATGCTCCTGGAGGGGGAGCCAGTCCAGAAGCCAATCCAGCTAACAAAACTCTTCCTCCTCTCCTCCCTCCCTGAAAAGCAACTGCTTTGAGGTGGACTGTGTTTCTCTCTGACTCAACAGCACTTGTGCAAGTTAGGCACTACGCAGGTCCCACTTAGGTTGATTAAAGCTGTCACAATCCTATTTTCAACTTCAAATTTCTTTTTAGCAATTGTTTGAAAGAGAATTTTTTTGTTGCAATGCACTCAAAATCACAGCTGGTTGCTAATAAAAAGTTAATTATGTGTATTAAAGACTGGGATTTAATCTCGTGGTGTTTGTAGGTGACTATTAAACGTGATTTTTAAACAGAGATTCTTTCTTTTTTTCCTCTCCTCTTTCTTTCTTTCTTTATTTCTTTTTAAATCACATTTCAGCTTATTCTGTTGTCCAAAGTTCTCCTCCTTAGACAACTTCTGAACCCTGAACCACAGAAAGAACGCCTGGATAATGAATCAATGAGACTGAATAATAAGAGCAATTTGCAAGATAGCTCCCTGTCATCTCCCAGAAGACAGTAGGTGGAAGACAGAAGATAGGCATGTGGAGCACATTTCCCTCTCCCAGAAGACATGTCATCTTAAACACAAGTCAAATTACTGCCTCAGGTTCTTCATTCAGCTACCCATTCCAAACCTTAACTGTAACTCTCTCCCGCTCCTGGTTACTATTTCATTCCTTACACTGTTTTATTTTTTCCTACGGTGGTAATATAACAGTGACTCAAAAAGTCCAGCTGACACCACTGGGCAAAAATGCACCTCATTTATTTTTCTCAGACATTAATAATTCAGAAATGTAACTAATTGACTGAAATAAGCTTTGCTATCTTTAACTGAAAAGTGCTTTGAATATTTTACCTCCCTGCATCAACTCATGGGCAACAGTTGAGCTACCACAGTAACCATTGCCAAAGGCACCTTGTGTCTCAGCTTTCATGACTTTTCTTTCAAAGAGTCTTTGCAAAACAAAAATAAACAAACAGAAAGTGCCTCATGAGAGATAAGGGATGAAATATTAGTCAGGAAAGAATTAATTTCAGACTTGCAGTTCTAGAAAACTCCTATCACAAACAGAATAGTAAGCCTCCACAGACTTCATTTATTTGGCTGTGACCCACAATATGCACAGGAGAGAAAAGCATTCACTTAAAATACACTGCCAGGGAAACAGCTTGCAGCAAAACATCCAGGAGAACACTGGAACCTTCTTCACATCTATGTCACTTTAGACATGCAACAGCAGCAAAGAAGTAACAGCAACTTAAATCTCTCCCTCACCCCTCTCTTCTCCCTGCCTTGCACTAGCACAGGCATTTGTGCGCTGCACCAGGTAATATGCCCAGGTTAAAAGCTAACCTCTGTCAGCCAGGTTATTCCTGATCCAGTTTCACAGAGCAGCTGCATAAAAATGTCTTTCAGCCTAAGGGCAGGTGGGTGACCCAGTTAATAAGCAACTGCGAGCCAGCTGCTTTCCATGCTCAGCGGCAGCAGCAGGCTCCCGCTGAGGGGCAGGTGCCGGCGGCCCGCGGGCACGGCCCTCACAGGCCAGGGGCTCCTCCAGACATCCCGCCTCCGGGGCCAAACCATGGCACAAAGGCAAACAGCCTAGGAAATGTGTTCCATCAAACAACCATTCTACAGAACTACACACAGAACATTCTGTAGTTCGTATAGGTTTTGACTGTTCAAAAAAACTGGAGGTAAAGGAATGGGGAAGATACCCAGGCAGGACAGTACTAAGGACAGGACTTTTTCCTCGGCTTAGGGGTTAAGTTACACTTTGGTTACAATAGTGAGAACACAGGACATTGCAGGAAACAGAGTATCACATTTCAGGAGTTTGGCAGTTTGTGTAACCTCAGTAATATTTTAACTCCCTCCCACACTGCCTTTCTATTTTAATTGACACTGGCCCAAATCCTAAGTCGCTTACATGGGCACCAGGCTTGATGCATTTCCACTTCTCTGAAGGCCACACAGCTGAGAATTTGTGAAGGGTGCCCAAGCACCACATTCATAAGCACTCTGCACCAGCATTTTAAAAACCAGCATGTTCAGAGAATAGACAGTTTCAGCATATGCCTGTGCCAATAAAAAATATTTCATCAGAAAAATAAGTGATTAAAAACTGATTAGACTCAAAATTTTTAGACTCAAATTCGGCCAAAAGCACAAGAACATTCTAAGTACTATCAACTGAAATGAAAATGTTAGTACAGTTATAGCAAGAGTTTTGAAGGACAATTATGCCTTTTTCCAGAAAAAGCCTCTATTTCTCAAACAAAATTTTAAAGTTTCTCTAATAGAACTGAGTCATAAGTCTACTGAACCTCAATAAAAAATGTTAATTCTGTATGTGTACACATGCTCACATGTGTATGCGCTCCTTTAACTCTCCTAACCAGGAGCCACGAAAGCTAGAATTCATGTTCAGATCAAAACAGATCAACAAATAAAAGAAACAAAAATCTGAGTACAGAAAAGCAGAAATTGACTTACGTTATCAAATAAAAAAGATGGTATGGACAGTTGTCTTTGTATCAAAAGAATGTAATATGGGACTGAAAATTCAAGACCTACTGCCTCATTTGACAGACAGTGGAGACATGTCAACAGTAAAGACACTCAAGCATTTGGCAAGGTAACTTTTTACATGCTCGTAACTAACTGCAATGGTTTCCCCAGACCACAAGAATTTCTCTTGCAGATTTCTGGCAGTTTTGTCTGGTTTTCTTGTTTGCTTGTAACATTTTAATTCTTCATTCCCAGTATTAGTTCAAATTCTAATCAAAAAGATCCAATTCTGACCATTTTATCGTACAATTATTAGTATTTATCTTTTTATAGAAATGTTCTTTGGGGACTGTAGCTGTTAATACATCATGCACAGCATCTCACCTTGGGCTTAAAGACAGTTCAGAATTTATCTTTTGAGTTTTCAGTTGACAGAATGCTCACTACCTCAGAAGTAACTTCCCCTACCACAATCCTCGTAAAAAGCACAACAATGTCGCATACGAGCTGTCACATAAACTGAAGGCGAATGCCATCAATCACCAGGGGAAGAGCACTTTGGGTCCTCCACTGTAAAAAAGCCATTTTATCTGAAGAAACTGGATGGACCATACCCTCTGTATCAAATTCAAGATATCTTTTGCACTGGCAACTCCCTGCTGAGGAGATCATTTCCTTCAGAGGCAGGAATTTCTGCATTAGAAAAAGCCCACAGTCTCTAGGCTGTAGTATAACCTGTGGAACAGAAGAGAGTGTTCTCACTTTTAGAATGGTTTTGTGTCCTTCAAATCTTGTTATGCTGCCTATATATAAACACACATTTGTCTTATAAGCACCTATCTAGGAGCATTAGAAAGCAATAGGGTTTGGGTTTCAATAGTTCTTTGTGACTTTGTCTGGATTGCCATAACCAGTGCAGAGGAAAAACTCTTGCAGTTCCTTTACAAATGGCTTCTTCCAGGTCCCTTTCTTCTCTGATCAGTGGCCCAAACAAGTAATACTCTTCAAACATTCTTGTTATGGCCTCTCCGATAAATGTACATTACTAGCTTTAACAAGAGCTTCCTTGTGTAGATGGAAGTGTAGCCATTCCTCCTTTTCTCCTTAAAAATTATCATTACGAAATGATCCAACACATTTTGATGCTTTAGACATTTTAAGGAGACCTACTATATTTTTTTCTCCATATTTTTAATCAGTGTTTAACCAAAGGAAAATGTATCTTTCCTCAAAATCAAAAAAAGACAACAGACAGTTATCTCTTAAAAACTGAGCTTCCCGAAAACAAGAGTTTAGGGTCTTCCCACAGTTATCCCAAGTTGATTATCCCAAGATTCAAGTTTGCATATCTCTTTTTTGTGACATGAGAAAATATACATTAAAAATTATATCTTTAGGGAATGGTGTAAGTCTTTCAGATTATTTTCAAATCCTTCTCTCATATCCTGCATAAAATTCTACCCTCACTCTCGGACCAAGCAGAAAGCTTGGTAAAAGCAAAACAGAAGGTAAGTCTCCATGTTACACATTTCCCCCTTATTTACTTACAAGTAATTCATCCATACTGGTTTGGCATTTTTCTAAGTTGATCCTCTTTATTGCTACACGTTCTTGCCTGGGTTTGCAGAGCGCTGCCTGGACAACTGCTGTAGCACCGCTACCTGAAAAAGGGCAGAAAAGGAACAGTCTTAAGATGAGTTAAACCAGTGACCAGCATGAGAAGCCCATATTGATAAAGAACTTCAAATCTGCTGTTTATCCTGTTTCAGCACTTTCCCCACATGCATATCTTCCCACTAGCGAGACACCTTTCACACTTCTCAGATGAAAAAGAAAAACTTGAAATTTCTTTTCCATATGCCAGAACAAAATCCAAAGTCAATGACTTTAAATGATGTGCTCATTTCTCAAGACATAACCACCACCTAAACACATTTCTTAGTTTGGGAACCATTACACTTCCGTCTTTGGATACATCTGTTTTAATCAAGAACATGACCTGCACAGTTGATACATGGAGGAGTGGGTACTGTGCTTTATCAAATATTATTTCTTTCTGTTCTTTTAGGTCAGTCCCTGTTTAACCAAGTTTTTTGTTTCCCTATCCAATGAAAAAAATCAGTAAACTGTACTGCCAAATCTTCTACAGTGCCACCAGTGCTCCTGCTCATTCGTCATCACTGGAGTAACACTCTACAAAGAGCATGATGATCCTTGTGAAGAGCACAAGTAAGTATCACACCAACAGTGAGAAGATGCAGGTTACTGAATGGCCCACCAGAGAAAGTCACTCATGTTTACCTGGCGTGCAAATCACATATGATCACACAACTATGCTGACAACAAAGCCATGGGGAATTGAACAAATGTGGGGCAAAGGAATAGAATAACTTTCTCCAGTATGTTTTATTTGTGAACCACAGGAGTAAAAGGTATTGTTGCTTCTTTTATCAGGCACCCAGCAGCATTGCCCCAGTCAGTATTGCCTCACTAAAATAAAGAAATGATCGCAAGTAATATTCAGAAGGAGTTTTGCTCAAGTTGCACATCTAGCTGACACATCAAATACAGCAACGTATGCTTCCTCAAAAAATTACATTGTGCTCATCCATGCAGAAATCTAAAAGCTCCCAACAAGCTTCTACATGTAATTCTAAATATTTCAATATAAATTATGGATTTCTGGTAAGTCATTTGAGCAACATGTTATATCGGTCTGCTTATAAACTATGTTCTATTTATTTGGCATGTCCTAGATGAATACAAACTGTGAACAAAAAGCCTTTTGTTGTCAAGCTCTACAAACGTGGATTCAGTTACCAGCCGACTTAAGAACAATTGAGAGCTTTTCCCTCTGCACATCTGAAAACAGCACCAACAATACCTCATGACTGAAAGTTATTGTACATGTTTTAATTGCTATTTGCTTAGTTATTTTCCTGTATTGTTGGTTCACATGATGTTTTCACTCAAATCACAAAGCTTTTTAACTGTGTATGAATTTTGTGTCAGAATTCTGAGCCCATCTTTTAAAAAAAACTCTCAACAGGACTAACTAGTCATGTTTCTGCAGGATGTGGTCACAGACAAATATTGACATGTCCTGTTCTGTCTGCTTACAGAACAAAGCCTTTAAAAATTCCAATAATGTAGGTAATAAAAGAATTAAGACATTTTAAAAGTTAAATAAGACATTCCAAGGAAGAAACCACCAAGTTAGCACAATTCAGCTAAGGTAAGACTCATCTGCATCACTTTAATGAATTTGTGACATCAAGACACAAATCCTCTCATTACTTTGACAACACAAACGTACATTGAAACAAGAGAAAGAGTATTTTTAGCTATTAAGTATACAGGGAAAAACCTCAAGATTTTCCTTATGTATCTTTTTCATCTATGTCAGTAGTTTTATCTACTTGTAGAAAACAACCAAGATCTTTGCTTTTAAAATAGATTTGTATACAAAGGCCTCAAAAAAGACAAACAGAATAAGCACAGAGAGAATTTATTCACCCAGTGCCAGGATAAAATCTTGACTACTTCCTCAAGTTAAATGACAGCAAGTAACACTTCAAAACATTTTGGAAAAATTAAACTACAAAAAAAAAAAGTATATTTTTCTGTGTTTTCTTCTCAGACGGAGATGACTTGCAATGGGATGTTCTTCATCACATTACTAAGATGTGCTGACAATGCAAAAAGCTTTTTAAGTTTAGAATAAAGCCAATATACCCAGTTTTCTCTTTCTCCTGCTTTTCTAATTCACTACACAATACACTAGCTTGAGAGTAAAGTCAATTTGTGCAGTCTTTATTCTCGGTTGGACCTACGTACATATAAAACCTGTTGGAAAAACCAGTTTCACATACTGAAGTAGAGCCAGACACTGAGTAGCTATATTCCTCCTTCCTCTTAAAGATGTTCCCTTCTTCCCTGGCTCACAAGGAACAACCAGGGATAGAGACAAGGAAAACCTGCAGCTTTCACATCTGATCAGAAGATTCCTTTTGTCCCATCTACTAAACAAGTAGAATCGTGAAGTGTTCCAGAGGAGCAGCTATTAGAGACCAGACTACCAAGATAAGCATTTCAGTTGAGAGGTAATAGACAACTGAAGTAATGCACTACCACACAGTGAAACTAAATTGTCACAGGCAATCATTTAGCATAACAAATTGGGACCACAGAAAATGGTTGCATAGAATAGATTACAGTCAACCATTCCTTGTCAGAAAGTAGGGCTTCTTCAGATACATTGAGCCTTGTGAATCTTCCAAAACCCTCAAAGCTGAGAATACTAACTACATCATAACCAAAACATAGACTGGTTTAACATCCAGTCTCTGTTTAGGAAACTGATACATTATAATGAAAGCTCAGTTTGCATAAACCATGAAGCCTTTACATCCAGTTGTCTCCTGCAGAACAAAACAAAAGGATTACCCATGGTCAGACTCAAAAAAACCCTCAGCTTTGTAAGAACAATGGGGTTTTTCCACTACTGGAAAAGCCGTTCTGCTACAGACAAGTCCTCTTTGCCAATTTCAAAAGTTAGCAGTGAAATAATGCAATTTCAGACCACATCAAGATGCCTACTACTCCCATTTCACAACAGACAATAGGTCAGAGTTTCGTCTTGTCCTGGTGTTTTTGATGCCATCCTCTCTAGTGTAAGCATGCCCTTACAGCCAACCTGTCCCTTCATGCTACAGACTATGCACTCCCTACCATCCAGTCCTCAATGCAACAGAGCCATTAGAATTGCTTTTAACCATCTGGGTTCACTCAATAGAAACCTTCTCAAGAGCTACTACATACGGCCACACTTCACCTCTTTTGAAAGGATGCAACCTAAAAGCAATTTTCTGCATTCCACTTTGCACATACTTCACAGAGAGCATATAAAAACTCCACAAATATTCACCTGGGATTTCAGCTCACCTGAACAAGTTCCTTCAAGTTGTTCTAAGTCTGACATAAAGGTATTTTTTCCTCTCTCTTCTTATTGCAAACATGAATTTAACCCTTGCAAAACCTGACTTGGCAAAGAGAAGAAGGATATTTGAACAACTGTGATCAACAAATGACATTAACATTTTCGTTTTAACTACTCTCCACTAGACAAGTCTCAAAAAGACAGACAGTGAGGTGAGATGGTTGGATCACAGCACTGGCATATTGCATATGCCCACATCCTTCATACAAGGATGTGACACTTCACTTATTCCATTATTGATAAAGGTCTGATACTTTCCACTAATCATGGCACAGTAACTGTATTTGAAATAGATCACAAACATTTCTTTTCAATTTTCTTCTTCTCCTTAAAAACAAAAGTCAGTAACCTCATTTGCCCATAATGATTCTTCAAATCTCTCTTCTAGCAGCTCAGTGTTAGTCTCTACAGTATTTCAGCACAAAACATTTTAAAGATTTCTGCAGTTTAGGTCAGTCTAACAAAAGAGACCTTCCCCAATACTACAGTGGTTCTAATTTCTGAAGAGGAGGATGAAGCTTGCTGATAATGGTAAGTTTTCTTGTTGACTAGGTATCTGAAGGGTTAGAGAGCAGTTGCAAATGGAGAAGACTAAATATCTTATCTCAGAATCTATGAAGTCTTATATACCAAACTATACCATCTGCATTTTTATACACTTCTTCTTGCTCCCCTAACACAGAGAAACCTCAGCTGATCAGTGGACACAAATTTTAAACCAGTCTCCAATCCAAGACTACATTGTAACTATCTGTAAAAAGCCAGTAGTAAACATAATCTCTCACAACGTCCTAGCTCTGAAGAAGAGTCCCCTAGGTAATTCTAAAAAGTAACTCCTATACAGTCTTTTACATGGAGCAGAATGCATTTGTGCACAAAAACTGTGCACAAATATAGATTAGGTTTCTACTATGAATACATGTGGATGGTTTTTTATACAACATACAAAGCACCTGCGCTTATGTACAAGCTTGGAAATCTATGTTGTTTGTGCTGTATGTTGTATGCAATATTGTGTAGCATACTTCCAGCATTACTAAATGTGTTATGAAACAATCAGCTGTTCAAAATATTCCATAGCAGCACTGGGCCGAACCAGCCTCTTCAGTTTCAAAAGAAATAATTCTGTTGGTGGCAACGCAATACTTTTGGTTAACAGAGAACAAAGAATGTTTCATTCCTTTCGTTTTCTAGATTTTACCCCACAATACTCTAGACAACTTTCAGTATTACTCACTGTCTTTCATATTACTTCCACTGATTAAAGTAAGATATAAATCAGCTAAGTAAAGCTCACTTACACCTCCATACTGAACTCTAAATCTTTCTGAACTTAGCTTCTTGACAGAAAATGAGCCATTATTTCCCTTTACCTCTTCACATGGCAAATACTTGAGCTCTTAAGAACCTCACGATAATCATGTAAATACAATTTACTAACAATTCCTGCCCACTTTGTGTTCTGAATTCATGCTGGGATCAAGTCTCTCTCCCTATAACTCACTTGGATATTACTTTGCTTATCCTAGCAATTATGACATAATTCACTTAAATACACTACGTGTTACATGAAATCAATGCCCACACATAGAATTGCTACTCCTGCATTTCAACATTCAACAATTAATATCTTTAATTCCTCGACAAATTTGTTTTGCAGTTGGACATTTAAAAACATCACTATTATGGCTACAGAACCACTGGGTTACTCAATTGTTGTATTTACCTTTTTGTGGGAAATTAGCTTACACAAAATCTGAGATTCAACTTATACCATGCTACTTTTTAAAAGCCCATTGCATAAACAATCCAGAAAAATCTCTCCAAATATGCTATACAGATATTTCTGTGATTGCAGTGAAGTCATAAATAGCCTAAATGTTGGTGTCAAATTATTATGTCTTATAGAAAAGTTCTACACAAGTGTGAAGACAACCTGTGCTAAGGTTAAGATAAAGCAAGCTTCAGCATTAACCAGATAACATATTATCCATACAGAAGGAGAAAGACAGGGGGTTTCACAATCAGCAATATATCCCCATATGCATGAAAATCAGCTACAGGAGGGAATGACCTAACTTTCTGAACTATTCTCTTTATTTTCTCACTAAAATAGTAAAAGAATTGGTTATAACAGACGTTTTGCCTAGATAAATTACAGAAAGTATTTTGAGGTTTGCTATGATATAGCTCCCTGTCAAATTTGTAGAAGAGAATAAAATTTTCTACCAAAGCATGTGAAAACAGAACTACTTTTCTGAACACAGAGCATTCTAGCATCAGAGTATAGCAAATAAGTGTCAATCACAAACTAATTATTCAGGAAATAAGACAAATTGGAACTGTACAAGAAAGTAGAGAAGCTCTACCAATGATCTGGAAAATACAAGTCTTACTTCCCTCCATCAGAGAGCTCAGACACACTATATTGCAGGATCTCTTCTGAAACATCTTTCTTATCTGAAGAATAATCAGCTATCACCAGCCATGGCTAGAAGAATTTTAAGAGTTCTACTCTCATGGATAACAGTACTTAAGAAATCTGTGGCTAGAAAGTGAAACCAGATATATTTAGATCTGACATAGGTTTATTTAATAGTGACTGTGTTCAACTTTAAAATGAAGTATCAGCCTAAGCTATAGCTTTTTGGTTTCAGATACTTTCTTCTTAAGGAGACTTCTGCCTAGAGCCATACAGAGTTCAGCACTTGTCAGCTTGATACAATGCCATCAACACACTAAGATTAGACTGAAAAGTCCAAGGATGACCATTAACTATGTTTGGGACACTCAAGTAAACTGTCATGAAATGTGAGCATCACAGCTGGTAAGGAAAACCTAAACAAAAGCAGTCCACTTTCAACAGGTGTTATTTTCTCCCTGACTTGTCCTTTAAAATAGGTGAGTCATCTAAATAAAGTTGAAAGGGAACTGTCTAGGGGAATCCCTGTTATAAACATTACTTAAGATTAAATTCCTTTTGCTCTGCCCCACATCTCAAATATCTTCATAAGAAGTGTTATTTATAGGTGAGAAATGTGTATATAAAAAAATCCACAATCACTATTTGAGATTTTAGAGTTACCAGAAGTGGAATTTGCCTTGTGGAAATATCAGGATAAGACTAGTGTGACCCACAGGCCCTGCTCCCGACCCCTTGTAATGTGGTTACCATAACTAACACCACTTTATAAAGCAAGCAGGTATATTCTGTGACTGAACAGGTCACATATGCATTCCTTTGCCCTTTATTCTCAGGCACAGAAGGTCCTGTGAACCAAGTGGACAAACCAAACAGTTTTCTCCTTCCTCTCCCTACCAGCTTCAAGATTCCTGGGAATCACGGTGATTACTCCCTTCTGTACCAGCACTGAACATCTCAGGTCCCAGTGCTGGTGACGAACCCATCACTGGGAAGCATAACAGCACAGGGAATACTAGAACTGCTCACAACATCAAGCACTTACAAGTCTGAGTAACGAACTTGGACTCAAGCTGCTGGTGGACAGTGAAACCCAGGACCCTTGTGGCCAGAGATGCTTCCATCACCATCTGTTACCTCTGAGGACTGACTCATTTCTTCCATATCATCTTCCAGTCTAGATTATGATTGTTATATTGATACATCAAACAATGTATTGGGTTTTGACCCAATCTGCAGAGCATTTCAGTGACTGGAAACAGTAAGTTAAGTTCTATTATAAATTCTGTATTACTTAGTAGATAAGAATTTATAAGTTAGGATGTAGTCAATAAGAAATCTTTAGCTGTCATATTATAAGTTCTCTATTATGCTACTTACAAATTGTTCTAAACAGATTCTGTTTGTAGAAATCCTGTGCCACTCTAATAATAATTTCTGTGTTATAGCAAACATAATATCTTGTTAAGAAAATAAAGCTTAAATTTTAATTACATTTTGGTGCCATCATCATTCTGCCAACGACCTCTGAAAGAACCTCTCTGTTGCCTTAGTGGTAAGCTTGATCATCAGACTCTCTGGAGAAAATAGATCTTACTCTCTGGTGCAGAGCTTGCATTTCATGCACTGCAAAATTATTCTGCTGACATATGCTTAAAAAGAAGTGTATGGGGGGAACAAGCAACACACAGAAACAATAAATTCAGCTGAACCTAAATCAAACAAGTAAATTAGCTAAAAAAAAAAATTAGTTCTAATCCTAAAAAACGTTGAATCTCTTGTAAAATATGCTACTTAAAACATACAATACATTAATGGGCATCAAATGTGAAATGCAAATAAAGTATCTCTGCTCAAGTTTGCAGAATTTCCTCAGAAATTCCATGACTTTTGGGTCTGCTTGAGGTATCTTAGAACCACTTTATACACCTAGTCTGCTTACATTCCCTTTACTATCATGTTTCCAAAGATGTGATTATGAAGTAACATGAAGTATAGCATTTTAAGAGCTTAATGAACTAAAGGGTATGAAACTGAACTGAACATTGAAAAGTTAAGTTCAATACCTGGAATGATCTCTCCTCTCAATCACATTATTTTCCACATGAGCTGCTATATTAAGAAGAAAATGTGAAACATGTTTTGTGCAAGGGCAAAATAAACTATGTTCTGTATCATTATCAATTTTACTACAGTTTGCAGAAGTTTCAGAGCAGGAATTGGGAATTCAATACCACCAACAAACAACATGTATCACATCAGACAGCAAAGAGGGTGTTTAGCTGCACTCACTTAATGCATACCTAAAATGCCTTCACTTTCATATCAGCATATAAAGGTTACTTGTGAATTCACCAAACTTAAGAACTAGAAAATCCATGTGCCATTGAACAATGAGGAACATTACACGGAACAGTTCATTATTTGAAGAGATTTGAAGGAATACTTTTCTTTGGGCATAATGAAAAATAACTAGCTGTTAAACTAGCTCAAAGGACTGAGGAAGGGAAGAAGAGCAATGAGGCACAAGGCCTTCTCCAGTTGTGGATAAACTGGAGAAATTGAGGAAAACTTTTTTTTACAAAGATGCTCTTTTGTAATCAGATCTACTCTGTCTTCCTTCGAAATGAAAAAGAATCAAACTTCACTCACACTTGGAATTTTTTAGGGAAGAAGAAACAAAAAGTAGCAGCCAAACCTAGCAGCAGGCTCTCTGGCCCAGGCTGCCGCTGCTCCTGCGGCACAGCCGTGCTGCACGTGCACACCATGCTGGGGCTGCCATGGCAAAGGACAAATGTGGATGTACACTACTCCACGTGAATGCATCCAACAAAACCCTACTCATTCCGTATTTTCCAAAAAAAACGCGTGAAAATGAGCAAAGGATACCACTCGATTAAGAGTTTATGGATTTTATCTGCTATGTTATTATCCATTCAGCCTCACATAAAAAGAAACATGGATTCTGATCATTTCATTCCCCCTGTTGTTTCACCATAACATAGAAACCACATTC
Organism: Illadopsis cleaveri; assembly: GCA_013399915.1. Taxonomy (NCBI): domain Eukaryota; kingdom Metazoa; phylum Chordata; class Aves; order Passeriformes; family Timaliidae; genus Illadopsis; species Illadopsis cleaveri. The sequence continues at coordinate 1,588,455 of VXBB01009311.1, forward strand.
AATATGCATACAACTCTTAAAATCTGGAAGGCAAAACCCACACTGAAAGTGTCTGTGTATAACTATGGGAGAACTTGGTATCTGGTATGCATTGTGGAACCAAAAGTTACCTTACCAGGGTACCATCAGAACTCCACAGAACTCCCTTGTAAAAACAGGGCAAATTGAAAATTTGCTATGCTGAGTCACATCCCCTGCCTAGAAAAAAGCTGTTAAAAAAGAATTACTATTCATTTCTGAAGTAGCACTATGAACAAATTCTGGTGTTGATTTAGTCAGCATATTTTATTGTTTCTCATTTATTTTGAAAGTAAACACTTGGAACAATTCTAATACTATGAACGCAGTATTTTCTAAGTATTCCGGATATTACCACATAGTGCATCATTCTCTTCCGAGAATGAAAAACAGCAATCTACCAAAACAAAAGCTTTATTGCTACTGTAGTGCCATAAAGATCTCTAATTAATACAGCAGTGTTGAGCTGTATTACAAATCATCTTCAGCTAGTTCACTCCAACAAAATATGCCTCCTAGAATCTGAGTCTACAGTGACCACACACTACAAGTGGAAAAATTACCTATTTCTCCTATATTCCTTCTTATGAAACAATGGATGAGTTGGAGCAATATAAATACTACCATATTATTAAATTTTCATTAGTTGATTTTAATCTAATTCTAATGAAGTTCCTATTATTAGTCTGAAGTGGCTTAGAGTCTGGAAGCACAAGACACTAAGAGGAATAAGATATAAGCTTAAATTCAGTCCCTGTAATAAAACATCTTCAAAGCAATAAAGTGAGAAGGAAAAAGCAGCTTTATAATTAAATTACTATGCTCCTGAATGCAAGTATGTTGCTTCTCAGAAGTCTAAAGCAATAGCCCAAGTTTATGCTCTTGTTCATATTACTCCTAAAAGACAGAAACCATGATTAACAAATACACAGTATTTTTCTGGTCAGTTAAAGTAACTATTTTTGTACCACTACCCTGAAGCAGGTATACTTGGCACATAGACATTCAACATGGATCTTGACCTTCAAGACCTTTAAGTACACAATTCCTCTGACAGCATGACTAGAAACACAGAAAAGCTTCAAATTTTCAGTCTGCTTCTAATTCTAATTTCTTTAAGCCCAGAAGCATAACTCAAAAGCCATACAACATAATCATTACATCAGCCAATAGGACATTCTCAAGTTTCATCTATATTTAACTTACAATCAAAATACCTCAGAGCCATTTAGGTATTCCTAATTATTCAGGAATAATTAGGTTAATAAAATGATTCAGAAATTGTTATTTGTAAAGACAAAGGATCAATGGAGCTAATTTATCATACTGAAGTTTCACTGAACTATTGAGTAAAGTCATATATCTAGTCAAATATCATGGGCAAAGGACTGAAAATATTAACACTACTAATGCCACAAACTTATTATTTCAGCTAACAAATGGAGAACACTGTTCAAACTTTTCACAGAGCTTCTCTTGCAAGCAGGCCACAGGACTGTCACAAACAGTAACCCTGTAAAAATGTACCTGGGAATTGTTCAGAGGGACTCTTTAAAACCCACTGTCTTCATCAACATTCTCAGCATCTCACCACTGCCATATAAATTTTCTGCAGAACAGTCACCAGTCAGCTGAAGACTGCATAAATGCCAGGAAGCATGCACATTTCCCCATGAAGATTAAGCTGCTTCCCTTTTACTACCATTCCCCAAGTATCTATCTCCTGAATTTAACCAATTCTCAAAGTAACTCTGACTCCACAGCAGTTTCAGGAAAAATTAGATTCCTCCAGCACTGTTAGGTACCTGATTGATAGCTTGTTTGTCCCAGGATACTCCCCTTGTTTTTTCTCATTAATACATTTTCTGCTTCCAGGCAAGGTTGGGTTTTTTACCCCTATCTTTTCAATCCAGCACTCCTACCAAAGTATGGTCTCCAGCCAGAAGCACTGTGCAGGAGGAAGCTGCACCACCTCCACGGAACCCTAGGGTCAGAAGGGAGGACTGCAGCCAAACCCCATCAAAGAACACAACAGACAAGCCCTCAACACTTGTTTCATTTACAGAGGTGATCCCACAACGACACAGAATCTAGAACAGTGCATATGAAGACTGATAGATATATATGTGTATATAGAGAGAAAAAGTCAGGTTTTAGAGAGAATTCTTTCCTCAAAACTTTTATACCATACCAGTCTCACCTCATTCTGTCACTGCTACATGATAATGTTCTTACACACACAAGCTTCAACCATGCAACCCTTGTGCACACCCAAAGACCTTTAAACTTAGCAAGAAACACTGAAATCTAGTAGAGCTCCACTGGAAAGGTTGTGCTGTAAAAGGTAGAAATAAGGAAAATTCCACTCATTCAATACAGCTCATTCTTTATCTACATAGGGTAAGAAGTATCAATATATATTAAGTATGATTTTCTGGGGGTGGGGGGAAACTCACTTTTAATTTTGGACACCAGAAAATGTCCTAGTGACATATATGTTTTCCAAGTGCTGCAAGCATAGTGCTCCTCTGCAACCCCTGCTCAGCAATATCGCAGTGACTTCAGCAAATGCAAGAATTTCACAAGAGTAGCTAACCTAATTTGATTTTTAGGGCCCACTCTTTAAACACCAAGAATGACTATTATTACTGGTAGAAGAAAAAGCCTTTATCAACTGCTGCCTTACAGTACGAAATTATTTTGGAAGGTCAAATGGGGGAAGAGAAAGAGAGACCCAAGGCAATGCACACAAAAATTAAATATGACCTAGACAAGTAGCCACTATATGAGCCACCCACATCTCCTTTGCGTGGAGAGCTAACTGTTTATTCCCCTCAAGCCAATCAGAACAGACATGGTTTTGTTTCCAGTTAACAAAGAGAAGCTCCATTTGACAAACAGATTCTGGGGGAAAAAAAATTGGAGAGAAAGTGATTCTTCACTGGTAGAAAAAAGTAAAGCAGTTCTTAAGTTGTTTCAGAACAACATTTGACCCAATCTAAAATAGCTCTGCCAGGTCTGAACTTGGCCCCTGCCATCAAAGCACAATGCTGGTTACAAGAAGTAGTTCTACTCTGAAGATGTAAACCCTTGCAGGTGCAGCACTTAGCAAGAGGCAAAATCATGCAATTCCTTCAAATTTCTACACACTCACCAGTAGAGTGGCTCCTCTTCTAACACTCAAGCAACTCCTGTGGAGCCAGGACTTTCCAGGTCCCAGAGGTATTTGGCCTTAATATGCAAGAAGAACTTGGATGGAAGGGAAAGAGAAAGCACAGGGAGAAGAGAGCCAACCAATAGGGAAGTAGGCAGATAGGAAGAGCAGGGAAGAATATTTTCTATAAATTATCATTACACAGCACCAGCCAACTGCCTGATGTGTTGATATATATTCCTTTACCCTTCCAGTTAACAAGGTAACTTTTAAACAAGGTTAATATCCTGGTTACCTGCAATCAGGAGAAACCCAAAGGAAGCGCTTTGGTTTTTTCCTGGTTACCTGCAATCAGGAGAAACCCAAAGGAAGCGCTTTGGTTTTTTGCCTTTTTTCTTTTTTCAATTTACAATTAATCTTTTAATCTTTTTCCTGACAAGTCTGAATTCCAATTTTCCAATTGCATGAGTTAATTTTGTTTTAAAAGTCACTAGATTATATAACAAAGTTTGAACATTAAATCACTTAAAGTTTAACCACTTTGAACCAATGAAAACTACAGCTATGTGCAGCCATGTCTCCAATCTGGGTATTTCTAATGCATTTCCATCTAAAAAGGAAAAAAAAAAAAAGAAAAAAAA
>VXBB01009311.1:1597964-1627600 GCA_013399915.1 Illadopsis cleaveri
TCCAACCTTCCCCTCGAGCAACACCTTTCAGCCGCACTCTGCCTCCCGCCCGCCCTGTCCGCGCAGCCGGCCGCCCGCCCGACGGAGGGAGGAGGCAGGGCACCGAGGGGGAGGAGGCAGAGGCGGGCGTCGCCGCCGGCCCCGGCCGCTCGCCCCGCGCCGCTGCGAAGAGACGGAGCCCGNCGAGGCGATGCCCCTGACGCGCCCCCGCCCGAGAGAGAAGCGCGGCGCTCTGGCGGCGGCGCCCCGCGGGACCGGCCCCGCGCACCCCGGCGCTCGCCGCCTTCCCCAGCGCCTCGTAACCTACCTGCCCTCCTGCCGGCGGCGGCTCTAGCCATCGCCCTTCTCCGCTCATCCCGCGGCTCTCCGGGATGCTCTGTGCGGCTGCAAGCTCTGCTAGGTCCTGCACAGGGCGGCGCACTGAGCGTGTGCAGGCCACGGCCCTGCCGGGGACTGCCGGACCCCGCCAGGGCCGAGCCGGCGGCCGGGCAGGACTGGGGCGGGGGAAGGCACATCCCGTGGCGGATGGCAAAGCACCTGTTAGGCCGATAGCATAGGCACACAGGCTGCTCTGGAGCACGGCTCACATAGAAGTGTCACTGCTGAGAGGGCTGCTGCTGCAAGATGACTTGTATTCGAATTTGAGGACGTGAAGAAAGCATTTGCTTTCATCGGTGATGGTGCTGCAGTCCTGCCAAGTGTTTAAATCACCATATGACGAATAGCCCTCTCCAGGATGAGTAGGACAGCTGCACCGTGTCGCTTCAGTGCAGACACTGCCTCAGCACGTGTCACCGAGGACTGAGGACAGCTGAAGATATTCCCCTTAGCTAACCAGAACTAAGCGATTTGAACAAACAAGAATCATTAGACGTCTCTAGTGCTTCCCATTATACTGTGCAAGGTTAAAAAAACAAAAAAACCTGGGGTTAAATGAAACTATGAATTTTTTCTTCTACACTCTTACTAGTGTCAAGTGTTCAATGATATCATCAGAATTTTATTTACTCTGCAGTAATTTAGAAAATAGTTACTTGTGTAGTCTACAGTCTCACTCCGAGTTTGAATGCTTTGCATTTTAAGATTTATGGAGCTCTGAGAAGGAGAATGGTAACATAAGATTTCCATATACTTCAAAATCTTACTTCCTGCTACAGAATGAATTTAAGGTAATTAGAACGAATACAATATGGAAGCAGCAAAGCTATAGCACGGTCTAAAAGAACAGAACCTCGCAAATTGCTAGGAAGTATGACGAAGTGTGATTTAAAGTCAAGAAAAGATACATGTAACAACTAACACCTGTTAGCTACTTTGTTCAGTTCGGGATAATGCCCTTTTACTAACTAACTTTTGTGTGTGCGGTTAATTCAGTGAAGACTCAGTTAATTGAAGGTTATTCCAAAAAGGAAAGCAACTTACTTCTATTTTGTTGTGTTGCTGAGAAAGCTGAAGGAAGTCCTAACCACTGCTTAATGATTCATCAGGTGCATCAGCAACTTGCAAATATTTGTGCACTGCACTCCCATTTTCTCACAAGGAACAGCTTAGCTTAGTATAGAGACTGTTAGCAGTAGAAAAAAAAATTGCACATTTTTGTGCTAAACTAATGATTCCTCTCAATCTCATTTTTAAAAGCTAGATGATTGAAGTATTTTCCTGTATACAAATTAGAAATTGTTTGCCACAAAACTAAAGGTCAGCAAGACTTGGAAGAGGAAGTATTAAATTGTCATTCAGTATTAAGTTTAATGCCAAGACCTTTTTGCCAGGAATAGCATTTAAAAAAAAAAACAGTAAAAGAGCAACGGTACAGGCCAAATCAATCAGCAGAGAAAATGGGTTACTCACTATTGATGGAAAATAGCCAACTTCTCCATCTGTACTCAGTTGTTGTTGCCGGGGGAGGAGGTTGGAGGTTAGTTTCTGAGCCATGAATTTCTGTGATGCTACTGCCATATTACTCTTTCAACTGCTGGTAAACCTGATATCATTATAGTTATATTTGTCCTGATTATTGCACCAATTTGCCCAACTAATCCCTACAATTTGGGGGATTTCTAGAGTGCACTTGCACTCTGTAATTCGTTGAAATGAACAGCTTTACAGGAGGACCCTTCCTGGATAGCAATTTGATAGCAGTCGGAGGCGTGGGAAGTGTTCAGGGCACAGCTCGGGAGAAGGTCTCGCCGGCTGCGAGGGCAGCTCGGGGCCGGGGCCGGGGCCGCTGGCCCCCCGCTGCAGGCGGGGCAGGGCCCTGCAGCCCCAGGCTCGGCCGCGCGGGCAGCGCCCTTCTCCGCAAGGCTTTCCCGACACTGTTCCGGATAGAACAGCAACCTGCCGGGTTTAGAGGTTCCAGAGAGACTGAGAGGATTCATGTAAAAATAAATCACTGTTCTCCGAACTGATGACAGCTCCGAATGGTCCCGTCTAAATGTGATTTGGTCTTTCTGAGTGCCGGGAGACGCTGGATTCCATGAGATTGTCTGGGTCACTGAGTCCAGTCACCAAATGGTTGGTTCCAAAGTGAATAAAGGCTTTACACAGCCAGGTTACAATCAAAATTGGCAATATTTAAAACCACGTAGGCCACCGTGGCAGAAGAGTAAGCCCCACTCAGACCTTTTGAAAGTTCCCCCCAGTACCCTCTGCAGTTGGGACAAAAAAGTGTTCAGAGCAAAATAACTCACACTCCTTTTCTAGGTTTGCAGAATTTAGGCAAGATAACATTGGTGCTTACAATGACATTGCAGACCTACTAATTAATTTCAAACGTAAGCATACCTGTAAAAAATCACAAACAAGCATAATGACTGGGGTTTATAAGCAATGATATGTATGCTAGTAACATAGACGAGGGACAGCATCCACCCAAACTACATTTTTTCTGAATAGAAAGGCAGAAGATGCAACTGAAACAGCAGTATAACGTACCACAAACTCACCCAGAGTGAGAAGGAACTCTTCTCACTACTGTCACTTAGTCTAGCTGAGAGAAATGAGTGAAGTAAAACCACCCTCTCTTCCAAAAATGGCCTAGAAATGCAGTTATGACTATCACATACAGCAGCACAGCTCTCTGCAATTATGTAGGTAAGGTTTGAAAGCCTCTAATTTGGTAGTACTGAGGGATAGCTGTGCTTTAAACAATGTCATGAGATATGAAGGCTGGCACAACAGCAACTGGTGCTGATGGGAGCTGACTAAATGCTTTCAACCTCCCTTTCTCCTCTAGTGAATGCACAGTTAAACAAGGAACGTGCCCATTATTGTTACTAGGATGCTTCCTTTCATCAAAGCTTGCAGCTTAGGTTAGTTTCTGCTCACAGAGAACACCTGAGTATCTTTTTGGCAATTCAAATTAGAAAATGCATTGTACTTGATACAGAATCATTTGGATTAGAAGAGACCTCTCAAGATCATCCAGTCCAACCCTGTTCCAACCAAGACAGGGTCACCTAGAGCAAGTTACACAGGAATGTGTCCAGATGTGTTTCAAATGTCTTCAGAGAAGGAGACTTCACAACCTCTCTGGGTGGTGTTCCAGTGCTCTGCAATACTAAAAGAAGTTCTTCCTCATGTTGAGATGGAAACACTGGAACATTTACACTGAAAAGTCTCCAATTCCAATGGCACTGTCAGCTGCATTCTTATTAAGTTTCACTGAAGTTAACGTCCATCAAAGCATAGTGACCTTACAAAATAAGCCATTTCTATTTTTTCCCTAGGATGAAGGCCTTGATGCCTTCTCTTTTGTCTTTTCTCTTTTCTTCTTTCCCCCCACCACCACCCCCCCTTTCAAATCTTTGCAAGCTGTTTCACTCAGCAGATTAGTCCTTTTAAGATCCTAGGAAAAAGCTGTGTTCTGCATATTAATGGTTATCGAGCCAATAACCATCAAGCTAAAGTTTGTTGCTGTATACTCAAATGGACCTTTTAATTATTTACTTATGTGTCACACCCCAAGCTATTACTGGTCCTTGGAAAAAGCTTTTTCAGGTATTTTTTGTTAACCTGGTTTTCAGGCCACTGGTAGAGGAAATGCTCACACCTTTGTCTCAAAGTGAGGAGCCCTGACAGGCATACTGAGGACATAACTGAAAAAGAATAACAGAGCCTGGGTGAGCTTCTCTGCAGAGCTGGAGAGCAGCTGCAGCCTCAGTGTTATCAGAGGTTGTTCCTCAATGGCTGGCTTTGCATGCTGGGAACCCCTGTTACAGCAGCTAAGCCTTTACATCCGCCCATCCAGCTTTTCAAACAAGGCCATGGAAACACACTGTGCCATTAACTTGCTCTTGCTGCCAAACCACCCAAAACATTAATTTCACCAGCTAAATATTACTACCTCATTCCAGCACCATGAGCCCCAGTGGCTAATTACCTAAATCATGATGGCACATCAATCATTATACATTTCAAACATTCAAAATTCACAATTTTGCATACATTTAGAATATTTACATGCTAGACATTCATGTATTGGCAACAATAGCCTTTTTGGAACCTGCAGGAATCGCAATCTCCACTATGATTATTTGAATGAATTTAGGATACATTCACCATGAAAATGACAGTGAACTAAATATTGTTGCTTTTGAACTACAGTTTAATATAATTACGATGATGTGAAGGTGTCTGGCTTACTGAAGCTTTTAGCAGGAATAAACTCTCCACAACTATGAATGAATAAAATTCAAATATATAAAAGATTTGATCTAGGAACTTCTATGGCTTTCTTCACTGTAGGATATGAGCATCTCATGCATATTAATAAATTAATCTTCACATTAAAAAAGACTGGGGAATATAATTACCTCAATTTCACAAGTAGAACCAGAAAAAGCTTAAGGGATTTGCTAAAGGTCATAAAAGAACTCTGTAATAAAACTGGGACTGTAATATGTATTTTCTAAGCATGGGATTTCAAACAGCGTCACGAGATCAGGGATCTAATGTGGCTGACAGCTAGTTCCTGGTTTGGTTCATCTGAAAACATTGGCTAGTCACTGGTTAGCCAAACAAGCAACAGACGGAGAAACAAGGGAGACCTGAGAAAAAATGTGGCCAAGAGCGGGGAATAAGAAATGCCACCATTTAAGCAGGAGCACAGTTTTAGCTTTGTTAGATGGTCATGGAATGACCAAACAATACCTTAATTACAAAAAGCTATTCATCATTCGAGTAAATGACCCGAGCCTTTGTTCATTTTCTTTTTATAGTATGAGGGAAGAAACAGTTCATATTTTACTTGAAAGCTACAAGCTTTAATGCAGCAATGTTTATAACGTGCTTGAGTTCTTGGGATTTAAACATTTCTAAAGGTTTTCCTTTTAGTTTTGGAGATGTAAGTTGAAATAATTTTGTAGTCTAAATGCCATAAGTGTGGCTGTATATGAAACTCAACCATTAAACAAAAAACTGTGATTACCTCTGTTGTTGTTGTTGTTGCTGGTGCTGTTGTTGTTGGTTTTTTGGAGGTTTGTTTGTTTGTTTGTTTTTGGGTTTGGAGGGGAGTTTTTGTTGTTTGGGTTTTTTTTTTGATTGGTTGGTTTTTGTGGGGTTTTTTGCTCTTTTTTTCTTTTTTGTTCTGGGAAAATATGGGGTCTGATGAGCAGTGGTTCCTGAGAAATCAAAATGATACATAAAACCAAAATAAACCTTGCTCATATTTTATAATTTCTTTCTAACATTACAATTTACAAATGAGAAATTAAATTGTCCAATACTGCTGGATAAATTTCCCCTCAAGTAAGTCAACAAGATTCCCAGTCAAACTTGATCATTATAAAAAGCTCAGGCTCCTGTCTCTCAGAGCAGCTTGCTCAGCTTTTACAGGACTGGCAGAGCTGCTCATTCTAGGTCATCCTTGAGGAAGAAAGGTTTAATGTTTAATGAAGAGCTTCTGCTAGAGCAGGTCATGTCAGGGAGCAACAAGGGCTGGGCTGCCCTGGAGGGCAGCTGAGCCAGGAGCCACAAGTACCAGTGAGGCAGCAGGGCCAGTGGCCACACCAAGCAGGAGACATCCTGTCAGGGGCCTGGACAGGCCCAGGAGTGGCAGCCAGAGTCAGCTAACAACAGCCCAGTGACTGCCAGGTGGGTCTAGGGACAGGGCAGGTCCAAGCTGCAGCCAGAGAGCTCAGTCAGCAAAGCAAGCTCAGGATCATCAGGGTGCAAGACTGGGCTCTACTACAGTGTAAGTAGGCTCATGCAAGGACCAAGCATAGCCACAGCATTGCTCAGGCAAGAACCATAGGCAAAGGTCTGAGCTTGAACACACCTGAGAACCCAGGCAGGGCTTCTCATACCTCTGTCTTGCAACTTTGTTTTTTTCATAGCACCTTGATCCGGTTACAGAGCAGCATCATGTCTGAGCTGACCTTGAGTACAGACAGTAAAACTCTAGGTGTAGGGAAAGAGGTTGCAAAACCAGTTTATGTGGTCAGAGCCCTGGCAATATGGGCTTAGCATCAAGAACTCTTGAGTGTTTCTCTTGTTAGGAGTGTTTGCCATACCCACCATTAATTTCCAGAGTCACGAGACAGATCAAAAGTACTGTCAGTGTAGCTTCAGATTTTAATTCAGAAAATTGCCTATTGCTCTAATTCCCTCTACTCTAATGAAGTGCTGAAACACTGCAAGAAACTACCCAAAGGGGAAAGTACAAAACTTATCATCCTTTCCTGTGTATCAGCTAAATCTCATAAAGCTTCCTGGATTAAGACAAACTATGGAATATTGTCTGAAACAAAACCCCAGCAACATGGAGTAAATCCAGCAAATGAGTAGCCTCTACTCTAGGAAGATTAAAATACCAGTTAAGGCATTAAAAGTAGAACTCAAACTAAAGAAAAATATCTCTCCCTCAAAACAGTGAGGTGCTTTTAAATTCCTAAACACTTCTTTCTCTCCTCTCTGTATCTCCTAGAATGCTCACAATATTAAAAAAACCCCAAACATTTGTTGACTCAAAAATCTAGATGTTAGTCTTCTTTTAAAGACCTTTAACAATTGCTTTGGATCTTGCATAATTTGTGGCATTCAGAAAAGGAATCTAAATGTAGAATTATAAATAACGTTTTTTTCTAACACATCCCTTATTGTTTTTATGAATTCTTTAAAAATCTAATTTATCCAAGAATAACAGAAACCAAAACTAATCAACATTGTGGTTTTAATAGTTGAGAAACAGAAATTAGGCAGTTTAGGCACAAAAATTTTTAAGTTTAATTGGCATATCATTATAATATACAAAGTATACACTCAACAGACATCATTATTCACAGATGATGTACCCATAAAAGCCTTACTTTTAGTATATACCACCAGGTATAACATGCCAAGACTGAACTCTTAATTTTGTTTCCTGCTTTGCCAATAGTAGAATCAACTGTGCACAAATATCAGCTACTCTAGTTTAAGCAGGCTTTGCTGTTACATACTGTAATGCAACTCCTGCAAATACAGCGAAGTCCTCACTCTGACCGGGCATTCTGGCCAGCACAATTGCACCTACAAAATTAGGTATAGCTGCAGAAGCCACACTTTGACTAGTTTTGTTTGTTGTGCTTGTGTAAGGGCGCTTATCGTATTGATATAAAAGCCTGATTTTGCCAATAGACCAAAAAACATACTCAGAAACGGTGCCAGTAAAATGCAAATTATCTCTGTTGGTAAACATGTCCTAGCATAGGCACAGCTTTTTTTTACCAGTGATTACACCACCAACGCATGGCTTAGTGCTGGTATGAAAGGACTCACTGATATAGGTCATACCACTTAGCCAGAGCATCAGCTGGAGTGGTGTAGTTCTGGGATGTGATCTTTGAGTGGCACCAGAGAGAGCTGAATGGGAAGAGGATGCTGCAAGCCAGGGCAGCAGGCACAGCTAGCTCTAGGATGTGTAAGGTCCAGTGAGAATATTGAGGGGTAACAACTAAAAGGCAAGAACGGTAGTTGATGGGAAGAATGGGGTATCTGGAAGCCCTGGTACAACTGAATATCTGGATAATGATCTTCAGAGGTCCCTTCCAACCCTAACAACTTGTGGTTCTCTGATTCTGTGATCCAGCAGTACAAATTACAACAGGAAGATACTTAAACAGAGCCTACATCTGAATCTGTACTGTTAGTGTGGAAAAAAACCCCACAACAAATCAAAAAACTCTTGGGGTATCAGCTCATTTCCTACAGTAGCTAAAATTTCTTCAACACATCATGCACCTCAGACACTGTTTACTTAGAATAAATTTACTATGAATTTTTATTACAAAGACTTGAGCAGTGTATTACCATATATTTGAAATGTATGTGTGAAATATCTTTAAACCAAAGGAAAGAGAAACTCTAAGGAAATATGCAACCTGTCTAAGCTGTGTACCTCTGTGAATTTATCCTGTTTTTTTACAGTTGACTGGGTTGTGGCTGGAAGTGTGAACAGAAACATCATTCCCAGTCCTTCAGTGGTTAGCCAGATGATATGCTGAAACAACTGAAATTATCCACTCTAGGAAGAAATCTGCAAAGGGGGAAAAACATGGCACTGAGAACCAGCACAGTCCTGAGGGAGGGAAGGTGGCAGAGCTTTAAATCCAGGTGGCAGAACTCTAAATCCATGAAGACTGGCAGGTATTTTTAACAGTAGCACTAAATGTCATGAAAGCCCTAAAAGCCTTTGCTTCCACGAGTGAAGAAAAGTAAGACAGGCAGAAAAATAATGATTAGATTAAGAAACAAAAAAAAAACCCAAACCCAAAAACAAATAAAACCCCAAAAATAAAACAACAAAAAAACCCCCCACAACCAGAAAACTGACTTGAACAAAACGTGGGCTGTGATTGTCAAAAATAAGATTCTTAAGGGCACAATTTACAAAGCTAAAGCCATTAGCACAAACTGGGACAGGAGGTGCCCAGCTCCACTTAACAATTCTGGCGTAAGATCTTACTCATATGTTAATTTTTAAATTTTTTTAAGACAGCAGAGGGCTGATCTTTAAGATAAAAATGTATTAAAAATTAGAGGCTATTTGTGGATTTAAAAAGCAAACAAGTTATGTCACAACACAAGTTCAGTGGAGACAAAAGAGTATTTTCTGAAGAGAAAAAAAAAAGAAAAAGGGCATGGGTAAAATCTTTCATAGACATGCCTATGTTGATGGCAAAAATATACAATTTAATATTCTCAATTTTCTGGAACAGATATGCTAAAGGAGTGTCTCAGCTAAGCAGCTGATTGACTGAGTCAGCCTGTTTTAGCTACATAATTAGTCTGAGTTGCAGTTTGTGTGGTGCAAGTTTGGGCAGATCACAGTGAAGTTGATTGTCTTTATCCCTTAATTTAATAGATTGCTGAAAGTCCCTTGAAAGTAACACCATCCTTATTAAAAAGGATTGTTGGTTAACAGTGTCAGATAAATTTGCATTAATGCCATATCCTGTTATTTAATAGCACAAAGTATGTAATTGACAGTTCTAACAATGACTCATTTGTGGTAACCTGTGGACACATTTGATAGAAAACTCCCAACTGAAATACTTATAATGGAGGAAGCTGGAGGCACAAGAAGAGATGGAACAGGTATCAGACATGACAGGTAAGGTCATCACTGACCAGACACAGTCAAAGGAAAAAGGAGCCCATGGTACCTTACTCAGCTCCCAGGTAAGTGTGAGACCAAACACATACAAAATGAGATGTAAAAATAATGGCTTGCTGCAGAACTGATGCATGGCCACCAAATGTCCTGATATAAAACAAGCAGAACAAATGAATTTTCTGTATCAGTAGTGACAGTGGTATTTCAGCTGAGAATTACTGTCATTTTAAAGTTGTTAGCCATCTAGGAAGACTCCATTTATCACATGAAATTTTTAAACTATTCATATAATTTAAAATCTGCTCAGAAAGAAATTTGAAGCATTAAAAGCAGCTAAGGACTTTCCTATCGTCTTTTACACCACCCCAACTGAAGGCTAGAAACTCCTTTCTCTCCCACAAGCTTTTTAGCAAGCAGATGTTTAAATGTATTCCAAGAATGTATTAATACCATGGTTAAGGAAGGCTCAATGGGTTTTGTATTTGCTTTTAAATCAGATAGTTTTTCTCTAATAGGCAGAAACATGGTAGCTTTTAATAACAGCAAAATAAATTAACCTTGTCAAACAAAGAATAAAATATGAGTATGGTTTTGTTAATGCTTCTAAGTCTCCCAGCAAGTGCCAATACATAAAGGGCTTTTTGTTGTCTCCCACTAAAAGGGACAAGTTTATGTTGCCTCTTTGATGTACTCCTGAAGTTACATATTAATACATTTTTTTGCTTGAAACAGCACCATATGTAAACTCAAAATATGCAAGAGTTATAACCTTTGCAAGAATTCTCTATTCTGCTGCAGTAAAATGCAACTATTTTTAATAAAATAAACATCAGAAAAGCTTTCTTTTCACACAAATTGTGTGAAAATATTTATTGACATTTCCTGACAGATTATGCAGTACAAATGCTATATTGAACAATTAGAAGAAGAGCCTATTGAGAAAATATGTCTACTTTATAGATACAGGTCTGGTCTTCCAAATGTCTTAAATCAAATAATAAAGACTTACATTTTTAATTAGTGCCTTGGATTCTGGGCTGTAAAGTAAAAATAATAACAAAAAGTTAACTGCTCTAGGCTTACACAAGACTTTCCTGCAATACGAATAAAACAGTTTTGCTTATGTTTGCTTGAATTAACCTCTGAACTACACAGAGTACTAGTCCTCTTCAAAGCTGCCTAGAGATTCTGGTAAAATCTTTATCCAACGATGTAACTTCTTTGAGGCATTAATGTATGAAATAATCAAAAATCAGGAGGAAGTTCTTATATCAGTTTAAGTATTTTTTTATCCTAAACCTACCACTATTTCAGATTGAAAAAAAAAAAAAGGAAAAAAATTGCCAGCTATATTTTCAGGGAATGTAAAGGTGACTCAGGAAAGATGCAGGACTCAGTCCTACTGTCTAAGGCACACTGGATACAGTACAAGTGATGCACCAGCATATGAATGATGACACCCTTCAGGAAACTCTCCCTGCTGACCGCCATGACCCCGAGCTGAAAATAGTGCTGCTCATTCACCATCACCAGTAGGACTTTTCTTAGGGCATACATCCAAACACATTTACAACCTGTGTACTCCAATGACAATATGAGATCTCTCAACAAGCCTCAGAATTCACTATTACTTTTAAATGAAAATCTTAAATTCTGCAGTGCTGGGCACTGATTCAAGTACTAGACATATTAGGCAGGCTGCCTTCAGCCATGGGAATTGCAACCTGACACACATTATGAATCAGGAAAGTAATCTGTATTGATTTGTATTAGTGCTGATCTTATATTCCTCAGCAAGTTTCAGGTGACATTTCTTCTCTCTTGATGAATTATAAGTTCATATTGCTTGTAGAGACAAGTCAGACAAACACAAAGTGCTACCACTTTCAAATGAGAGGTTTCAAAACAGAAAGAGCTAGTGTTTTCTCAGGTTTTGAAGCATTTTAACCTTGTGGCCCAGAAGTTGCCAAGCTGGCTAGCCTGGATGCTAGAACCACTTACTTAATGGAGGAGGAGTAATACTGCAAGGCAGGCAGACAGGCTTCCTACAGTGGCTGAATCAACACAGTACCAGGCTCCACCACCCCATCAGTCTTCAAGGTCTCTGCAGAGACTGCCACACAGCATCATTTAGCAGTGCCTCAAAACTGCAGGAAGAGAATGAACTGATTGCTCTCAGCCAGGTGGCAGGGCTAGGGACACTCTGTAATCAGAGGCAAATAGACCTACCTCACTCGCAGACTGTCGGTTTCTAAGTGTGAAGGTTGATCAATGCTCTATAAAAAGATGTAATCTCTCATATTTGTATCACCATAGCTTTACAATACTATTCCTTACTCTTCCATAAACTTTGATTACTTTTACCCATGGGCTTATTCCTGGAACTTACCACAGACCACGGGGTGAGCACACATGCATTTAGGTGCATACAAGGGAGAATATATTTTCTGGTTTTGTTTAGCATTGGCTCTGTTCCCAGACTTGAAGCATTCTGGAAGGTGACTGTCTACATCTGTGTCAATCAGGGTGCAGCAAGGACAGGGTAATCTGGGAGCTCTGGGTGCCAGCAGGGCCAGTGGCAGGGGGCAGTGTCCATCCAGGGGAGGAGGGCAGGTCTTGCAGCTTTCACCACAGGCTGGTTGAGGTCACCGAGCCATGTTGTGTCAGAGTGGGCTTTGAGCACAGGCAGTACAATCCCTGAAAAGCAACATTGCGTGGTGATGGACTCAAGGCCTTAACAGTCATGGTTTGCTTTAACTCAATTCTGTCCACTGTGAGTTCAGGTTTGCAAAGGATAGGGGCTGCTGGTGGGACCTATAGTCAAAGAAGAAGCAGTGCTCCTTGATTTGGTCCATCATGTCTGAGAGACCTCTAAAGTTTAGGACCTCACAAGTGTGGTCATGTTGAAGAGAAGCTGATGCAGGTTAACATTCTGTACTAGTTATGGTGTTGTGCTTAATGGTAATCAAACCAAAAAATTCAGTGGCCATCAGTGCTACTACAGTTAAATTTTTCAGAATTCCATTAACGCGTGGGAATCCAGAAAGTTCACAGCCGTGCCTGGCTCTTTCTAGCACTTCCTAACACTAGTCAGAAAATGTGTGTCAACATAATGTTTCTCCCAACACATATTCAGTCCACTGCTTGTTTATTTATTTATTTAATAACACTCTTTATCCTATTCTCATCCTGTTACCTGATTTTAAAGCCATCTTTCCTTGTCCCTTCCTTGTATTTTTCTTGTCTTTAGAAAAAAATAAAAGTTATAAATTAACAGCAGAATTTGAATGCTGAGAACTACCATCTAAAATATTTTCCTTTAATCAGAAAGGACATCTATACTGACATGCCTGAAACAAGTCTTATGAAAATCTGTATTGAGATAATAGAGGGAGAATGAATTGCTGAAGGTTTACTTGTTCAAGAAAGTTTTCTGTGTATTTGTTTGCAGCAGCTTTATTTCCTGGTGGATATGTGCATGCATAAGGAACGTGCAACATAATTTAGTTGGTATCCAGTGCAGTTAACAAAGCTCTTTGTAAGAGAGCTACAAAACCAGATGGATTGCTAATGTGAGGGTACTCAGAGAAGTTGCAAGCTACTGGAGTTACCCTACCATCTTCTGTTCCTAACATTCTCTTTGGAGGGTTAAATAGTTGTTTTGCGAAGCTTTTTGGAAGTGTGCAAAAATCCACCCCACTACCATGCCAACATACCAAAAAGATAAATCCTTACACAATTTACCTTACTTCAAATACAGTATTTGGCATTAAATTATTTGCTTAAACTACTTTTAATGCTTCGATTTTTCCTTCAAAAGATACTCTAGTCTAGAGCTTACCATTGAACTTCAAACGCTCCCCAGAGTCCAGAGGGATGGGAGAACAGAAACACCGGGTTCTCCCAGAAGTCCTCTTGCCTCTGGGGGGAAGGGGCAAGATTAGGCACAGGCAAGTGAAACAAATATAAAACAGATTCACAAAAAGCAAAGCCCTTCCATTACCACCATCCTATGGTATGCTTACTGAGATATGCCAATGGCTGGGGGAGTTGCTGCTCAGGGCACGGGGGAGCTGCATTTTGCTTCCACTGAATGCCCTTGCCTGGAGGAGCTCATTCAGTCTCCTTGAGACAGGGGCATCTGCACTGCACCAGGCACTGCTGAGAGCTGCGAGGTCTTCCAGCCTGGCACTGTTGAACAGAGCAGGGCTGTGTTTTTCTCTCACTGTACCAAATTAAATTGGGATTATGGAGCTGAAATTTATATCTATTTCATTATTGATTTAATAAAATCTTCCATCAGAAAGCAGAAACTGTGGGCCATGCAACACTTAAACTGATAAATTACTTAAATAGGAGCTGAGACTGAAGAAAAAACTTTTAATTGATTACCAACTGAAAATCCTGTCCCCAGTTTTTTGTTGTCGTGTATGTTTCAAGTCTGTCTGTTATGGCTTCTATTCTAAGAAGTGCCTCCACAGAGTTCTCATATGCCACAAATCTTAGAATCAACCAGGCAATGTCTCTGCAGTGTCATTATGGCAACTTAAGTGACTGTCATAAAATTTAGAAGTAAAAATACTTCCCTTTATGCTCCAATGACTCAAGTGTTGGAGAGAGTGACAGAAAGAAGAGAAAATGGAAATCACTTTACTTTCCAAAATCATAGTTAATTGCTGGACTCCATGATCTTAAAGGTCTTTTCCACCCTTAACAATTCTATGATTCTAAGGCATGTATTTATTTTAATCAGTATTACTGTAATTTGGGCCAAGGTTATTTAAAACCTGTCTCTTGCTATTTGTCTGCGTTTTGGTTTTGGAATACAATCTTTAGGGGTGGTGCAGACTGACCAGAGTAAATGCTGGAGGCGCATGGGGGATTTATTTGAATAGATTTCACTTGGTGTAATGGTGCTTTTAACAGGTATCCCAGGGGGCTTCAGCTCTCCATGATCAAGGAATCTGGTATGACTGAGGGTTATAACTCAGTAACAAGTTATGATGGGTAGTTAGCATTACAGGAGGTAGAGCCCATCAAGCAGCTTGCCAGTCAGCAAAACACTTTGAAGGGCCATACAGGCAGGGCCCAGGGATAGTTTAGGAACACTGAAGAGCTAAGCTGACAGATCCTACCTCCACTGAAAATACAAGAGATCAAGCTAGAAATGGTGCCTGAATTCTGCACAGACCAAGAAGATTTGGATGCACATTGCATCCAAATTTCAGGACTAATTACCAAGAGTCCTAGTGGACCGTAGGACTCTGCCAGTAGTATCATACACTACCACAATTTACTGTGGAAATTACATTTCTTCCTGTTCTGCAGACTAAAATTATTCCTGTTTGACAGATGGAGAGGAAGCAGAACCTCAGTGACATGAAGCAATTCATCTAAGGCCATTTGTGTTCTTTTCATAGACAGAAAAACATTAATTCATATTCCTTGGCTCTCAAGCTAGTTCTGGTTCCCATTCTTATTCTTACATCTTAATCAAGTCATCATTTTTCTATGTTCTTACCGATTTCTCCTGATACAATGATAAATTGTTGCAAGCATACAAGTAGCTTGTAACCTTCTGCTTTGAGACAGCAGTGGAATGTACTTAAAATAAAGGCCAAAATCAATTTTTGAAAGCTGAAATGAAGATATAGAAGGAGCTCACTCTTCTGATAAAAGCACTTATGTGCCCAGTTGTTAGGCAGCTCTGCTAAACAGATTTCAAAAAAATATTTCATAGTGTACTCATGATGAGAAGTGCTGCTGAATGGTTCATTTTGTGTAGAGCAAAGCACTTAATTCTCAGCTTCAAAGAAATCTTTGATCAGATTGTTCACACAAGTGTTATTGAAGGCTTGTCATGGCTGATACAGCCAGAAAGTATCAGACAAGGAGGGTAAGCACATATGCTCTGGTATCACTGAAGCTATCAGAATTTTCCCATTATTACATTACTAAAACAGCATCATTATGTTTAATTTAGGTAACTAATAAGAAGTTATTTGCGATTTTTTTTTCAAATTTGGGGGGAAAAAGTACTTTTAATTAATTGAATACACTTGATTTACTGGGGTTCCTAAATAAACTTTTAAGTAAGGTTTTAAAAAACTTATAGCAAACAGGCTTGTTCTATAATTACCAAAAAGGACAGTATTAAAACAGCTTTAAAAACTTACCCTACAATCTCCCTAAACTCATAATTCTCTTGGACTTCTTATATTGTGAAATTGTAATATAAAGGTAAATAAAGAGGAATTTTTAAAAATTGTGTTTTCTTTTTATCACTCCAGTCTACTTCCACAACAGAAAAGAAGCTGAAATTATCTAGGAGGCCATCATCTAGAAAATTATCTAGGAGAAATCATAGATTATTAAAAGAGATTGGAATATTTTTAAATGGTCTCTTTGAAGTTTGTCAGAAGAGACAGAACAGATTTTTCAGTGCTGAGATATGCAATCTACTGTAGATTGAAAGTCAAAAATTAATCTAATCATATGTCTCATAGGAGTCCAAAGTAATCTACAACTTAAAATGAAGCATCACTACAGGTTTCTCAATGGGCATTGATGGCCAAAAGAGCAAACTAAAAGAGCAAAGTCACTACAGGGGAAGAAAAGAATAGTAAATACACTGTGATGGAAAAAAATCTGTCATCGTTTGTATTGACAATGCAGCATCAGCTGCATAGTCTTCATAACTACATTTCAGAAAGGATATCACAGAGGTAATTAGAGTGGTTTCAGAGAAAAAGGTAAACCAAAAAAAAGATGGGAATGGGATCAAGGGAATGGAAAAACTCTCACATGGAGAAAAGTTAAAAATACAAGATATGTTTGCTTTAATATGGAGATAAATAAGAACATGGTAGATAGAAATAACATTATGAACTTGCTTGAAATTTTGTCTGCAGTACTTTTACAGGAAAGAGCAAGGCAACATTCAATTACATTGAAGAATGGGCATACAAAAGTTATGAGGCTCTACACTGGACAGCTAATATAATCTTTGTATTCCTACTGCATGAGGAAAATTATGAAGGCTGACCAGTGATAGTCAGAGTTTCTCTAAATAACAAATAGCCAGAGTTTTAACTAAGGTCAAAACACTCTGAAAGGTATTTTTATGTATTTAAAAAATCTCCATTAGATCAGGAGGAAATGTAAAGCACGTGTAGGGTGAGAAGACACAATGTTTCCCTCATACCCTGGCCTCAGAGGTCTTACATATTCTTCTGAAACTCCTTGTACTGACTGCAGGCAGATAAAAGGAGTCCTTGGTCTGATTCAGCTGCCAAGTTCTTGATTTGTTCTGGGACACATCAAAATATTAAGTTTTTGACCTTACCTTCCAGAAATGTATTAATTGCTTTAACTGTGCTGACAATTAATCATCATGATACAAAATACTAAAGAAGCATGTCCCTGATGATGAATTTCAGACACTAATTTAGAAGGCTGGAATGCACCTTTAAGTCTGTTTGCAATGGCCTGCACTATGTATCAGAAGAGCTGCAGAGCCTCCTTCCAGGCCACCTGCAAAGGCTGTATCTGCCCTGAGCCCTCTGGGCTGGATTCTCACCATGTGGCTCTCCCCGACACGATGTGTTTTTCTTCAGCCTCCTGCACTCATCGACTTGGCTCTGCTCCAGAGCCTCTGCTCTGTACTTCTGTAGACCTTATAGTAGAGCATGCCAAAGGATTATGAGAGGTAGTCCCAGAAAAGCAGGATTTCTTGTGCAGTAGGTATCTTGAAGACTCAAACAGGAGAGGCCTCTGTAAAACTGTGTCAAAGGGAAGTGTCCTCTGGCTGTAGCTGCTTGAATTTTTGAGGTATCTTTGCTCTTTTTCCATAGGGAGATTGCTTTGTATTTGGGACAAGTATGGGGTACTGGGACAGTCTTCCTTCAAGCGAGGAGCCCCTTTGGTGAGGAGCAGGCTACGTGCGGGTAGAAGGAAGTAGTTTGAAACTCTTTGTGTTTCAGAAGTCTCAAATTAAAACACATCAGAATACAAACTGCTCAGTTTATATTAGTATTTCAAAACAAAGCAGTTATAGAAGAGTGAATACACTTCTTCCAGATATTACTATTCCTAACACAGTATTTAAATGGTGAGCAAACTGTTTTTATTCTGGTACAATGACAGTCTGTGGTTTATATGTTGTTAGCTTTTCAAGCTAAACCCTGGACCTTATGCTAGGGTTAATTTTAACAAGCTCATGACAGCAAATTTTTCACAGCTTGGTTTATACAAGGATTTGAAAAGGTATTAATAAACAGTGCATGCTAAACTAAAGCTTTCTCTAGCAGAGTGTCAGTAGAGTGAGCATAGCTACAGGGTACGCAAGGATAACAGCTGCCAAGTGAACTGAAGGATTTTTCATGATGGGGTATCCCTTTCTCCCCATTCCCAGCCTGGCAAGATGGATACGATCTTGCTGCCAGCAAATGCTACTGCCTGAAACTCTTGCATGCCAGAAAGCTGACTATTTGCAACACTCGGTTTCCACACAGCATGTGCACAAGGAGGCCAGATTTCCAAACGGCAGAGTTTGCCTTACAGGTGGGGCCACATCACTCAGATATCCAAGGAGTTACACAATACCGTTACCAGCCTCCGACTTTCCTGCCAGAACATGGCCACCAGACTCCCCAGGGTTGATGGTTTGGCTTTTATTTAATTGTGGTCTCAATTTTGCATAACGCTCTCCTGGACATCTAGCCCTTGGGTAACTTCAACATATGGTAGATGTTGCACATTCTTCAGTAAATTGTCTGCTATAGTGAAGTCAGGAGAAATGCCCCAGGAGAAGACTGTGTCTCTGTTATGTGAATGTATGCAAAGCAAGTGGAATGAAATTACTGCTCCCCTGGGGAAATCTGTCACAGAAAGGGACTTTGACATATAATGACACCTACAAGGGTCCACCAAAGTGAATGACTGTGGGACAGTCCAACTATGCCTTCCAGAACCTGGAGCAAGTAGGCAGCATGTGGGCTGCAGCTGTTGCTCATCCCTGTGGCATGTTTCACTTCTGGCATGTTCACACAGGTGCCATTGCAGTGTGCAGGTTTTTTTGGAAGTGCGTGACTCTACTTGTTTATGTTTAATTAATGTATCCCTCATTCATCATCAGTTGCAAAAGGGAGTGGACCCCCTACACCTTGCCCTGCTGGCCCATTAGCACAGGAGGCAGGAAGGCAGCACCTGTGGGAGCCCAGGGTTAGGTGGGAGGACAGGGCAGCATGGGCTACATTGCACCAAAGCCAGGTGCTCCACCAGGGCCACTCTTGTGGTGGGGCACCAGGTGGCCTGTAGCAGTGACAGGCAGAAGCCAATCAAGGAGTTGATAATTTCTGTCCCTCCCACCTGCCTGATAAGCCACAGCCTGTTCTCCCCCACGTTATGGCATAAGAAGACAAAGAATTCAAATGGTGCATCAAACAGATTTTTCTCTGAGTAAATCCCATCTAGAAGCCTGAAGCATAATGGAGTGGCAAGTCAATTATTTTTTCCTCCAACTGCTAATCTTCCTTACCTTTTCGCTCTCTTTTTGCTGATTCTCAGAAAGGGTGATTTGTAGGTGTTTATTGCTGAAACTTGAAGTGATTTAAGATGAATGTTTAAATGTAGCATGACTTTCAGAACTAAGTTATTAATATACTACTAATTTTCTCAACAGTTAATACTTTCTAAGGACTCTTAAAATTCACTAGCACCCTTCATATATTATAGTTTATGAAGAAATGCCAATTAGCCCACACAATGTGCAGTCAGATAGATGAGGATTAAGTCTCTACAGCCATTGGAATAGCAGAGATGCAATGACCTGAATATTGTATCCTTAGTTCCTTTGCCAGTAATTAATATAAATTCACCGGTAAAGTGCCTTTCCTCATTTTATTAATCCTTTCTCTACAGTCCTGGATCTCTGTTCTTCAAGCAATCAGGACAGACAGCATAAGTTTTCTCGATTCTTCAGATCTGACTTCAGACTTGCAGGGGCTGCCCAGCCAGGCTTGATAAGCTAGGGGCTTGAAAACAGGATACAACCATCCTGGATATGTGCAATAAGTTTCCAGTAATGCAGAAAATGCCAAGGCATGTAACCAGCCAGCTCTCCAGCTCCTATTTCTTGTGTATTTGTCTTCCTTGCACATTTCTAAATATGGATTTTGTCTCCTCTTCTTTACTCAGTGTCTGCCCTTTCACATTAAATTTTGTTTGTTGCTGTCTGCTAGTCCACAAGTACAAGAATCAGTGCAGGACTATGGAGGATGTTCTTTTGGGCCTGGAGCAGAAGCTGAGAATGAAGGACTTGTGACCTTGTCTGCAGTCACAGAGGCATGGATCAGGATAGGATGACCAAAATATTTGAAGAGGGAGAGGAAATAACTGCTTCCATGCTGTCCTTGTTTCCAGAGGCACATCGTGAAAGTAAAATCCTACTGTTCTGACTGTAGTTGCTGTGGATTGAACATATTTTCACACAAACTTTGTTTCTGGTTTGCATTTCAGAGCTACACAGCTGTCATTGGAACTAGGAAATGAGCAGAGCTGTAGATGCATGTGGTTAGCTGACTAGGAAAATACTTGAAACTGCACTAAATCCTGATGTGGCTATCAGCCACACAACTCAAGGATATCAGAAAAAAAGGCGTAACTAACAGAGGCCCTGAGAGACCAGCTGTGGTAAATGCTGTGAAGTAATTCAGATTTCAGGCTGGCAAAGAAGTTCATTCCATTTTTCTCTTTGAAATCAGTTAAGATTTAGCCTAAAAAAAAAAAAAAAAAAAAAAAAAAAAAAAAAAAAAAAAAAAAAGAGAGAAAAAAGAGGAATGCAGTCCCTTGTTTGTCCTTGAAGACAAAAAGTGCTGTATCCTGCTTCTGCTATTTTACAAATGTAAAAATTAATGTCTTCATTGAGACAATAGAGTTTCTGAAGTAATAGATGCTTATGCTGCTTAGAGTTGCAGGAAGACTAAGCTGTGATTTGGTTTAGAAATCTTGTCCCACCAGCTGAGTTATTTATAACATTACATTCCTTTGTGCACCTTCTTACATATTTTAAGAAGGAGGGGTCTTAAAATTGATAAAATATTCCTTTCAGAAGCTCGGAAATCAAGGAGAACTAGAAACCTACATCTAAATGAAATGATGGAGAAGGCATGAATCAATGTGTTGGGAAATAAGCCAAGAGTCATGGCGACAAAAGGATCTCTTAGTCACCATCTCACAATCCTATAGTAAGTCTGTGGAAGGAAATACATCTAGTGACTTAATAGGCAAAATTGATAGGATTAGATCAGTGCTAAGAAGCAGCTGCAGAGTCATAAGATGGAATTACATTAAAACTAGAAGGTCGCAGGATTTAAGGACTTGGAATATTAAGCTTAGGAAAACAGTAAACTCAGAAGTCAAAGCTGCTAGACAGTTGGTCTTTGGCACAGTATTGGTTACTGCACCAGGGGAAGAATAGTGGCATTTAATTGGCATAGCTATGCAGTTTGAGCCATGTACAGAGATGCATTTGTCCTGCTTGTAAAATCACCAAAGTATCTTCCCAATTATGCATACCTTTTTTTCTTTTAATGCCTTAATGGCTAGCCTGGGAAGGCAAAGATTGTTAAGAATCTTTTCTTCAATATCCATCCTGATATGTGTCAACAGCAGCAGACAAGATGAGCAGAAACTTGCTATTAAGAGATTGCTGGAAAATACCATGGTACTCATGGTCATTTCTGTAATGACAGTGAAACAATTAACTGTTAACAAAAGGTGGACCTGCTTTCCATTTACAGTACTTCTATATAGGTAACACAGACATATTGTCAGCTGTCACCCAATGTTATGACATGGCCAGCTCAAAGAAGGGCACTCAGTGGTTGCTCTACTAGCAAACCTCATTCATGGGTCATGGCTCCATAAGGTATTTTTGTAGTGCTTTTAGCTACTAGATTGGGAAATAGCATATGAAGTGCTCCTTAAGGTAAGTGCTGTGCTATGGACAAGCCACTGATCTCTACTCCTTCCAGGCAGACCGGAGTCTTCTCAGCCTTAAATAATTTATTGTCGGATGCAGTTCCCTTCATATCTGCTTTGCCTGATCCTTGAGTCAACCAGAGTTACCATCAGAGCTCAGTCTTCTGCTAGTGCTCCTTCCTGCACCTCTGAAGTCAGTGGCAACAAAATTCTGCTGCCAGGAGTGTTTCTTGTGCACCTTTCAGTCACTCTTTTTCTCTGTTACCTCAGTTTTTTTGCAGAATTAGCAGCAAATCCTGAGGTAGACAAAGAATGAAAGATGAGGTTTTAAAAAACACAAATCCATTTTTCTCCTTGGCAATAAGCATTCCTTATGGCTGGTACCTTTGTCCATCCTAAAATTGAAAATCTAGTATTATTGTTTCACATCCAATCTGTATTAGATGTATCCTTGCTCAAATTTCCCTTGCTGGCTTATGGGATGACTAAACATGCTGAGAATGTTTTGGTAAACGTGACAACTATCTTCAATATTTCTAGGTGAGTGATTTTAAAAGCATAGTTTAGTACCCTTTTAATTCCTATTTAAAACAGCCTCTACCTCTATACTCTGCCAGTTTCTTTTGGTTCCTAATATAATCTAGTAATCAAATCAGCATGAAGTCAAAGAGAACATCATAATTCTGTGAGTGCACTAATAAACACAGTAACTGTCTCAAATAATACTGCAGTAAAAAGATACGTATTTTCATGGCTTAAATTTACTGAACATTGAGTTTATAATAATAAGCAAGTGGGAAAATTACCACATACACAGGAAAGAACAGAAGAGAGGCAGGCAAGTGAAAAAGAACAAATGTCTTAGAAGCTAACAAAAAGCCTGCAGAAAGAAAGCATTAAGAAATTGTTGATGCAGAAAGTCAAGGAAATAAACAGCAATTACAGATTTAAATACCTAATTAATGTTATCTTGTTACAAAAGAACACCTGCAAAGCACTGGCGGCTGGTCTTTTTACAGTTACTGATTGGTGGAGTAAAAATAAAAGGAGAAAATTGTCACTACCAAGTGTGGTTAAAAGAAGTTGACAAATTGACATTAAGTGCTCCCTCACATGGTGACTATCCACACTGTTATTAGCTCAGCCCATCCTTGCAGATGCTTGCACTTTGTTTAGTGCGCAGTGTTATGATCCTTTAATTCCTTCTCAGTTTTTTCTGTATCATGTCATAGGTTTGGTGAAACACAATTCAATACAGTAAACTAAATTTACCAAAGGAAAAGCAGGAAAGATTTTCCTATTTTAGTACATTTCCTCTAATTTTAAAAGTCATTAAAACTTAAGTATATAGATACTGACAAAATACTTGTATTTATGGTGATATATTTTTCAACATTTTCTAATACTACAGAGCCTGAGTCAATATATTATTGTGTATAAATCTTACAAGATGTGCGTTGAGAGTTGGTTAAATCCTAAGACTTTGTTTGGACCCTCTACTTTCAGACTTATTCTGGCTTATGGAATACCATTGTAGTGAAATAAATACATCAAACATGCTGTTATGGCACATGGAAAATCTTGTATATGTACTGGAACAAGCAGCATTGCAGCAGTTGTATTGTGACTGTACCTGCTGGCTGACTTCAAACAGGATGTAAACACTCATGTAGCAGGAAGGCTCAGCATATGATCCAAAATAACATGCCAGAAAGTTTTCATTTTGCTTTTCAGTGAAAACTCAAGGTAGAAACTACACAATATTTTCATTAAAATGGTAGAACTGTGCCCATTCTGTCCCCATCATGCAACAGCCTGCTCTCCAAGCTGTCCTCTAGAGGACTTGAAAAATATAACACAGCATTAGTGTGTTTTAAGTAAGTGGCATTAATTTAAAGACAGGCAAATTGGGGAAGGGAGGGGGGGGTGATATATTTTGGAATTCAATGCAGCTCTGTGTGTCTGACTCTGCCTAACCACAGCTCATGTGAAGAGATTTTGTGTTTGAAATTACATAGCTGCAGGACTCTGCCTGCCTTGCTCTATCGTTTCCTGACAAAGTTTGCTATGGTGCAGGCACATCTATTCCATAAGTGAGGCAGCAGCTTTGTTCCCCATTTGTAGGGGCCAAAGCATATGATGAGCAGCACAAACTGAGCTCCAAAAAAGAAGACTGAGGAACCTGAACTGGTTGTGGCGAGACTGGAGAGCACGGATCTCGTTGAAGAGATGTGGGCTCAGCTGTAATAATGTCAGAGTGTTTCTCTTCCCGAGGGCAGAACAAAAGTAAGTTGTACTTGGTGATCAAATCCACTGGAAGGTGCAACAGGATAAAGATAGTATTTACCTTACTTAAACTATGTCCCTGTAGCTCCCTTTCCTATTCCCCCTGCCAACACTATGGCACCAAGTCAGCTGCATCTCCATCCTCTGCTGATACCGTAAGTGCACAGTTAGAAATGAGCACATTGTGGTTTGCATTATTTCATTTGTTTCTGTGACAAGTTCTTATTTCTAGAAGCAGCATTTTCTTCCTGAGGTTTAATTACTTAGGCTTTTAGTAAATGAAAGCCTCTTATATTGATAAACAATAGCAAATAATGACAGTGATGAGAATGCTAGTTAAAAGATTATGATTAAAATTAAGTTATACCATTTTTTTCCCTATGGAATATCCTTTCCAAGATTTCCATCATTGTATTAACTGAAACTTTGGGGATTTTTTGGTGGTTTTTTGTGTTTTGTTTTGTTGGTTTTTTTGGTTTTTTTGTGTTTTTTTTTTTTTTAAGGAAAGTCTGCCAATTTTAATTGATACTACAGCTACCTTCATTTGCTTGCTTCAGAGTACTCCTATTTAATTTAGCTGTCTTGATATGGACCTCATCCACCAGGGAAACTCCTGAGCTACTCCAGCTGTATTTATTCTGATCTGTTAACAAACAAAAAGTAGTTTCCAACGTACAATTTATGTTTGCAAAGTACCCAAATTCCAGCCTGAGCCCCTTTATTGTGTAGAACAAAAGTCTTCCTCAGCACTGCAACAAAAGCCAGAGTGTAAGGAGGCAGCATTAGCACAAGCAGTGTTTTGCAGCAGTGCTTATCAGCATGTAGTGTGATACCTGAATTTGGTTAGTCTGGAATGAAAACCACTCGCCTCAACAACAACGTACCTTTAACTGGGAAATGAATGAAATAATACAACTACACTGCATGTGGGAATAGGGTGCTCTCCACCAAAATTCTTCTTCCAGAAAGTTATCCATTGGTGTACCTGATTTGTTCAGGTCACTTTTATAGAAATTCATTAGATGGCACATCTAATCAGTTAAAATAGCCTTCTCCTATTTTTCCGTTTCCAATTTATATGAAGTTTAAATGTACAATAGTTACAGCAAAATAGCAACAACCTGACGACAGGGAGAAAATCATAGGCTCAGACCCTGCCTTTTCTGTGAGTCTGGTAATATTCCTTAGAAGTCAGAACCACCACTGACTTCAGAAATGGATTGCAAGGCATTTTTCAACAGTGTCAGAACCCTTCAGCTCTGTGTCTCACAATATCCTCATAGGCAAACTCAGGAAGTGGACTGGATGAGTGGACAGTGAGGTGGATTGAAAATGGCTGAATGGCACATCCCAAAGGGTCATAGTCAGTGGCATGGAGTCTAGTTGGAGGCTTGTCACTAATGGTGGTCCCCAAAGGCTCCGTAGTCAAGTAATGTTTAACTTATTTGTCAGTGATTTGTATGAAGGGGCAGATGCCCACTCAGCAAGTTCACTGATGACACAAAGCTGGGAGGAGCAGCTGATACCCCAGAGGGCTACTCAGCCCTTCAGGACCTTGACTGGTTGGAGAGATGGGCAGACAAGAAGTGAAAGACAAAAAAGGCAAATGCAGGATCTCTTAATCCTGCATCTGTGAGAGAATAACCCCATACACCAGCACAAACTGGGGACCTGGGACAACATGCTGTCCAGAAGTCAGCAGAGTATGCTTGTGGCCAAGAAGGCAAATGGTATCCTGTACTACATTGGGAAATGCGCAGAAATGGATGCACAGGAAGTTCCACCTGAATATGGGGAAGAAGTTTTTTACTGTGTGGGTAACCACACACTGGAACAGATTGCCAAGAAAGATTGTGGAGTCTCCTTCACTGGAGATATTCAAGAACCCTGTGGATGCAACCTTGTGCTCTAGGATGAACCTGCTTGAGCAGAGAGGTTGGACCACATGACCTGCTGTGGTCCCTTCCAACCTGACCCATTCTGTGATTGTACACAAATGATATAAAACCACAAATCCACGAATACCTAGTGGATTTTTTCTTAACACTACACACTTTTAAGAACTCTGCCTTCTGGGTCAAAAGAGACAAAGACATTAGGGCTTTGGAATATTTTCTAAAAAAATCACCT
This sequence comes from Illadopsis cleaveri, assembly GCA_013399915.1. Lineage (NCBI taxonomy): Eukaryota > Metazoa > Chordata > Aves > Passeriformes > Timaliidae > Illadopsis > Illadopsis cleaveri. The sequence goes on from VXBB01009311.1 coordinate 1,623,958, forward strand.
CAACTCTACATACATATATTGTGCTAAAAATAAGTTTCTAATAACCACTTTTAGTCCTGTTCGATAAAATGTTGATATTTTTATATCCAGATGAGGTCTACTAGGCTATTGCACAAAGCAATATACTCATTTTTACTTGTATTTATATTACGTTCTCTGTGCTTCCTATTTCTGTTCACAGCAAGACCATGTGAGGGTGAACACCTCCCTCATCTTGTCTCCTGATGCTGGAACTGACATTTATAAATCTTTACACTTTTTATCAAAAATGCAGTCGCTAAACAGCTAAGCCACTATTTATCCCAATAAAAGGCATTGTGGATGAGAATAATTGAAGGAGATAAATCCCTGAACAGATTTTGCTTCTGTGTCCATGTTGCTGTGCCTGGATACAAAGCAGCTATTAGCCTGGGTTGACCAGTTGATTTGGAGGGTGGATGGCAGCTTTGGGTATCAAGAGGGAGATAAAGACTCTGAAGAATTCAAATGGGCTGCAGCCACTAATTGGAGGAGCATTACCCACAGGAAGAGGTAAAATGATGACACTTGTCAAAGACTAAATACAACATTTAAATCAAGGTGTATATATAATGTTTTGTGTAATAATATAGTACCTATACACATGACGTGGCTGAAAAAGTTTTTTGGTGCTTTCTGTTTTCATGGGAGGAATAAAAACAACTCCTTTTTCATAGCTAGGAGGAAGATATTCTCATTTCTCTGTTGATTAGTTATCCCACATGAAACTGTAAAAGAGAGAACACATGCTGGGGTTGAAATAAAGCTGGGAAAACTTGAAGTGCTGTTCTCTGGTTTTGCCTCTCCACAAGCCCAGAGAAAACAGAAATAGAATATCGTTTTTCCAACTCAGAAAATGCTTAAAGCCATGCCTAACTAATCTACTGTGTCAGTGCCCATAATAGCTGTGACTTCTATCAGAGGGAGGAGATAAGATGGTCAGCTCCCATTTGTGGAGTCAAGACTGTATTTACAGGTCACAGTAAGTTGTCACGTTCACTACAGAGCATCAATAGTGGTAGTTACCCCAGCAGGGAGTGTGGCCCATTGAATTATCACTTCAGCTTTCTGGTATCTTTTCCACTTAACTGATTTAAGTGCAATAATATGTGACCTATAATCTTGAGAATTTTGACACAGCCAGTATAGTTAAGGGAATGTTTAATTACTATCTAGAGCTTTAAAGATAAACTTCTATCAAACAATTATTATGTGTCTGATTTTACCGAGTCCTTATATTTTACTTCCAAGTCACATAAAAAAATGAAATAACCTTATTCTTGCAATGTAATTATGAAATAAAAATGGACATTTTGGTTTAAAATGTCAGAATAGATATGTGATAATTTGTGGAAACAAAAATGCTAATTTAATAATTTCAGCATTAATTTAGCAATATTTTCAGTCAACTCAAATGTATATTTTGGGTTAAAATGAAATTCTGTACAGCTGTGACATAAGTATAGGGAAAATCATAAGGAAGATATTTAAACCTGTGAAAAAAAAAATACAAATTTATTGCCAGCCTGTTAACTGTCCCCTAGCTCCTAGGCAAATAGTATTTACATCTAGATGGGGGTCTCAAAACCAAATACTAAATAGCATTGGCTTCATTCAGATATGAACACAAAGTATTACCAAGTAACTACCAGATGACATTGTGACAGTGATGTCAAATGAGCTTTGAAGAAAAATCTGAGATGACCAAGTGAATGTTCTTCTGAGCAGAATGTAATTACCTTGGAAGCTGTCTGAAAATGACTAGAAAATAACAAAATTTAGTTCTGACAGTAATTTCTGGAGTTTTGAGGACTGTGGTTTAATAAGACAGCAAATGACTCCCAGGGTACCAGGGCTGGAACACAGCTTGCAGCCACGAGACGGGAGGTACTGATCTCGCAGAAGTTCACACTGACAATGTGAATTCCCTGTAAATGATATGACAGGTCAGCATTGTAGTAGCTGACTTTTTATGCTAGATTAGAGCTCTCATTGCATGGAGAGTGAGGTATTGTCTGTTCCCTCATAGCTGACACAAAGCTGGCAGAGACTCCAGATTGCATGTTCATTGGCAAGTCAGGCACACCAGTGTGGTTGGTCAGAGCCCAGACTTCACTGAGCATTGGAGACAAGGCCCGGCTACTGAAAGTCTGCAGCCCCACAGAGCATGTCTGAATGCTGGGGAAACAAGATGCATACAGTATACAGTAAATTTTGATGTCATGCAGGTTTGAAAAGTCCCTTTACTAAGTAAATTCGAATGGGACTCTGTAGTCCAAACCTGGCCACATGAATCAGCAGGAAGTAGATGTTTCTGAAGGGCCAGTTGAAGTGTGACACAGTGGATCTAGTTTAAGATAAAATGGGCACTTTTTCCAGCTGCCTGTCGTGCTAATCTCATTTCAAGGTTTTTTTCAGGAAAATTTATTTAAAATTGGTATGGAAAGTCCTGACTACTCTTATTGTAGTTTGAGTGGGCCTAGTTCAGTGTAGAATACATTCGGGTAGTTAAGCAACATTGCAATCAAGGGAACTATGATGGTATCATAATTAGAACATACATTTTGGCACACTTTCTTTAGAAATCTAGAGCAGAAAGCCAAATCAAAGTGAACAATAAAGACAAATGAAGCATGGAGTCATACTGACTCAGGTAATCCCTGCTTCCTCCTCTCCCTCTGAACCATCCTCATAGGGCAGTTCCTCAGCTCTTGACTTTAATTGGAGCCTAGCACAGCAAAAACCATCCCAAGGCTTTGTAAACCTTTCCTTCAGCTAGGGCTATTTGTCCATGTATCTTTCCATGGCAGCCAAACTAATTACCATGGCATGTCTCTCCAAGTGACAAAACTTGCTTGTCTGCCAAGATAAAACATTTGGAAGGCTATGAAATGATGTAACCTGGGAACACCTCTGTATTGCTGTATTTTAAGCGCTATTACACAGAGCTTTGCTAGTGATTTGAATTCAGGGCACGTTGTTTGGTAATTGGGTGAAGCAAGACTAGTCTCCAGACAAATATAGCCCCACACAGGAGTCAGGACTGATGTGACTGGCCCAGCTTAGCTTTTGTAATGAAGACTGCTGCTCTGTTAGTGTGATTCTTAGGTGAAATTATTAGAAAAGCTGGAAAAACTAGTAGCACAAGAAGCTAGAAGGGAGCACAAAACTGTTGTGACCAGCAGGTAGAAGACATGTTAGAAGAATGACAGCTCATTGCCATGACTTGCACTGCCAGTTCCCCTGTGCCCATGGTCTTTCAGGGACCCAGGAGGGCACAGAGCAATCACACAGCACCCAGGCAGTTCTTGGCCTTCTGCTTGGCACATCATTAGCAGTCTAATTATACTGACCTATAGAAATGCAGCTGGCACCAATGCTTTTATAAGTATCAGCCACAGCCATCTCTTCTGCTTAGGCACAATGCAGTTCAGATTTGGATAACAAGAAGTCTCAGTGGATTGTTTCATTGGCACCTGTACTACCCAGTTCATTAAAGGGAACGGTCCGGAGCCTTATCACAGTTGCCTATGTGCAAGCCTGATGCTACTTCAGAAATACAGTAGCCTAAATGAGCCTTTTAAAAAAAAAAAAAAAAAAAAGGGGGGGGGGGGGCGGGGTTTTT
>VXBB01009311.1:1630929-1706046 GCA_013399915.1 Illadopsis cleaveri
CGTGGCTGGCCTGGGCGGGCCCAAGGCAAGCCGAAGAGCCTTGTCAGCCCAGCGTCTTCCCCCGCCGCCGCTTCTCTGCCGGCCTGACCGGGCCCTTGCGTTATCCCTGCCCCCTCGGTCGGTCACGTAGCGGGCCCGATGCAGGAAGGTGGAGGGGTTTGAGAGGCAGCCGGCACTCCGTTCCCGCTGTCTGCAGCGCGGCCCGGCGCGGGCGCTAGGAGGCGAGGTCTGCCCGGGAATGGACGCAGCTCTCCCGCCACCTGCTCCGGGCGCGGCGGGCGGGGGAGAAGGGCCCTCCGGTACCTGTGCACATTGGAGCGCTCGCCCGCGACCCACGGGGCTGAGGCGGGGTCCTGTCCGCCCCCATCACGGAAGCTCCGCAAGAAGAGCAGTGGTGAGGGCCGCGGCGGGAAGTGGTCCCGGCAGGAGAGTTTGCCCGTGCCCCCGCCGCAGCGCCGCTGTCCACAGCGAAGCGGGGAGCTGGGGGCCGGCGGCGGCTGTGCAGCGTGGGGCCTCAGGCGGGAAGGGGCTCTTCTTGGTGAGGGCAGCCCGGGGCAGCGAGGCTCGGCAGAGCTGTGCGTGGCCGGTGCAGATGGTAACAGTGACGAGTATCGAAGCACTCTGGGGCTGTCAGGTTGTGGAAGCTCAGTGATGAAACGCGCCAGACGCTGTTCATCTCTGAGCCAAACTCACCGTTCTTCGAGGCTGCTGGACTTATAAACCACGTGTCACAAATACATAAATCGGTATATATGTATACTTAAACACAAGGCGTCAGACTAGCGATCGATCCGCAGTGACTGTATTTTCTGTGAGCGTTTCCGTGCGGGTGCTGAGCAGGGGCCGCCTGTCACGCCTGAAGCCAAGTGGGTGCTCACTTGCGCACGCTGCTGCGCCGCCTGACAAAGGGGGTGTTCCCTCAACAGCACAGAACAAAAGAACGATTCCTTATGCCAACACCTACATGTTTTCAGTGTTGTCTTCTTAGGCATGCTATTAGGGTAGTCAAGGGAGATAAAGGAAGACCGGTAGTTACGACATGCCAGAGAAGGGCTGTAAAGATACTTTAAAAATGATCAAACAGCTGATCTGACAGGTACCACTTCAAATTTCCTAAGCATTCCCTCTCACTGTTAGAACTTGCCTGTACTCCTAGCTTGGTTGAGAGGACCGTATTTGTTTTGAAAAATAAGCTGTCACGGGCTGTTGTTATCTTCTGCGTTGCTTTACAGATTTACTCAACAGGACAGCAAAAGTTGTCATCTGCCTGAAAATCTGAGGTTGTGAAAAGTTAATTGAAGCAATTGAGTTAAATACTGCAATCTAGTTACCACGGGAGTAATGAGTACAAGAGATGATGTCAAATAATTAATTTATTTTTTGCGATCTTTGGAGTTGAGTGTTGAAAGTGGGTGCATGATATTACATCTCTTGTCATCCGAATTGCAATATGCATCACAGCAGGACTGTGTTTTAATGGAGGAAGAGTTAGAGAGAGAGTTTCAGCGTCAAGTTTAACTCACATTTCTGCTAATCCTGATGTGGCTCCTGTTAGCATTGTTGAAGCTACTCTGATTATGTAGTAGTTTCTATACACTTACTCTGGCAACCTGATGTAGGTGAGAGACCTGCAAAGTTGTTTTATTAACAATTACTTAGGCCTTTTTTTTCCTTTTAAAATTAAAATCCATTTCAAAACTCCTCTGTGAGAGTAGGATCAGGCTGTTTTGTGTGGGATTAATCCACACGGCATGGTGCAGCAGTGATTTTTCATGCAGAGCATTTTATTAAAGCAGGCCAAGCAAAAGCAACTGGATGTGTTTCCACTGACAAAAGCAGGGGGATTGTGTATGACTTTGAATGGGGGAATGATCAAGCTTTATTATTGCTTATTGTTAATTGGTTTTTTCAGATTTCTGTGCTCTGGTTTTTGGGAGCTACAGAAATCCTTCATGCACATCATGAATTAAAGGTCTGCAATTATACAAGATTTAGAAGGGGGGAGAGAGGAATATCTTTAAAATTGACTTTTTTCTTTTTTCTATGTATTAAACACTTTTTTTTTTAAACTCAAGTTGTGGATGACTGATGTGTGTGCTGCATCCTGCAACATGCCCTTGCAGATGTTTAGCAGTTGCAATGGTAGCAGCTAAAGAAAAAAATAAAAAACGATTCTGTAAGACATTTTGAAAACTAGCAGGTTTATTTTAGATCTATGACTGTACTGTAGTATTTGCAACATCAGTGTATTCTCTATTTTGTTTTGTAAGATATCCTAAGTCTAGTACAGGTGCTCTTGCAATTCCGTACACTGGAAGGTAAACAGACACTAGGTGTTAAGAATCTGATTATGTGTTCTATATCCATTCTTTTCAGACTGCTTCATAGCAGCTGGCTGCTAGGCTGCTGAAGTAGTATGGTTTATTCCTCTGCTTCATAGGAAGGGGTACTAACTTCATGAATCCTCGCAATAGTAAGAAATACGGTTTGGGGGAGTTGGACTTTACATGTCTTTCCTTACAAAGTTTTTCATATGTTTGGGGATACAACTTGCAATGCTGAAAGTTGATGTATAGGATTTTTTTCTATATACATATGTATTTGTGTGTACACATTTGCAGGTGGAATTGAAATTATAGAACTTGGAAATTTTGTTCTTTGCATATACACGTACTATTTACAAAGTTAATCCTACGGGGAGCGTTGCTGTTGTTTGTTTCTGGTTTCGTGAATCAGCTAATCAAGCCGAGAAAATAATCTAGACACTTCTTAATTTTTTTTTTTCCTCCTTTCAAATGAATTACTTTTTATTGATTTCCTTGTCCTGCTATCCCTGACCAGTCCTCTTGAATGAAAGGAAAAGATAGGTTAGAACATTGATTGTATGTTCAGTCACCTCAGCAAGTGGATCTGATGATGATGAGTGCTCCTGAAATAAGCTTTGGTCTGAGGTATAATCTCATAGCCATGACATTTAGTGGATGTATCTGCTGAGGTTATCATAGTTACAGATGGGATGTTAAAATACTTTAACAGCCTTTTCTGTTTTCTGCTCATTCATCTCTTTCTTTAAACACAAAGTAATTTTTAGAAAATTATAATAACTAAGCAAAAAGATAGTATTACCTGATAATTTGGAAGGTGGCAGAAGTTTAGCAATGCTGCAGTGGGTAATGTAGGAACATATGTCCGCATAGTATGCACCCATTTTGCGTGTCTTATTACTTTTTTTAAAGGCATGTAAGCAATTAAGGATACCCCTGTACTATACAATGCCATCAAGTAATGTAAGTGCTCAATAATAAATCTTTGTCTCCCTGGATCCTTTCCAGTTCTAGTGTGGGAAACGCAGGTTAAAGCTGAATTGAAACTGCCTGGGTGGTTAATAGCAGGGCGTTGTAGTTTTGGTTGGCCTAAAAAAGATAAAGAAACACCTGTTATTCTGGGCAGATACAATTTGTCTTCTTTTGTTTATGGGATAACAAGGCTCTCCTCCCTCTGTGCTAGACCTCACTACTAAGAAGTAGCATCCTTTCATAAACTCCTAAACGTGTCCTCTGTGAGGAGTATGTGCTTATACAAAAACAGTATTCACTCAGCAATCAGTGTGCTTGTTGGACACAAAGCAAGAGGGTAACACTTCTGTTTTAGGGACTTCTCTCAAGGAAGAAGTTGACTGAATCCTCCAAAAGGATTCCTGACTAAACAGATTTCTGATGTGGTCCAGCAATCTTCTGAGTCAAGTAGTCTGATATTACTGCTTTCTTTACCTTTAGCTCATCTATTGAAGTTATTCATATTTCATCTTTGCATTGTAGTTGCACTATATTTTATTTTCCTTATCTTGTAAGCAGCAGTTTGGGCTCAGATCTAATGAAATCACTCCATGAATCAGCAAACTAGGCTTATACTGCTTTTATTGTAATCTGGCCTTGATGGGGAGCAGTTCTCAAAGGTGAAGCTGATATTCTGCAGTTGATGGAATGGCTCATAAGGTCAGAGATAGCTTGATTATATATAGCAACGGCCCTCCAGCTGCACTGACTTGAATTGAACCAGCCACATCATTTACTATTACTCTGATCAAGATACTATAGACATTGAACATATGGAAATTCATGGCTTTTATATGAGACTTTGCTTTTGTAATGATTAAATCTCAAAGGTAATCTCAGCTGATTTTCATTTAGAATGACACAGTAGAATTCCTGATGCATCTGGGTGACATGATACAATGACTATATGGGCATATATACATATTTTTTGCTAACTATAAAAATTCATTCAGATGACAGTACATAAAGTCTTACAAGTGGTTCTGGTTTGTAGTGTATATGTACAAATTTGATTTTTTGTACTCCCTAGGACATCTAGTATTGGTGGTTTTTTACAACAAAAAAGAGGTTAGACAGGATGCAAATTTTGGGAGAGAGTGTACAAACTTACTGTACTTCCAGCAGCCCAAAACATCATCTGGAGAGGCTGGGTGGGGCACTGATGGTTATTTCTGCCAAAACCTTTTTCTAGGCTGTAATATTTATAGATTTTTTGCTTACTTCCCTGTGTATTAGGCAAAATCTGATCATTCAGGTGTAATTTATTTGTGTGAAAGTGGATGAGTATGTTCTTAATAACTTTCTCAGTTCCTTCTTTACTTTTTTTATAATTTATTTTTTTCATAAGATGACATGTAGGGCTTTTTCTTTTTGCTTGATTGCTATTTACTAAATGCTAATTCTGTCAAAATTGAATAGAATATTGAAGTTGTTAACTTGTGTGAAAAGACAGACACTGGAAAGAAAATAATTTAAAAAATATTTCTTCTCAACTTTAAACCAATTTAATGTTAAAAAGTAACAATAGAGTCTTAGCAGTAAATAGCTTTAAAATGCATTTATAACTTGCTGATTGTACTATCCATTTCTCTGTGTTTCTTTAAGTTACTAATTTTCTGACATTTATCTTTTTCTTTATATAACCAGGTTTTGTTTCCTAGGGTTGCAGGGTAGAGCTTCAGCCACTAACACTTGCAGATTAACACTTCCCAACAAAATGATTGCTTTAGCTGGAGAGCTGGTGTCTGTCTTGGCCTGTCTGTTTTACCAGCTTAGACCAGTGCAGTGTACGCTCACGCATGCTGGTGCTGCCAGTGCTGGCTGGTGCACATCTCTGTTGTGTAATGTAATTGTGTGCTCACACATAGGCTGAGTGTGTTCCTTTAAAAGAAGGTGGAGTGGATAAAATGCACACTATTTGAATGTTCTTCATATAGGGCCATTTCCAGATGTGCCTAAGTGTTGATCTTAAAATTAGGAGTTAAATGGGAAGTGTGTACTGAGCTCCAGAAGTGAATGCCATTAAAAGTGGTTCATAAAATACCCATGCAAGAGGAGTATGACAGCTAAACCACAGCTCTGCCAGTGGAAAGGTTTCAGTGACAGGTCACTAGTGGGTGCTGGGAGCCTATTACTGAGGCAGAGCCACTGTTAGTGGGGTTTTGTCTGAGTGCAGGCTCCAATTACTGGTGGCAACTCCAATTTGGTTCCTGCCTGGATTCCTGTAACCACGCAATTGGATCCAAATTGCCTATCTCTTTCTGCTGCTCCTACTTCTGCCTCTGTCACTGATTAACAGGTATTTCCCAAGGATTTATTATTGGAAGAAGAAGAGCTTCTGGTATGCTGCCCCTTTCTATACATCTGCAGACCAGTGTCTTATTAGTCCATACAAAATATTTAGTAAATTAACATCTGGGATATTCTGTTCCCTTAAATCTATCTCTCTTCCTGTCAACAGCGTTGATGCCTGAGCTGAACAGTGTTTATTTGACCATGTTTGGGGGGAGGTGGGGGAGGTTTGTTCTTTTTCCTCAGGTTGTTAAATATCACATGCCTGCAGTAGGTTGTCAGTTTATTAGCATTTGGTGTTTCTGTGCCTGACTCGAGATGGTCTTGGAGTTTTGAGAAGAAAGTTAAAATTACAGCATGAAACTATACAGCTTTTGTCAGTGATGTAACCTCATATAATATCCAGTAGTATGCTTAAGACTGTAGTTGATGCCTTATGGACAATCAGATGCATATGATGTGTATCAACAATTCCTTGGACTTGTTGATCTAACACCTGGATTGCTTTGTGTCTCCCACCAGAGTGACTTTCCTTCACTCACTTAGAGATTTTGGGGGACATCCAGATCAAAGGAAAGGAATGGTCTCTGATCATGAAACATGTGGGTCTCTGATCATTTGAAACAGGAGGAATCACTGTCTTGCTTTAAGGTGAGCAAAGTTTCTGACAATCAGATGGGTTGAGAACTTCTGTCCCCTGGGAGGAAGTGTCTCTAGCACAGAGTCCTTACTGAAGATTACACCATATAGTGTCCATCAGTTTCTGATTATGCCTTTCTGGTTATTCTGAAGTAGTCAAATTAAAGCCAGGGTGAGAGAACTGGAGTATTTAGCACAGTCAGTTGTAATTTTAGAGATGGTTTTCAGGTGGACCTGTAACAAAAAGTTGTGACTTTGGCACAAAAAACAGAGAGTAAACTGTATCTTTTTTTTCCCATGTAGTTAATACCTCTCTTAATGGCAAATTCTGCTGTTGTTAAGCTTTAATATTTCTGAGCAATTGTAAGGCCTCATGTAACTATTACTGATGTAGCACAATCAAATTTTAACTCTTAAGGTAACTGTACAATTACTAAGAAAATATAAGAATTGTGAAGGAGTGTAACATCCAGTTTACCATGTTATGTATATTGGCTATTTATCCAAGTTATGTTTTGCACAGGGAGGAATGAAATGCTAAGGGTCTCCAGACTGTCTTGTATTCATTAAATATCTTTCAGGTTCACTAATATAAAATTCATTTTAATGTTATAAATGATGTGCATTAAAGTTTGGTCTGAAGTGATGAAATGCCTTCTTTGTACTCACAGGTCATACTAGGATAGTTAAAGCAAAATGCCTAAATCACTTGCATTTTTTCTCAGTGCAAGTGCAGTAGAAGCTTCCTTTTAATAATATTGTCGCTGTATTGCTTTCTCCTGTATGGATAAGGGCAATAACCTATAGTACTATATTAAAAGAAATAAATCTAACTGACATAGTGACCATTGGTTCACAAACAGAAGTTAGAGCTTGGAATGTGTTAGTTGGCATAACATCTTACATTCTTGAGGCTATTTGAGTATTTGTGCTAGCAGTAGTGTTTATCTATCTTTTGTAAGAGCTAGTAGCTCTATTTTTATCAGTAGTGAAATAACCTAACATGTGGTGTCATCAAATCTACTCACTGCCCATTTGCCATCCTCTGAGATACACTTAGTATTTTTTAGTTCCACAAGCAGAAAGAGAAAAATAGAAACGATGCTGAAATCCTCGCTTCAGCATTGTGATCTCTTCACTCCCTTTTCACCTCTGTTCCTGGCTGAATTCACTTCTATATGACATTGAGAAAGTTCAGATCCCTGAACTTTCACTGGGACTATTGTTTACAATGTCCATGGAACTCCTGTCTTTTCACTGAGAAGAGAGTGGAAGCAAAGACTGCCCTCAGTTTATACTTTCCTATGGTGTTTGACAGAACTTTAAACTACGAAAACTGCTTTTGTACCAATACTATCTACCTTGAAATGGTACAAACAAGCTAAACTGTCTGGGCTAATGAGGGATGCTTTCCTGCAGTGGCAGGGAATTGCTTATTTGGAAATAAGACTGTGCGCTATAGCTCAAAGTAAAGAGCTTATTCAAAAGCAGTTCCTGATCACAGAAGTAACGTGAAAGGAAGATCAGAGTGGTGCGTTGTAATATCCCTTGTGCTTGCTTTTCCTTGTGTCTGTTGTGACACTGTGATGTATGTGTTGCTGAGCCTCAGTTGCCTCCATAGTTGGAGATGGACTGCTTGGTGTTCTTTTTTTAGGGGGGCTGTTTGAACAAGGTATGTTCCTTAAGATGCACAGAAATTAGCCTCGATATAGCAACTCCTGAAACATTGTAAGTGGGCAGTGTAAATGTGGAATGCTAGTCTAAACCAGTGGGCATTACAGTGTGACAAAGCAGACAAAATTAAATCTACATGAAATGAAAGTGAGCTCAGAAATTTTTGGGGTGGTGGGTGAACTCAGGTAGCACTTCTCAGCCAGGAGGAGACCTGTGCATCTGGGGAGCTGGAGGGCTCCAGCCTCTCATCAGTTGACTATCAAGGCTGTGGCTCTCCTGAGCTCTGCCATAGCAAATGAGACCAGTGCTTTGTCAAGACCAGGATCCCCCTTGCAACTGGTAAGACCAGATATTTCTGTTGAAAACAAAATTATAGGAAATGAGTGGGTCATGAATATGTGCTTGTTGACAAGCTATTCTGCATTTGTCCATTAGCTTTTCTCAAACTTCCTGCTTCAACGCTTGTGGTTGTCCAAAGCATGCTGCTGGATGAGATGATCAGTCCAGTTGGGTATAATTAATTCCTGTTGTGGGCATCATGTTGGAAAGAAACTGTTGAGAAAAAGAAAGGCAGGTGGTTAGACCACAAGCAGAAACGTGTTGTGTATATGTTGAAGCAATAATTGAGCGGTAATTGAGTGGTTGATTCTTATCTGTCAAGTTTTCCCACACAGTAGTATGAGAGAAGGGTGCAAACTGATATAAGAGAGTAGCCTGAAAATATGAACAGTTCCAGCACCACACATTCCCCGTATTACAACACTTGTACTAAATTAACAGTGATTGCACTGTTATCATGATGACAAATTGAACTGTAGATAGAGTCCTGAGAGTGCTGGTGGACAAAGATTCTTCTTAGTGGTGTACAGTGAAAGGACAAGAGGCAACAAGCAATTGGTATGCAGGAAATTCTGTTTAAACAAACTTTTTCTTGGGATGGTGGTGAAACACTCTGACTGGTTACCCAGAGAGGCTGTGGAGTCTCCAGTTGTGGACATACTCGAAAAACATTGGACTAGTCCTGAACTAATTGACCGTCCAGCAGATGTGGTGATCTCCAGAGGTCTTTTCCAACCTTGGTGATTGAAATCATAAACCTCCCTGAATGGCCTCAGTGCAGGGCTCCAGGGCGCACTTGAGATCGATGTCTGGATGAAGTTTGTAAACTGTGCTGGAAAACTGAATAGGAGAGGATTAGGTTGAAGATCACTGGAAGCTTGCAGAAGAAAATTAGGGCAGAGCATGTAACATTTGATTGAATGGACATCTGGATTTTCCATTTTCTGTAGGACAGATCTTTTGATTTTATGGTAGTCTGGTGTGTAAGCAGATGGGATGTAAATTGAGAAATTGATGTGGACCTCCTCTACCTAAGACAGGAATTACCTTATGGGTACCCAAAATGAAGTCTGAGTTGCTTTGAAATAAACACTTTCTATTCTCTTCTAGGATCAATGCTTTGAGTCTCCTACAGCATAAAATTTGATTATAAGAGGCCATTTTGAGGATAATTTTAGCTTTGTTCCACTTAAGTTGTTTCTTCTCAACACTGCACTATCTTTAAGATAATTTTGGGTTTGAAAAAATTCACGGAAAGAGGTGCTTAGATGACAGTAAGCAGATATCACATGCCTTACTGGAAAAGCTTTTATTCCCTTTGTGTTCAGGATAATAAGAGTAAATCAGACTTAGGAGGAAAAAAGTGAGAAGCCAGTCTTTAGTTTCAGATTTACTTATTCTTTATATTGGTAATAAAATGCATAGTTGGAAATATATTTGTATATCTGTGTGACAGAGAGTAATTTATTTACCACAGTAGCATCATATCACTCTGATACAATGTGCTTTTTTTTCTATTTTTTTATTATCATTGCATCAAAATGCAGTTGTAAGGAGTGGATGTAAAATATTGATTGCTCTAGAAAATGAAATATTTCAAAATGTCACTTTTTGGGGTGGTAATGAAACAGTTTGATATTTGACACAAGAAATATATCTTTTCTCCTAATTAGAGGTACAGTCATGTGTGCTAATCTGGAATTGTTATTTTCTGAAGAATTTATAGGAAACATGAAAAATACTTGGTTTTCTTCCAGTTTGGAATGAAATGGAAAGATAGAAATGTCAAAATTTCATCAGGAACAGATGTCCTGACTTTCAGCCAACTGATAAATGGGTTTGGTTACAAGACAAGGATGTAGAGATAAAAATGAGATCTCTATCACATTGCCAGCCTCCAGAATCACGCATTCTTCACCAGAGTGAACTAGTTTGTACCATGCATGATACACAGAAAGTTTCATTGTGCTTTCCTGTTTGTTTGTTTTGTGTCTTATCCAAGGAAAAATATACCTCCTAACAGGTTGGTTTTCTTGAAAATAGGCTGATGGCTTGTTAGAGTCACAGCCAGAGTTGGAATCTCTGGCCTGATATTTACCTTCAGCTGTCAAGATGAAGAATGTGCTAGCAGAATAGAACACTACTATCTTGCTCACTCTTCCGTGGAGAGCTAACTCCAAGGTTTGAAGAGAACCCAGCCACTTGTATCCATCACATAAGTATTCCTTGTGTTTTGGGTTGTTTCCCGACGGGAATAATTCAGGTGTAACACCAGAGTGGTTTAAGGCTTTAAATACTAATAACAAATCTCCTAAGTAAGTTGCCTCAAAGAAAAGAAAACTTCAAATTTACCTTGAAGTACCTGCTTTTACACTTATTTCTCGGGGTTCACAAGGATTTCAAGCTGATCCTAATTTTATCAAGAGTATTTCTCAGTTTGGTGGAAAAACAATGTGTTGGTCATCTTCATCTCAAAACCCTTCATGTGTTTATCAGGAACAAACCATAGCTTCTTTCGCATTTTCTTTCTGTAAAGTCCTGTATCTATACCAGGAAATATTTTTTTTAAGTGGTTTGAAAATAACCCAAGTGCATTGACTAAGAAAATGACATCTGTTAAATAATCTGCCATCCTCTTCCAGCTCTCAGACTAGAGCATAGCACACTGAAAAACTATAATCAGAGAGGAGATATCTGTCAAAGCAAGGATGTTGCCAGCTATGTGGTCAATGAAGTGATTCTTTGATTTCAGTCCTCCATATTCAGTGTTTTGTGTACAATATGCAAAGGACCTCTGCTTCCCTTGAATGCCCGTGGCTGTCTTGAGACCTTGGCCACAACAGGAAGGTGTTATTCTGGATTTTGTTCGACTTTTTTGTTTATTTATGGTGGCGGGTTTCTGTCTTGGGGAAAGCATGTTGGAATGAAGAGGCAAGGAAGTAGTGTCCAACATCTTACCTTTTCTTGTTCACATGTAAAAATTTCAAATAAAAAGCAATATTAGTTCATCTTAATATATAAAAACAGTCTTTAGAATCCAGATATCAACACTTGCATCTTGTCTTCTTTTTCAGACTTGTATTAACTCCACTTGGGGCTCCTGTGAATCTCTTGAAAAGCTTTAGGCCTGCCTAGTGCACATGGACTGGTAAATCCTAAGTCATACATGAAAAAATAAGAGTCAGGGGTTTTCATGCTCCCATCCCAGTGACTTCATAGAGCTTCCTGTGAAACATCCTGGAGTCCATACATCAGGCTAGTTGTTGGTCTTCCAACAGTAGCATTTGTTTTCCTAGATGAATTTTAATGTAAAAAGAGCATTAATTTTGTGCAACTGTATTACATGGATTAAGAGAGTTTTGTCACACAGTCTTACTGGATTATTTGCATACAGTAAGGTCTGTGGGAGTGTAAATTGCAGTTTCTTTGAGAGTGGTTGAACTGATTTGAGGATCTGTATTGCACTTAAATATAATGTATTTACTCAAATGTCCTGAGTCTGATTTTCTGCCAATATAAATTAGAAATCAACTTTTGCCAAGTTCTGGTGTTTTATCAGCATATAACTTCTGCGGAAGACCAGAAGTCTTATGATATTATGCATGGTCATGTGTAACCATGGAGTTTTAGTAATATAGTAATCTATCTAGTAATTAGGTTGCTGTTTTAGTAATTAGGAAGCAGAAACAATTCTATCTCTATACTTATATATATATATATGGGGTTTTTTGTTTTGTTTTGTTTTGGGTTTTTTTGCATTTTTCTTTTCTTGACTAAGTGCCACATTTTCCCCTCTCTTCCATTTTTTCAGGACTAGTAGTATGTGTGCAGCCAAAAAGTATTAATTTTGTCTGAAAATCCTCACACATAGAAGGTTAGTTAACATTTGATGTCAACTAGAGTGACTTGCTCTTTTTTCACAGAGTAAGAAGTGCTCCTGCATGCTGCATGGTTATGGAGCAGTGAAAGGGACCACATGCTAGCCTTGCTACTCCTTGCCTGAGTCCCTTTAAGAAAAACATCTCTAATAGGGACTGAAGACTGAGCCTGCTGCTCAGTGAACAGCTTTCCTGTGTGCTGTCTCAGTTCTGCTCTTGCACAAAGCTGCTTTATGGTGGAGAAGAAGGTCTGATACATCAGTGCAGTGGTTGTGGCTCCTGTCAACACACGTAGGGTGGCCTGGAAGAAGTATTCAGGTGTTGCCCTAGCAGGCACTGTGCTGCAACTGCATTGTTGTCAGTCCATGTGACAGGTGGTTTAATGTGAACCCAGGCATTCTATGTAAAACTAGTCACTGCCAGAGTAACAACAGCTATTAAGAGCTCTGGACACAAACAAACAAGAGAAGTGTCATCTTTATGGTGATAATGATGTTTGTTCCACATGTGATGATTTTGTGATTTAGGGAGTACTATGGGGTGTGTGTACATGTTGATATTAAAATAGGTTGTAATGATGGCCTCCGTGACTGTCTCAACAAGTCCGCCACTCTGCTTCACAACAAGGCTTTTTTTGCCTTGCCTGGTAGTGCTGCAGGTATTTGTTTACACTGAATGACATAAAGAGGCCTCTGAATGAGTACACTTGCATAATGAACAGCGCATTCATTGGATCACCCCTTATTTTCTTCCAGCTTCCATTCCCCATGCTTTCTTCAATTGAAGGCTTGACAAATGTTCCCTTTCAGCTTTGCCTACAGAAGAGCAGTTACCAACCAGAAAACAGGGGTGGGCCTTGCATCCTGCTGGCCCTCCATACCTCTGGCCTGTGGGAGAGTAATGGAAAGTGTATTGGTCTAGTTTTGCTATTAACATTGAAAGAGTGAGGTTCCTGATCTCAGAAGGTCTAAATTTGAGTATTATAGTCAAGTAGAGGACTAAAACTTAGTCTGCTTGTGTTTTCTGCTGATTATTTTGAGTAATCTATTAAGGGGCCTGGTTCCTCTTCTTATGATATGAGCATAACTACAGTAACTGCTTATTGCTTCTAAAAAGTTTTCCTCTCTTTTAGTGAGAACTGTCACAGATAGTAAGAAGATTTTAGAACTTAATGCAGAGCGAGCCATCCTGCTGAACTCCTAAGCTCCTTTCCCCTTGGACAGTTTACTCTAGTCTTACAGGTGCAGTTGCTTCTGTCCTAGGATAATTTCAGAATGTGTCTGGAGTATGTGAGGATAGAGCAGAAGCAGGAAAATGCAAATATTTCACCTTCACACTGCAGTTTTATGGGATAATTTTCTCACCCTTGCTTAGATAAGACTTATACGTATAAGATCTCAGTGATTGGCAGTGGTCCTCAGGTGTATGAAGCATCCACGTCTAAAGGAGCACCATTAATCAGTCCCATTCCTAGTTTGACAAGGGCAGATCTGGAAGAAGATGAAATTAACTACAAAACATGCAGGGCTTGTGGGAATCCTTACCAGAAATCTGTTTTGGAGAACTCAAATCTTGAAAAAAAGGCACTTGCAGCTCTAAGCTCTAACAGCCACTGAAGAGTTAACTTGTTGTCCTTCTTAACACCTTCTTGCATAATGTTTTGCCTGGAAATTTTCAAGCTTATTACTTAAAAGAAACAAAAGAAACTCTTCATGATAGCAAAATGCAGGCTGTCAGACTATCTTAATCTTAATGGTATCACCTTGCTTTACTGTCCATTTACAGTGTGCCCAGAAGTCATATACATTTTCCTTTCTCATTTCTTATCTCAGAAATTTTATTGAAAGCATAGTAATAACAACAATAGTAATAGTAGAGTTGATTATTTTCCTGTTTTGAAAGGGTGTTTTCCGATGCAGATCTATAAAGTGAACTTAATGCATATGAACAGTTGAGAAAGGTCTGAACAATAATACGATAGCTGCATCACTGCCTGTGTCTAATAAGGCTGTGTAAAAGTGAAAAACCAGCAGAAGGAAATGCTGATGCTGGTAATGCTGAGCATTATCCCACATTAAGCATGGGATAATGCTTGGCATGAAGGCCTGTGAGTGGAGGAGGGCTGCTCTGTGTGGCAGTGCTCTATACCAAAGGGATATGTCCTCTTTATTTGGCTAAAAAGAAATAAATTTTGGAGCTTATTAAAAATATGAATTTTAATCATGCTTTTGGACACATGAATGGTATCTAGGACACAAAACAAAAAGTACTTACAAAGTTATTCTCTTGTCATTGTTGTGATTTTAATGAAGGACTTTTTACTCTAAGGCTTTGTGTTATGACAATAACACACTAGTGGAGTGTGCTTTAGTTCTCGGTTTGTAGTTCTAGGTTTAGATCTTTGTTCTGTAGCTGGATTATTTATGGTATAAACAAATTAATAACAAAATGTAAGTTCTTTTCGTCCTACTGCAGAACAAGCTGAGTGAATTTGGCATTCCAAAGCCTCTTAACAGCATTAAAAGAATGAGTAATAAAAGCAGAAGTTGGAATACTTCTGTGCCATCAATAAATATTTGCATCTTGGATGACAGATCACGACAAGTCAACCCCCTCATGAGTGTGAGTAATGTAGATAATTTTTGTGGAGATGCAGTGCAGCAACCACATGACTTGTGGTGTGACAATCTGCTGCTCTTCAATATCTTGACACTTCTGTTGCTTACTTGGAATTTGAAGTTTAGAGAACTAATTGCTCACCAAACTCTTCCTGTACTTGCTAAGTAAAAATCGTTAATGGAGAGGTTGAGGATCAGAGGTGGGAAAGGGGCAGAGAAGCAGAATTGGAAGGAGCACACAGGTGTCTTCTGGAGTGTGGGAGAGGGGAGTGGGACTAAAGGCGCATTGTGTGTGGGGAAAACATGACCGTGATGAAAGTCTGTGCACTTGGGCGTAATGTGGTGTAACCAGGCACACCTGTTTGTTTGTATCACCAGAAACAATGTGTTTGCAACTATTCCCTTCAGATACACGTCTAAAATCAAAAGTATATGAGAATGCTTACATCCTAGGCAAGGAAGAGGCTTGATGTATGTATATCTTGTCTTCCTCAAGTTTTTCATGAAACAGACCTGAAAATTCTTCAGAAGAATTCAAAATTTACCTTATTTATTTATTTAGGCTGTAATAAAGCCATAGTGTTTGCATCATTGCAATCCTGTCCCACATGGAAAGGTGTAGCATGCCCAGACATTACCCCTACCTTCTTGCAGAATCTTTAATGAAGACAGGTGACAACTAAGAGATGCCAGCTGGGTAACATGACCCAAAACGATTATGGACTGGTATCTATTTTTCTCTTCTGATAACATCTAGAAATCTCTTACCTGGGAGGGACAGCACCCTTTCTTCTCTTTCCAAATTAAGTCAATAATAACACTCCAGGTTTGGTTGGAAAATGTAAATACTGTTACTTCTGGAAGATCTTAGTGATAGATTGGATCCTTGTCATCCCGCAGAACCCTGGATGGTCAGTAAGACCAGGAACTGGTCTGAAAGGAAGTAAAGAAGATTTATATTGTGTCATTGGGCAAAGTGATTTGTACCTGTAGAGGTTAAAAATAGTATTAAAATGAGCCAATTTCTGATTGGTGAGCTGAGAGTTCCAAGAACAGAGGTGTTACAGCTGAGGTGACAAACCTCAATATCGCCAAGAACAATGGGAGACCTTGAGCATGGAGCAAATAGGTGAAATTTGAGTCTGCTGAGCCTTTTGTGAGAAAGAGAAATATTGTTATTTGCAATGAGTCTGAAGTGGACTTTTCTTTGTCCTTTGCAACTGCCTGACAAACTCTGCTGTTGGCAAACCAGGACTGATAAAAGAATTCTTGATTTTAAGATAAAGAATATTTCCAATCAGCTAGGCAAGGCATCCTTCATGTTCTTAAGCTATCACAGTACAAAAGTACTGCCTAAATCATCTAGTGAACCTAATAGTGTGCTACACTTATGACTTGATTAGCACCAAAAGTTTCTTTTATGACATTAAGAATAATGCCAAATAATTGTTCTTGTTTTATGGTGTGCTGTAGGGGGGAATGTGTGTCTGTGTGTGAGAAAAATGGTAATGTTCTCTAGTAACCCAGAACAGTTATGATTGCCTGGATCATCTAGAAGCACAAGATGTTTTCAGCAATTAATTTATAGACTGAGCAGATGTTCATAATGGCAAGAACCCAATGAAGGACAAGAACTGTTCTCTGAAAGATTCATAGATATTTTCCCAATAACTGAGGCTTAGGAAAAAAAGTCTGCAAATTTTAGTTCTTTATTGAGAAACACTTATTTCATAATGGAGATCTTCTGTTAAGCTTGTCATTAGACTATCAGTCGCAAGAAACATTAATGATCTAACAGAAGGAATTTAAACATTTGAAAAAATTCACTTTCTTTACTTAAAACAGTTTGAATATTCTTGAGAGCTATTGTTAAATTGTGTAAAACATTAGTTTGAGTAGCTTTTGTAATAAATGAAGGGAAAAGTAATTTCCAGCTTAATTTTTGTAATTTCAGCCAGTATTTTAGAAGTAAAAATAAACAGCGTCATATAGGAAGCAAACCTAGCTAACAGTGTTGATCTGCTAGACATGATTAAAGAACAGCACCAGTTTCTGAACGATTTGTGGAACAGGAAACCAAAATTAAAGAAATTATTTTTCTCAAGTTATTGTACAATTTATCTATTGAATAGGATAGTCAGAAAACGCCTTTTTGAATCTCAGTGTTTCTCATTCTGGGGCAGTATTTAAAATGAAAGATAAATGAAGAAAGTATCATTTAGGCAAATATGGACGTAGTATCTCACCACTGTTCAAAGGATTAATACAAAATGAGCTTTGCATTTTTCTAGAAGCAAAAGATCTGGTTTGCACCATCATGCATGAGCACAGCTCAAGGAGAAATACTGAGCATTAAAGTACAGGCTTTGAAACTGAGTAAGTGTACCAAATGTTGCTACCTAACAATGTAGTGGTTCCAAAATGTTTTTAGTTTGACAGTTCTCTTACAAATGCTTGTTTTTCCTACCTTACTTTGTCAGCTCCTCCTATCTACCTCAAGAATTCCATCAGTGCCATTTCTTTGCTTACCTTCTGATCCAGTATACATTTAACAGAGGGTTGAAATTCTTAATGTCTTTCTGGGTTCAGATCCAAGATGCTTCTCCCCCCCTCTAAATGTGTCACTGTCAAAAAACCTAATGAAACAAACATGAATCAGTCAGCCCAAAAGAGAGCCCCAAACGTTTTCTTCAGTATTTCCATAGTTGTTTATCTAAGGTACTGGGGCAATAATTGTTTATGGCTTGCTGAGTTAAGGGTGAAAAATTATTCAAGACAATGAAAGTTCAGCTGTAACAGCTATAGATAAGATAACACTCAGAAGCAAAGGCTAAATGGGGCTCGTTCACATGAGTTATGTGTAGCATAGCCTTAGCTTCAAAGGAATTTAGCCAAAGGCAGGAATGGTAAAAGTAAAAAAAAAAAAAAAAAATTAAAGACAAAGGCTTCCTGTGCACATTCTAGAATTTAGGATGCAGTCTGTGTAGTCTGCTGCTCAGCTGTATACTGTGCTCCAAATGGTTTTTCTGGGTGGTCTGTGATAGTCCTGGGTTTGCTGGTGAGAGAAAAAGGCTTTATCAGCACAATAGAAACTCTGCATAGCACCTGTGTGAAAAGTGAAATTATGATGATTTCCATTGATTTGAACTAAAATGGCTCAAGACTTGAATTGTCTTGCCTGTGCATTTTGCCAGCCTGATCTGCACGTGTCACATTCCACAATGGTCATTCTCTTCCATCAAAGGAAATGAGTGAGGCACTCCTGCCTAACAGCTGCACCCTCCTCTCTGGCCCTAGCACTTGCTTTCCCACCACTGGAGTCCCTTGGCTGCTGTCCCAGTCCTTCTCCCATGGAAGGCAGAAACAGCAGCAGCACACAAGGCTGCTGTCACCACATGGTTAGAGGAGGTGCTTGCCAGTAAGAGTTGGGACTGGTCCACCCCAGCCTTCAGCTGTCAGTCAGCTCCTGTGGCCCTGTGGCATTCAACCCTATGAAGGTTGTGGTATGTGGCTTGCCAAACCAGTTAGGTTGGCCATCACTGCAGTAAGTCAGGAAGTTGATTTCTTTGCCTTCTTGCAAGAACTTGTCAGGTAGCATATTGCATGTGGTGGAAATAGGGTTCAAGAGGGATTTGTTTTAGTCTTTGCTTGATACAAAATGGCTTTTTTTTTTTTCCTAATGATGAAATAGAGTCCCTTCTGTCTCTACAACAGAAGGAAAGAAATGAATAAAAATGAGTAAGCTGCAATTGGACTGACTAGGTCCCTACATTTTGTGAAGATTTAAAAACCCACTTAATGCCTTTGTGACAGTGAGTATATGAATTCCAGTGTGTGAGTCCTTTTTTCCAGACAAGAATTGTTTAAACATATAGAGGATGATGAGTAGATATAGACCTAGTATTATAGTTTCTCTTTGAAATCTAGTGTCAAAATGGAGATATTTATGAGATTTCTAAAATTGTTCACCATGAAGCTATACAAAATACACTGGCAAGATGTCATTAAAAGCAGCAGATGCTATAATGGTTTTGCTGCAAGCACAGCAAAAGCGAAAGCCCAGCAATTCCTCTATTTTTGCCTCTTTCTAGCCTATATTTTTCTGTCTCTTGCCCCTTTCCTTCCACATCTATTTTCTGATATGCATCATTTATTTGATTGCTAATGGACCCTAGTAGCATTGAGTACATGTGGTCTAGGATTAGGATTTGTGAATAGGAAAGACTATAATGATTTAATTTTTCCCCCTTCCATCTGTAGTTGCACAGATGACCCCTGATACGTACCAGGCAGAAGCAATTCAAGACCTGCATGACAGGTCTGTTAATTGTTTCCTTCAATAACTGCTGAAATCTATGAGGGAGGAGGGCTCAGGGGGAATGGCAGTGAGGTTGACTAGCAAAAGATTTGACCTAGTTTTTTCAATCTGCATGGCTGTGCAGACAGACTCAATTATAAATCTGCTGCTTTAGACGAGCTTTTAATTTTTTTTCCCCTGTGTGAACAGCTGCACTGATTTTGAATGTTCAAATTTGGTGTGTTAAAAAGTACAATTTTGTCATCGTTGTAGATAGTGTCATGAAATATGCATGTGTGGTGAGGAAGTAAGGGAAGGCACCTACTTCTGGTGGATTGCTGTAGGGTTTGCTGCTTTCTGCCCTGCTGCCCGATCTCCTGAGTGACATTACATGCTTGTTTTTTTGTCCTGCCTGCAGTATTACTACATATGTGAAATACACTCACTCTTTACTTTGCATAGGAGTTATGTGGTACTGCTTTGCATACAAAGCTAAAGGAGGCTGAAAGACTTTTGTTTTAAATTCTTTGATAGCATCTCTAAACTAATAATTTGGCCTTCTTATATCTATTTATACCACTTGCCCTGGCCTTTGCTTGGCTTGCTTGTTTGTTTATTTTTTCTTCCCTTATTTAGCAGTGAAGCACCAGGGATTAGTACTAAATTCTGCATCAGCATGGGGATTCATGACCAGCTTTGACCAGAGCTTTGATCCTCCAGATGCTCTGAATAAACATTACAACAGACATTTGAAGGAGGATATTCAGTTGCTGAATAGGTTTATGTATAATGTTTTTCTTCCTTTTGATCACAGATTCCTTCTCGAGTACTTGATTAAGTGAACACATGGCTCTGGTGTTGGCCAACAAGGGGTTTTTTACCTGTTTGCATTTCTTAATTACTGGTTTGGTTCTTGAGCCGCTTGCATTTGCTACAGGAAAAGCATAACCAATTAAAAACCAGGAAACTGACTTCTCTTCCTGAAGCTGTGGTGAGATACAGCTGAAACTGTGTCAAGAGATTGCATAAACCCATCCTTGCTGGTTACAGCCTGGCTTCCTTATCTCTCTGCCCGGAGACTCTCTTTCATTGTGCTGTAGGCAATGGCTCTGGAATATGGCTTTATGCTGCTTTGCAGTTTCTCACTGTTTACTTGTGATCTCTGCTTTTTTATTGCACTGGCTGTGGCTCCAGTGTTGGTTTGTGCCAGCTGGAGAGGCTCTTGCGAAGGGCAAGAGTTTGTAGCTGTCAGCTGGCAAGGAGGGGACTGCAGTGATGGGGAAAGAACAAAGCAAAGGTGGTGCTTGGACCAGGGCAGGTTCTGTAGGCTTCGTGGGAACTCCTCCCTTATCCAGCCTGTATGTGTCAGTCAACAATATTGCCCTGCATTAGGCTTGGAAATGGATACACGCTGCTGTGACCTTGGTGTAAGACCATTCATCTGCCCTCCCTCTTCCTCCCCACTTTGGTTTGCCAGTGCTTCTCTCTGAAGCTGGAAGAATATCCCTGTAGGTAGAAGCTGATCTTGAAATGGAATAATTTCATCACTGTTTCCTATTCTAAAGGAAAATTTGGGATTATGCCATAGTCCAGGGTATTCTGAAGACTTTTGCTTTTCTTTGTGTGCCTGGCTGTAGCTGGTGAAGTCAGCACTCATGCTTTTTGGGAGCCAGGCTGTGTCAGTAACTTATCTCTAGGGGATGATGGCTGACATGCATGTCAAGAAAGTGGCTGTCAGCCCCAGGAGCTGCAAGGAGGTGCCTGCTCACAGGAGCTGCGCTGAGTATCCTTCTTTGGTATCATATCTGCTGGCCTGACATTCCCAGTCCCGCTCTGAGCTATGGTCTTGGGCTGAGATACTTGGTCATGTATCTTGGATGTAGACATCATGTCTAATTTGTTCTCAAGAGAAGACAGAGTTTGATCTGTGATTCTCTGTAAAGTTGGTAATTACCATGTACTCCGTACTTGCAGACCCTCACTGCAGTTTGGGCACTGTGCAGATACTTAACTGATGTACATGCTGAGTGTTTTGGAGTGTGTGCAACAGGGAAGTGTGAGGGTCTTGGCAGCACACTGGCCAAGTGCATATGGTAGGCTATAAGCTTATAACATCTGCATTTGCCTGGGCAGATAGACTGTTATGGGCAAGGCTTCAAAATGAGTCCAGGCAGTAACTCCTGCCTGGATATTTTTCCTCCCTATTCCGTCTTCTCCTTTCTTTGTCCTCTTGCCAAGTGTACAGCACTCCACAGTTCAAGTGCAGCAATATTACACATGGCTAATCCCTAACCTAGCTGGGTGAGAGCCTGGCTGTTGCTTCCATTTGAGTTGTCAGATGAACAAACTAGATAACATTCTGGATAGACTTAGTACCTTTTTGGCCGAGCTGCCTCATGATTGTCCATGTGCACCAGAATGCTCAGTCTGCTGCAGCACCCAGAGCAGTGGGAAGAGCTCTGAAGATCTGTGGAAGAGCTGATCCCCAACAAGGCAATGTGTTTCTGTCTTATGTTCTGCTGGGAGGGTTTTGGTGGTTTGAGCGAGTTTCATCTGTGCCTTCAGAAGCATGGACGCTGCTGCTTTGCTCAAACTGCACCCAGACGTTGCTATCAGAGCTTGTCATAAGGGAATTTTTTTTTTCCTTTTTAGTTATACTGTTAAACCAGAATTATATGATGACTAACCTTAGAAATTATGTTTCTTGCTGTTAAAAAAATACAACTGATGATCGACAATTGTGTAAAAATCTTCTATAATGATATTACTCATATGGGTTCCCAGTTTTGGTTTTCATCCCAAGCAGCATGCACTGCTTGGGATGAAGCAGTGTGATAAACATTGTGGTGTGTTTAAAAACAAATAAATAAGCAGGACAGTTCTAATGATCCAAAGGAGATGAAAAGGCTTATGGCACCCTAAACAGGAATACAAAGAGTAACAACTACTTGCCACTTGAAGGCTTTGAGTAACTATTATCTTGCACATAGTTTGTGACCAGCCTGGGCAGATGGGTGCTCTGTCTTGATTTCAGCATGAGGCACCCTTCTCCTTTTATTCAAACCCTTAATAGTAAAAAGCTGTTTTCTTTTACTATCTTAGCATCACTTATTTGTGGCATCTAATAGCAACCACTGGGGGACAGCGTTACCGTGTCAGGCTTCCTCAAGTACCCACCTCCCCAATTTTCTTTTCCTTCAATTTCGCTGGTAGAAGTGGGTGTTTATATTGCAATACTGTTAGGGAACCATGTTTTAGCCAGAGGTCCTGTAGTCAGTTGTCATTTGAAATTGTAGTGTGCAAAGTTGCTGACAAAAATCTTGTAATGAGCTAAAAGAAACTATGATTGCAACAGTTTCTTGTGTGTTTTGATGTAGAAAATACACTTGCTTATGGATCCAAAGTATAAATCATTCAGAAATACCCATGATATGAGATTATTTCTTTTCTTTCATTTGACACATGCTGTAGCATGTTCAAATGCTGTCAAAACCAGTGGGTCAGCATTGTTGTTTCACAGTGAGCTCCTCTAGATGACTGGTGTCTGTACATGCAGCTCACCAGTGCATCCTGCAGCGTGGCTCCCTTCCCTGGCTGAGGTTTCTGGCTGCAGCAGCCCAGGGAGTTGTTTCCAAAGTGTCGTTTGGGTGATCTGCTAACAAATCCTATTATTTGTTAATGGGATTTGTTCTTGCACCGTTTTGTCCGATCACTAATTGTTTATCACGCATTAGGAGACAATCAGATGCCTGTCAGCTGTGTTTTGAGCTTTTTGTGTGCAAGACTCATTGTTTGCCTGTGATGGCAGGTTTTACTTTGGGACAGCCTTAGTGCGGAAGGCAGAAAACATAAGGCTCTGCATTTCAGACACTGCAGTGTAGTATTTTCTGCACTCTGGTGGGCACTAGTTTCCCCAACTCTCCAAGACAGGGTCAGAGGGTCAGTAAACTCATTTGGAGGTCTGGGTGTTCTGCACTTCTGCATACAGAGCTGCCTTCCAGATTGCTTCCTGCCTTTCTGAAAGAGCATCCTGCTGAGCTGGCAATCAAACTAGACAGCTTTAAGAATACTCAATAATAGAATAGAAAGGTGAAAATGTACAGGAAGACTTGGAAGCTAGTGAGGCCTAGTTGCTTTTTGTGTTTGTTGAATGTTTTGATCAGTCCATGTGATATTTAATCATCATGCAGGTGGAAACTACTTCTCAAAAGGGGTCTATCTGAGCTGGTTTTTGAGATTTCAGGTGTGAGCGCTTGTATAAATATTTTAATAAATCTTTTTCTGAAGCACTTCTTTTGGGGAAAAAAAAATTTACAATAAATCTTTTGAATTGTAGGTATCTAATATGGTTTTTTAATCCTTTTTCTCGGAAGAGAATACTTTGTAAGAAATACAAAATCAGATTTCCAAAGCAGAATCTGAATATGGTCCTGTGATGGCTTGGCTTGAGCATCTAGAGAGCTCACCTTCAAGTTTGCCAGTGTCTCAGTTTAGTGGTGCTGTATTGATAGAGTGAATCGGATCAGATCGCTGATCCAGCTGAAAACGCCATGCTCTTCTGGGGTAGTGTGCAGTGATAGTATTCAGTTTCTTGAAGCCTGAATCTGCTTCTGTGGCTGCAGTAAAAGTGGCAGAAAGGGACAAGTGAGGGAGAGGAAGCTCAAGTACTTCAGGTGGCTGCCCTTGCTTAGGGTGCGGTACCTGGGCAGGTAGGAATGGGTCAGACCAGCCTGCCCCATTCTGTCTGTGAATTTTGAACCGTCTTTATTTTCTTAAGTAATTCCAATATAAGGATAAAACAGAGAAAATAATTTATTGTGTTGTTTGGCTGCATGCTTCTTTTAGGAATAGGTTTCCTGAATAGTTACATGTATCTCTTGTCTTTTTGAATTGTAGCTAATTAGAAATAAACTGAAGAACTAGATTTTTGAACCAGATAGGAGCTGGGATTTGTTCTGAATTTGTGTAAAGTGTCTGGAAAGAAATAACACTCTAGTTCTTGTATTTTAGCTCTAATTCTTGTATTTTAGTAGTCAGACACTATGCTGAAGTTCTATTCTGTACACACACATATATTAAATGTATGCACACAAAAATATATAAAAATATATGCCATTATGTATGTTTTATAAATGTATGCTTGTTCCAGTGTACATACGTATTTGTGTTCATATACATACAAAAAATACAGTGAATAAATACAATTGTGATCATTTTTTGTGATTAATACCTGCCAGTAAGAATGAAAATTGATTCCTCTTGAAGCTCCTGCAAAAGATTTGATGATTTTTGACCTAGCTCTTGGAATCAAAGCTTAACCTCCAAGTCAAACCAACCATCCCTATTTCAAGTACTTACAGAAGTACAACCGTCCTGCAGGGAGGTATCCATGACCTATTCTCTCTTCAAAGAGAACAGAATAAAGATTTAGTGTGAGCACTCAGAGCAGGAAGGTTCCTGAAACATGTCCTACCTCCTGAGGTGGAAGAAATAGGATTTGCACCAGAGGTAGTAGTTTGCCTGTAAGATTGAGGCACAAATTGAAATTCTCTCTGCCATGACAGCCCACCAGCAGTACAGAAGCTGAACTCACACAAGGACAAAGAGAAAGCTTACAGATGTTTAAATCCTTTGTTGTGTGTGCTTTTCTTTCAAGACCTTAAGTTTGTGCCACTCCCAGGTAGTGTGATGACAATGTTCAGGAGCAGAGCATGCCTCCAAGTCATGCAGACAGGCTCGGTCATTTGCTCAAACAAAAATGTGCACTTGGAGCAGACAGAGAGAGGTTTGGGCTTTACTTTTCTTGCAGCACCTGCTCTTGCTCAGGGTCTGGTTGTACACCCCATGGAGCAGGGCAGGAAGTAGAATCCTTGTGCCTCTCGAGCATGGAAATATTTTAGGGACCTAATTTTTTTTTAATGTTCCATTGAATATAAAATATTATTTATCTTCTCTGCTTTCAAAAAATGTTTTCTAACAGAAACAGAAACCAGAAACTTAATAAGTTTCTGGTTTTGGTGAACAGTATAATTTCTCAACATTTCAGATACCTGTTAATTCTTTCCAGGAAGGTGTTGCTGAACTCTTCAAGTTCTGTTCTGTGACTTGATAAGGTCTTTAGTAATAATACCAGATAGACTGTTTGTTGTTAGTGATGGCTAGAGATTTTTAACAACATCTTTCATTATTTGGCCTTCTGGTAGTAAATAGGTCAGAGTAAGGCAAAAACATTAGAATTTAAGAGGTTGTTGATGAGACAAGTTACTGTATGCTGATCAGGCTGAGAACTACCATGGGAGAACCTGGAGGAGTAGCATTGACTTTCTAGTGGGCAGAGCTATGTTATTTATCAAAATGATTGCTGAGAGTTTTGTTTCAAACAGTTGCTATAAGCCACTTAGCAGCTTTCAGGTCTTGCCCAAGTGGCAGGTAACTGCAGTTTCTTTTACACCTTGGAATTTGCCTTGGTAGATGAAGAACTGCACTACAAGAGTGTGTACCTATCAGGCCAGTGCCTGGCATGCCTTGGCTGTTCCTTTAGTGTAGACATGGGGATTGGTCACAATTTTTAAATTTTTTTTGCTCACATATTGAAGATGTGACCAAAGTTAAAGTAGTGCTGCAGGGCCTGGAGGATTAGAACAGTGTCATTGTATTAGGGTAACCTACTGCAAATTAAAATTTAATTTGTCAGTCATTTCTTTCTGTGCTGTCTTCCTGCCCTTTTCCCTGTCTAGCATCAAATCCCATTTGAACCATGTGTCTTCTCTTATGTAAATGTTTTATGGTTGATTCTTTGCTTTGGCTGTCCCACACTTGCCAAAATGAAGTGACATATCAGCTCTGTATTTTAGAATGTGGCAGAGGGGAGTATGAAATCTATAGTGTCAGGAGTGACAAAGGATGCTTTGGGACTGACTGTTCATTTTTACCCAGTGCAAGAAATAAAAAAGCAAAACCAAAACTGGCCAGCAATGAGTTCAAAATTAAGTGGGATAATTATCTTCACAGAGTCTGAATGTACACTGGGGAGCTGTGTCATGGACTGTGGAAAGTTTTCACAGGCTCAATGAGCTACTAGTGCAGCTTGGGGAGGAAGGGTCAGCTCTTTGGGGACTGCTATGTGCAAAGATGCCTTTTTTGGTCTAAAAAGTCCATAGGCCACAACTTTCTAGAAGTTGGGGGAATATTTTTGTCTTCACTGACCTTTAGCAGTAGGCTACAGTTTTGGAGACTGAATTTTACCATTGACCCTGACACGTGTCCTGATTTTAGTGCAAAAAGGGTGAGAGTGATGCCTTCAGAATTGTATAGTCCATACCTTCTACAGCCTTGGTGATGCTGATGGACGGCAGCTGAGAGAAGGCACCATGTGTGAGAGCTGAGGGGACTGGAGTCTATCTCCCCTTCCATTCCATCTCCCTCTCCCTGGTCTGTGCTTGGAAAGTTACAGAATGACTAAACTTTATTTTTAGAGATTACAAAGAAAGAAAGCATTAGACAGCTGGCTGCAAAAATATTTATTTGTGACCTTTGTCTACGTTTGTGCAGTGCTTGTTGCTATTCTGGAGCATGTAGTTCCCCCTGACTTCAGTCTCACAGTTTAAGGAGAAACTGAAATGCTTACAACTTTATGCATATGTATATTTTAAAAAAATTGCTTCCATATTTGGAAAACAGGACTACTTCTGTTTGTAAAGTGCTGGCCTTATTTGCTTCCCATTTTTGTGGTAACATATTGACTGGAAAAGCAACTGGAGCACTCCTTTTAGGGGCTGGGCTGGTCCCATATTGGTGGCCAAACACTCCCTGCATGAGTCAGTCCCGTTATGAACTAACCAGGAGAAAGGATTAAATAGATTTCCCAACTCTGTGGAGCACAAAGGTTTAGCAGGGTGTGTGAACAGGGTCTGGAATTGGGTCAGTGATCAGTGGGGTCTGGCCTGCAGGATGTGATGGGAGTTAGCAGGTGTGCAAAGGTAGCTCAAGCCAGATGTTACTGGTCATGGTTTTTGTTATTGGATCAAAATCTCCAGAAAATGGGAGTATTTTTAACTTTGCACCGTGAGGACATGTGTGTTTTGGATGTGTATGTTCAGTCAAAAAGGCTGAGACGCTGCTTGGGCTGCTCTGCAGGAGAAGGCTCTTGCTGACATACAGTTTTGTGCTTGACTTTTCGCTTGGGCAGACAGGTTCTTTCCTTTGAGAAGGTTTCATTGTGGAAGTTCTGACCTTTTTCTCAGCACATCCAAAAAATTTCAGTGAAGTTAACTTTCCTGCGTACATATATTTTGGATGAGATTTACTCCATTAAGACCCCTGCCTGTGCTTCAGACATTGTATCCTATTGTATTTTCTGTAACCTAAGTTGTTGTGAAGCATAAAGCCAAAACCACTGCTGGGATAGGTATACTGAAGTGACAACCCTGTTTATCTACTGAATTTGTTCTAGGACTAGTAAGATTTTTCTGTGCTTTTAATTTTTTTTTATTATTTTAATTATTGCTAATACAAGTAACTTCTGAGTTAACTAGGTCAGCTATACCAAAATAACAAAACAAATTCTGTAATATTTTTGAGTGTTGTGGCAGTAAATTGGCTGAGCATCTGCTCAGAAACAAGCCTTTTCTGCTTTTATCCATCCTTAGAGCAAATTTAGATTGTTTCTGTTTAAAACCAGCCAGCAATGTCCAACAAGTTAGACAATTGTAATCATAAATCCCTTGAATAATCTGTGTTTAGTGAGCATAAAGTAGATGAGCTGGAAAAATTTGCTCTGCATCACTCTTTCAAAAAAGGAGCCAGACTCCTCAAAACAGATTTGTGTACATCTTTAGCACAGAGAGGAATGTTTGCTGGTTTAACTGCCTTTGCTGATACTTGTACGTATACTGATAGGAAACGATGAGATTTTATGCGCATATTTGTTTGGCAAGGAATGGCTTGCTTGTTTGTTTTTTGGGGTTTTTTGGAGCTCACATCTGGCTGGTATTAGTAACATGAGCAGCCTTTTGTGCAAGCAAACTATGCCAGTGTCTGAGATTTTTTACCTGTTTCACAGAGATACTGTATGTGTGTAATCAGAGCCTATCACCTAACAAGCGTTTGTTATCACAGAATGGTTGGGATGAGAAGAGACCTCTGGAGATCCTTTAGTTATACTTGGGATGACTCAGAGGTGTGCTGCGCACCTTAACATTCACCGCATTTTTTGTGAGGGATAACATTTCAAATTAATTCTGGCAGGTTTGGGGTTTTGTTTTTCCCAGCATTGGTGGTCAGGTGGGATTACTGTCTCCCTCATGAAGTAATTGCACCTGCTTGGGGAAACCCAAAATGGTACTTGATTAAATTGACACACTTGTCATGAAAATGGTGTTTCTTTTTATACCCTGTAGAAGGTGAGGGATCATTTTGCAAAGGGTTTTTGACCCCTTTCTAGGGAAAAACCGATCTCTTAAGTTTGGACTGGGATAGGAGGCCTTGCTGTTGTAGAAAAGTGAATTGAGAGGGACAGGAAGGACAGGGCACAGTGCCTGCCCTGAGGGGGTTTGGAGCACTCAGAGAAGGCCTTTGGGCAGCCCTGGGCTGTGAGTGGGCCTACCAAGGCTCGGTGCCTTCCCCTGCTCTGCAGTGACCCACCTCATCTGAGCTGCCTCACTGCGGCTCCTCGGCTTGGCTTAGCTTGGTTTTAAATATGCCTTCTGACTGTGTATGAGGAACCTGCCTTGAAAAAGGCTCTTGAATTCTGGTTTTGATTCCCTTGTTTATGTTAGTCTTTCCTTTCTAGATCCAGAATAGATGGGGCTATATTCAGCAAAATGTGTTTGTCCTTTAATTTCTGCGTAATTGAATGCCACCTTTTAATTTAGCTGTACTGAAATCCATTGAAAAGGAGATATTAGTGTGGTGTTTGTTCAGATTTCCATGTTTTAAAGAGAAAAGCTGGCAATATACTCAATTCTACTCTCCTTACTCTTTCACAATTATCACTCCTTCTTAATTGCAGTACCTTATGCAAAAAATAGTCCCATGGGTTTTGCTAAGACTGTTTATGGAATTGAATACCACAGTTAGCAGAAATGGAAAAAATGAGCAGTGTTTTACGAAGTGCAGCGTTTGGCAAAACACTCATAGTTTGTGCATGTATCAAACATTAATTCTGGTTTTTTACTTATAAATCAATTTAAATTTTTACAGAGGAGTATCATGTTAATGATGGTTTTTATGACACCTGTGAAATTTGAGACTCTATTAAATGAACTCTAAACTACTTTGAACTCTACTACTGTAGCTTTGAAAAACAATTTTTATACTGTAAGGTATAGCTTGATTTGTTTAAGTTTTTGTATTAAAAAAACCTCACATTTTATAGGTTCCACCAAAAATAATCACATGGACAAAGCTTGGCTCATGCATACTTGAATTAGTGGTCAAACCTGCTCAGTATTGCAGGTGTATATAATGTTTCAGTTAAAACTGCTTTCTTTTGAGTGTCCTAGCAGGACCTTTGTGGGTTTTTTGTAGCTTTCCCTGTCCCTTCATTACTGTCTTACCAGGCCAAGATAATCTTGTGTCTTGCAGCTGTGTACTGTGGACAAGCTCTGCTTTAAGTCACATGCCCATTCCTCCCATGCATGTAAAAGCCATAAGCAACAAAGGGAGAAAAGCTCATGTTTGTGTTTTGAAAATATGTTTTTAGGTAATGGGTATACCATCTATATTACAGTTTTAAAGTAAAAACACCCCCCACTGAGTCTGTGCTTTGTCCTGGATTTACCTAGGCTATTCATTGACATGACATGTAATTTTAAGAATGTTGCTTAAGCAAATCCAGCTGGTTTGCTTAGATTAAAATGAAAGTCAGCTCAGCATGAAACTTGTTGGAATTACTTCTTGTTGAATTTTTTTCTAACTGGGGCTTTTTATCTGCTTCTTCTTTCTTTTTAAGTAGCACATTTAGGGAGCTGCCTTTCTATTGGAGTTATATCATGGCTATCACATTCCTTCACTCAGGAGAAGGAGAAAAGGAAAACAGAAGTTGAAAGATGTATTTTATTAAAAGAACAACAAACAAAACAACAGCAAGAACCCTGAGCAAACAAATAAATCCCCCCACCCAACCAAGCAAAAGCCCCCCCATACCGTCCAAATAAACAAAAAACTCCCAAAATCATGTCTTATTTCAGAGGAGACTGACCTAACAAGTGCACAGAAAATCCGTCTGAAACTATTTTTATTTTGATTTTGTGTTTATTTAATGACTGTTTCTTGATCTTGCTGTTGCTGGTGGAGGCTGAGCTTGTATTCCTCCATGAATGCGTAAAGCTGTTACAGTTGTCTTCTATTTCTTTTATTTGTTTTTACTCTGCCTACAGCATTCCTCCACCCCTCTACTTTTAAATGTTTCCTTTTATGGCTTTGTAAGATTAGCTTTAACACTGATTGACATTGCCTTTATTGTCTCTTTAAGGATTGACTCTTGTCTGGCTCTGTGACTTACTCTTCAGGAAACTGTTTTTATCGTCTTTAATAATGAAGACTTGAATTTCTGGCTGGTTTTCAGCTTTCCGTTACAAAACAAGGACATAGATGCTAATATTCTGAGCTCTGTAGTTACAGGATGAATTGTTTTAGAATTCAGTAAAGTATTTTAGAATTTAGTAAAGTAAACTTCTGAAAACAAAAATTCCACTGGCTTCTTCAGCTATCTTTTTGGTTATCAGCTAGCTGCAATGACCAGCATTTGGTTATGTCTGTATTGAACTTAAAAATACAATTCTCACTGCTTTTGTCAGCTTATGCTTTAACTAACATGTAAGTTTCCAATGTGGCTTGATTAAACTTCACATCTAACATGCAGAGCTTACATGCTTCTCTTTCGTGAGCAGAAGACTGGATTGCCTTCTTGAGCTTAGTAGTGAAACTGGATTAATCAACGCTCTTTATTCTAAAGCAGGGGATTTACACCTGATGCAATGCCTTTAATTTGCTTGATGCTATGGAACTAGCACAATGGTTGTAATCTGGTTTGCAATGGTTGCAAAATGGTTTAGATTGCCACCAAAGTTTTACAGAGTGTAAGGAGTCTTTTCTTCTGTAACACGCTAGGAACAAAATAGTAAGATCACTGATACATTGCATGTGTTTTTGAATATTTGTCTTCCCACTCTCAGTCAGTCACCAACATTATTTCAGGCTACAGAAATGCCTTTCATATGGAAATAGTGTCAATGTATCAAGAATTTTTCTCCAGGAAAACAGGGTGGTCTGGCATCACCCACCTTTCTTTACCAAATGCTATTGCTGTAGCCACTATAACATTGCCTAGGATTTAATTCCCTTTATTCAGCTGTGCTGTCTTAAATATGGCAGAAACAGCAGTTGTAGCTCCTAACAGTGCTTGAAATGGGGCTTGTGTGTGGGTAAGAATTCCAGGATTTTTTATAGCTTGTGGTCATTCAGCTGGATAAATGTGGAACTACTTAAGTACCAAGTGTTGTTTTGGTCCTTGTTGGCAAATGAAGTTTTGGGAAACAAAAGCCTTTAAAGTGAAATCATGAGTTAAATAGTTCAAAGATGGCAAAAGTTCATCGTGTTCAGATATAAATGTGATTCCTATACAGAATTTTTAGCTTTCATGGAAATTCTAGATTTAGACTCATGGTTACAAATAATTTAATTTTTCATGAGTGGTGGTCTTGGAGTATATGTAATATAAACTATGCAATTCAATTCTAAAATGTCTCAGAGAACTAACGGATTGGTGTTAGGAATTTGGACAGCCTCATACTTTAGCAGAAGAGTATTGCTTGTGTCTCTGTACCATGTAAATGTTATACTTTTAGAAAATTGTATTAACTGGGCGGCTTAAGTGCTTGCTGCCTTTCAGGATTCTGAAATTCCATTGTGCCAAAGGAGTCCTGAGGCAGTAGCTACTTTGGAAACCGATTTTTAAAAAGGCTGTGTTTGGAGGATAATATTATATGCTGCTCATCTCTACAAGCTGCCCTGGTCTTTTCTTTAGTTGGTGCTTCTCTAGGAGGCATTTGTCTCATGCTTTTGTTCTAATCCCTTTCTTCACAACATGAAAGAAAATCCTGTTTCATGTGTTCTGTGGAGTTCCTTTCATCCTTCAAAGTGATGTTCCTTGCTTTGCCATGTAATTGCCCATATGAGCTTGCTTTTGAGCTGTAAAACTAAGTCATGTTTTTGTTGGCAGGGTTATAATGCTTGCCCATTTACCACATGCTGTTGATTGATAACAGTAATGAAGTAAATAACTGAAAGATTTCACCTGTTTTCTTCTCATTTTTCTGTTTCTCACAGGTTCATTGCTAAACCATGTGCCTTAGGCCTTAAAGTCCAAGCCAATGGACCACAGAAAGCTCAACCTAACGCTATCCTGGAAAAGGTTTTCACAGCTATTACAAAGGTAGTGTGTCTAACTAAAATATTTACCTTATGAAATGGGGTGTGGCACTGTAAACTATGTCTGAACAATACAAAGCTAACAGATAAATGCGGTGCTGCATTTTTCCACCTCAGATCAGAAATTCAAATATTGGGGATGTCATTAATATGCCAGCTTGAGTGGTTGTGTATCTCTTTGTGATGTCTCCTTTAAGCTTTCAATCAAAAAAAAAATTGTCACAGAAACACTTTGTAGATGCCATATGGCCACCTACATTTTTTTGCTTCTTAACTATTTTGTTTCAATTTTTGCAAAATTGTTGGGGTTCTTAGGAAAAAAAGAGCTAATTGTAAGCCAGTAATATTGATACTGAGTTTTCTATGAAACTTCAAAGCTACTCCTTCTAGGGGAAGGCCTGTCTTGCTGGTGTCCCAGCTACAGGAGAACAACATGGAAAAGTGGGAGAAACTAACTGAATAATGTTTTATTTACAGCTTGCATATCTTTTTTGCACAAAATTTTCCCCCACAACTTGCATATCTGTCTCTACATCTGTCATCATATGACATCTCAACCTGTTTGTTGTTCTGTCAATGTTTTTCAAGCCTCCCAAATTTTTCTGCAGGAGCTTTCCAATCCCACCTTGGCTCCAGGCTGCAGCTGGGCACCAGTGTAAATTTCAGAGAGTGTTGAAGTCATAAAGGGCAAAATTGGGTTCAGTGTCAGAGACAGTGAAATATGGTGTGGATCTGTCTTGTTTGTGTGTCCTACAGGATCCAGAGATCACCATGGCACTTGCTGTGACTTTTTTCCTGTTTTCGGGGAGGGAATTGCACGTGCTTTGTTTCTGAAAGCTGCAGGTTATACTCTCACACAGACTCAGCTGAAGGAGGAATGGTTAGGTTTTGTTTGTTGTGGGGTTGTTTGTTTGTTTTTAATATTTCCTCATAGAATCTGGTAGTCTGACACAGGGCCTGAAATACTTGTGAGTGTGAAGAGCTCCAAATGAAAGTATCTGCTTTCCTGCAAGAATCTGGTAGCTGATCTCAGACAAACTGTCCAGTTTAGCTACCTGCCTTTTTTGAATCCTGTACAGCAGTTCTCTGGAGTCAAACTCCCAAGGGCTGCATCAAACATTTCATTTTTCTAAGGTTACAGAAATTA
Source organism: Illadopsis cleaveri (assembly GCA_013399915.1). Lineage (NCBI taxonomy): Eukaryota > Metazoa > Chordata > Aves > Passeriformes > Timaliidae > Illadopsis > Illadopsis cleaveri. The sequence goes on from VXBB01009311.1 coordinate 1,664,580, forward strand.
CTTTTCTTAACCTTCCATTGAAAAACTAGTAGATACCTTGGTTGACTAAAAAAACTTTATTGAGATGGATGGCAAATACTTCAACCTTCTGTTGTCTCATCCTTTCATTTCCCTCTCTTTCCTGTGTCTTCTTGGAGGCTGATAGACAAAACTTCAGCCTAACAGAAGTTTTGCTGATTTATGTCTTGCAACAATTAAAAATTTAAAGCTCTTTGTTGTAAGAGCTCTTGTACTTCATTCAATATTTGTAACTGGCTTGCAGAAATAAAGCTGAAGGTCCAGAAAACAGATTGTCCCTTTTTCTGTTTATTTAAAAAACTATATGATCAGGAGAAATATGTAAGTAGTACATACTGTACATGTAGAATTGCTGTATGATTGGAGATCCACACTTTACTGCTCTTTGAATTAAGGACAGACTCATTTTCTTTTGCCTTACCTCTGTACTGGTTTGCAGCCATGCTAATGGTATGAGACTTGAACATTTTCTGCTTTGGAGAATATTTGTGTGTATTTAGTTCTACAGAAAAAAATTCTCCCAGTTGTCAAGGTGATTTTCCTTTTGAAGTTGTCACTTTGTTTAACGACCTCATTTTTTAACATTATTATGCACAAACATGGGATTTATCTTCTTTCTGTGTCAGTTCAACCATCTTCCCTAGTGCAACAGTTGATAGGACGAAGACCCTGATGTAGGAGAGTGGAACAGGTATTAGTGTGTGGCAGGCAGTGGGGTGTTTGTAAGAGCCACTGCTCCAGAAATGCAAGGCATTTTATGACTAAACTTCACTTCCAAATTTCAAGCAAGTTTCAGTCCCATTGTGCTTTTAAAGTTTTTTATTAGTAATGGACCTGCATGTCATATTACAGCATCTGTCCTTCTAGATTAATAATTTTCATTGTAAATAATAATTGTCATTGTAAATGTATTCTGATGGGAATCTGCTAGTAGAGATTACTGTGAACATATTTCTCTGTATCCATGTGTCTGACAGACAGCCTTGGTAAGAAGGCAAGAGTCAATTACAGTGGTTCTGAATTTAAAGTGTTAAATGCAGTTGAGCAAGAAAATAATGTTTGTGCTTCTCTCTTTTGTAGCATCCAGATGAGAAAAGACTGGAAGGCCTCTCCAAGCAGCTGGACTGGGATGTTCGCAGCATTCAACGTTGGTTTCGACAAAGACGCAACCAGGAAAAACCCAGCACCCTTAGGAAGTTCTGTGAGAGCATGTAAGGATGCATCTTCTTGAGTCTTGTTGAGTCTGTGTTCTCATCAGTTTTCCCCTTTGTTTTTCACAGGTACTTTTGTAGACAATTAGAAAATTATACAAAGTGGTAGAATGTAACTAATGAGAAAAATAATCTTCATTCTCCTGAAGGAGTCAGATTGTACTTTTTGGGTATTTTCAGTGGTCAAAAGCTTTCAGAAATCATGTCATTGTGATTCTATACTATCAGGGCACCAGTCTGATCCTTTAAGACAAGTCACCTAGTGTTAGTGTGCTGTCCTTGCAGCACCACCTTTAGCTGTACAATCTGATGGAGATCTGAGATGGAGGAGTAAAGATGAAAGGTTGGGTTGGGTTATTAAATAAAAAGAAGACAGAAGGTAAATTGTCTAAAGATGTTTGCCCTTTATTAAACAGAAGAACTTAAGTGTCAGAATGCTTAAGTCCTTTCTTTGGTATTTACAGCTAAAATCCTTCTTCCTTAATGTTTAATAAATCAAGGCATGATGAGATTATGGATAGACCTAGTCATTTTGTTGCTAGCAGCTGCTGGCCTTAGAATTACTAATTTTTGAGATCAGTGAAGAACAACGTTTTTTTCTGCAACTGTTGTAGTTGTTAACTTGTCTGTGGAGTCTTGGGAAAAATTATTGCTGTATTAGCCTTAGAAGTAGCATACTTGGGTTGTATATTTTGTTTCCTCTGTAACTCAGATGAAAGACCTCGCTCTCTTGCACTGCTGCTAGCACATCTGGGTGAACCTACTGGTAGAAAAATTTAAGCATATCATGAAATACTGGCATGGATAGGATAGTAATGGGTGCTGATTTTGCTCCTTTGGGGCTTACATTATCAAAATAGGATGCAAATGAAAGCTGTGAATGCAGACTTGAGGGTATGGGCAAGTTTTAGTGAAGTGCTGACAGAATATAGTGCCAGCTTTGTTCAGAGGGAGCCATTGGCATTTCTGCAATCTGTGGACTTAATAGTAATGATAAAACTTGTCCAAAAAGAAGCAAGACGGCATAAATAATAGGTGGACACTTCAGGTTTTATCTGTTCATGGTTTGTAAGAGGTGCAGTGGGAGATGCCTCTTCATTTCTACTTGTATGTAGTGCTGTGGCAATGTGGTGTTATCCAACCAATTGTGTGTGCCTTGCCCTGGGAGCATTTCCAGTGATGGACTGTGTGCCACCAGCTGACCTGACACATAGTGGACAGAATTGTTGGCATGTAGTCAGACTACCACTGGGAGTCCATGGTTACCCTTTTATCCCTTCAGTATGAGTGTTAAAGTGTTGTTTGGTTTAATCTGTCCATCTAAGCGAGGTACTTTAGAAAAGTTCCGACTGATTTCTGAAGAAATCCTGTGGTATAACCATTTCATAGCTATTGAGTTAATGGGGTGGCTTTTCAGATATAGTGACTGTGTTTGGCAGGTGCCTTAAAACTCTGAGCTACCTAAAGTACGTGTTCCCACAACAGTCATGGGAGGGGGAGCACTCAAGTCTTCAGTAATTCGGGTGCCAGTGGAGAGTTTTGACAGAAAGAAATGTGCCATTATGTAATAAGCAAGAACAGAGCAAGCAAAATGACAGTGATCTCTGCCTACACCTTCATACTGCTGTGCTGCTGTTGTCCCTCCAGAGAAGGCTTCAATTTTGCTGGCAGCAGCACTGATTGACTGTGGCTTGGGAAGAAAAGTGAAAGAACACACAGCAGATGTGGATCTGCTTAAAAAGAACTCCAACTCTTTTTACATGGAGACGATTCAGTTTACTGCTAGATAAAGCATTCCTTGGGCCCAGAGTGGCTTTACCATGATGAAAGGGAAAACGAGCTGTGCCAGAAGGGCTCTAGGCCATTTTTGACTGCCTTATCTTTCTCGCAAATGAATTGCATGGGCACCATCTGAGGTAGAGTAGCTTCAATGTGACAAAAGCTGAGAGAGAAATTTAATGATAAACACACTTGCCCGAGACGAATGACGCCAAAGATCCAGCCCCAAACACATAATGCCAGTAAATTCATTACTAGATTCTTATTGTCACAGATTTCTCACTTTCTCTAACCCTTCCCTTCTTTTCAAGCAATTACAATTCTGGTCATAAACAGAGTACAGAGAAATTCCAAAACCTACACTGTTTCTTGAGGGGGGAGGGGTTGCTTGGGTGGATTTTTTTGTTTTTTTTCGTTTTTGTGGGGTTTATTTGTTGTTTTGGTTCGTGGGTTTGTTTGTTTGGTTTGGTTTGGTTTTGTGGTTTTTTTGTTTGGTTTGGTTTTGTTTGTTTGTTTGTTTGAGGGGGAGGAGTTGGTGGTGGTGTTGGTTTTGTTGGTTTTTTTTTTCCAAATGGAATAATTTCTTTGTTGCCAGTCTTTGTCAGATATTCAGGCCATGGGCAGATGAAGGTTATATGAAGAAAAAGGCAGCAATAAAAATCTCCTGTTTGTAGATACTGTTTGTATCACAGCATTATAGTGAAAATAAATTACTTTTTCAGGAGCCTTAACCAGTATTCACACCATAGAGTTTTGTCTGTCAATCTGAAAGTGTAATTTGATTATTGGAGCTACAGAGACCCTCATGGTGAGATTTGAGTGATATTACGTACCTGCTTAAGCTTTCAGATGTTATGGTGATAAGTACTAATATGAAATATGAAACAGATAATTTCACTAGGTGGTGATTAATGTACATGATCACCAGGTGGTGATTAATGATCCAGTCAGAAAGTAATAAATGCAACACTGAGTATTATTTTACTAGCAAGTCAGTCCTTGCATCCTAAGGATTTGGTGATTCTGGCATGAAACCTGGAGTTAAAGTCACAGTTTGTAGTCACTAGGAAAGGTATTCACCTAGTATAACCTCAGATTGCAAAGCTCAGGCACTTAGCCTACTATAATAGCTGCGGGGGATAGTCTGTCCATAGGTTTTCTTTCTATTTTGTGAATTTAGACCATTTGCGCTCCTTTCTTCAACTTGAAAGATCCAAGATGCATAAAGGAGGAAACAAAGTAGTCAACTGAGTGTGCAAAATGGACTTTTTTACTTCCATGTATTTCTGTTGGGTTTTTATTATTATTTTCTCTCTGTCCCTATGTCCCTTGATGTCTCTAACATCAAGAATATTACTTTGCTTATTGCCAGATAGAATACAGGATCCAAGAATGTCTTTGTTAATGTTTGATGTGTCAGAAAGCCAATGCCATTGTGCTTCCCAAACCACTTCCAGTGTCTTCCCAGTTTCAGTGTGTTGTTTCTGCTCATACTACCAGTGTGTAGGCATGTCTGGGTTTCTCAAAGGCTTAGTAGTATAGAAAGAGACAGCATTCTGGCCTCCCCCTTGTTGTCAGGAGCAAAGAGAAAGAACCTTTGATGCCGTAAGTTATTAGCCTGGGATTTTGGAATGCCATCAGGCTGATGACTTGTCTGTCCTACAGCTATGTACATTTAAGCAAGCTGTTTATTAGAGGCATTTATATGGTTTCTAAGGAGTGGCTGGAAGAAACATATGGCCAAGAGAGATGTTTTTAGTTTATGCAAGATTCTGTGTGTGAAAACATGGAAATGTGCAGACTGAAGAGCCAAAGATCTATTTTTTCTCCCTCTTTTTTCTCTAGAAGAAGCTTGGATGCTGAAGTATCTGTAAGTAGGATGTCTTTTAGTTTTGACGTAGGGGAGAGAAGAGCCTCTGTCTCCTATCCTAGCTAGACATTGTTTTTTCCTAAGGAATTGAAATTTTGTTTATGCATGTTGCTTTGGAAGAAGATTTTATCTATCTATCTATCTATCTATCTATCTATCTATCTATCTATCTATCTTTTACTGAATATATGTGTGTATGTGTGTGCACATGCATGTGTATAGATATAGAGAAATATAGATTGGTTTGTTGTTTTTTTTTTTGCTTGTTACACACGTTTGTGTGAAAATTTTATGGGCTGTTTGAAACTTCTTAGGCATACTGCTTTTTCAACTAGCAGAGTAAATCTCTCCTACAAAGTTGTATGGGAAAAATAACTTTGCAAGGGAAAGAAATGAAGACAGCTGTTTGGTTGTTGAAATTCTGAACTGTGCTGATACAAATCTCAACACAATGCGTGAAAAATTTCATCAGTCTGTGCTTTGTGTTGAGCAGTAAAGCACTAGGAAATAAATAGGCTTTTAGCTCTGAATTTTTAATAGCATCTGGCTCTCTTAAACCAGCTTCTAACACACTTCTGATCTGAGCAGTGTGCAGCCACTGACAGCAATTTTAATTCTTCTCTAACACTTGTCTGATAAATCAATAGTAAACATCTTCCATGTAGCTCCTCTCCAACACACAGCTTGCCTAGCACTCACACTCCCAAAGGCAGGCTCTGGGCAATCAAGCCCAGCTGCCACAGTGGTTTGCTGTGGGTTTGTGCCTTCAGCTTTGTCTCTGGGAGCATCTGTATTAGGCATACTTGCACAGGCTGGCTCAAGCTGCAGTTCAGGAGCACAGGCTGTCATTCTAGATTCAATAAGCAATAAAGGCCACCTCCCTGAGCTCTGCATCCTTGCCCTCCCATTTGCCCTGCCAGACAGCTGGCTGTATGGCTGTTTTTTAGGGTGACCAACCATCCTCTCTGAGTTTAAAGGTTACCCTGCATGCACACATAGGGTGCTCATCACTCAGATTTTCCTGTTGTGTGTCATAAGCTTGCTGGAGTTCTGTTTCTTGTGGTTGTAGAGAGTGTGTATGCAGTGTAGTAACAGAAGGGAAACCAGGGAAGCATAGGCAGTACTTGTATCCATGGTAAAAGCTCAGGTTTTGATGTGATGGAGGAGAGAAGCAGGGGAAGCAGCTTCAGCCACCTGGCCCCTCCTGATGTGAGAGGGTGGGAGTACACAGTGTGATGGAGCAGGGCATGTTGTGACATGTGGTCCTCTGAGTGGATCTCTTCCTTCTGCCAGGTCTAAGACAAGGACTTAGATTAACACAGGCTGAGTGAATGAATGCTTTTCCACTGAACAGCTGCACCTATGGCTCTGTTTATAGCCTTCATCTCATTCTTCCTATTATTTTTAAATTTGGAATAGTAAAATACTGGGTCTAGGTCTGCTCTGGTTGCCCTCCTATCCTGCTGCATTAAAAAGCTGAATCATCTGGAGAAGGGGAAGATGGAAGTAGATTTCTTGTAACTCCATAGCATGCTGCTCAACAGGCTCCAGTTATCTCAGGGCTCATATGAAACAGACCCCAGCATTGGGCAAGGTTGACAGTTTCCCTCATGATTCCTCTCCTACTGTGTCTGCCATGTCCACATATGAATCTGGTCTGTGATCACCATTCTGTCCTCTTAAGCTGCCCCACAGGACTTCTCTCTGCCCAAACATAGTATTAGGGGGAAATTACAACACTGGTTAAGTGTCAGGAGTTGCCAGCCTTCTTTCCCTGCTGTTCTGCTGGAGCAGACAGGCAAAGATGTCCATGCCATGTCCTCCTAATATGCTCACTGTATTTTTAGATTTCAGTGCTTTAAGCGCTTACTATTTTGCATCTTATGAAATTCCCTCTTCCCTCAAATTGGATTACTTAAAACTCTGAATTCCCTGCCCTTACTGCCTTCTGTGACACAGTTTTTTACACAATTAATCAATTTAAATTAACTCATGTGCTCATCCTGCAAAGACACCATCACTTAACACTATCATTGTACATTAAGCAAGGTTATAATTAACTATGTTTCCATTCTCTTGTGGGTTGTATGTGCTCACCATTATCTTATATTATGGAAATTGAATAATTCCTCCCTAAGTTTTAGTTAATGTGAACACAAATCTAAAATTACAGTCACAATATAAAAATTTAAGACAACAAAAGGAAAACTGAAAACACACAGCTACTGCTTTCTTGTGTTCTATGCACCTTAAGTTGTCTCGTTCTTCACTGTGGAAAAGACAAGCTGCTGCCTTCAGTCAACCTCAGCTTTAAATGAAGTTGGCAAACACTGGGGACCAGTGGCTTGAAACACTGAAGAGTTAAGTGGTAGTAGGATGTTATTTTATACACAACAATCAATGAATTTTATTTTATACACTGCAAATCCTTACTTCTCTCTTCTCCCTTGTATTTATGTTGTTACACAATTTTGTTTCCTATTTGATTGCCTTTCATTTTATAGATACTTGGACTATGCCTCTTCACAGAGACACAGAGTTAAGAGGAGAATTAGGTTCCACATTGTTTAGCATTTTTCACTTATGTATAACTAGGCATATAACTACTCTGTTTTCTGTGTTAGTAAGTTGTCTGCCAATGGAAAGGGGCTTGCAATGGTCTGTAGCTGAATCTATGTAGTGGTAGTGGTCTCTGAGAACACGTACATGGTGCTGATGGAGATGAGGAACTTGCTAGTTCGTCTAATGCTTTTTGGGATGATGCTGTGGTAGGTAGTCTCGTTGTAGGGCAGGATTTGGCCATGATCATAGATCTCTGAGGTTTTATCAGTCCTTTATTTTATGTAGCCCTGAAAGTACTCAGAAGAGAACAGTTGCATAACCATTAAACAGAAACTATATAACCTAGAATGAGTTACCAAAACACTTTTTGTATTATGCATATTTTCTGTCCTAATTATATAAACACACTTTATTATTTATAAAACTGCATCACTTCAAAATTTAGTACTGTGTTTCCTTTCCTCTTTTCTGCACTACTAAATATTGCTCTTAAGACTTTCAGAGCTGCATTTTGAGAGTACAGATTTAGGACAGGACTGGTCTCAAGTGGCACTGTAATACTAAATATTAAATAACTGATTCAAACTGCAACCAAGAGGAAAATTAGATGACAGTCAAGTCTTAATCCAGAAGGTTGAAGAGGAAAGCAATACAGTGTTCTCAATTTATCATACTTGCTATTTTGCACATCTTAGGGAGTTGTGCATAACTGCCTTCTTCCTCATATAGCATCTGCTTAACCACAGTGCAGGAACTATTTACCATTTGCATGGTCCAGACTGACTCAACAGCAATACCATGCCGAAAGAGGCAAGAAGATTTTATTCATTCATTTGTTTACCTACGTATTATTTTTAATTAACATCTTTTATATCTACTTGCAGCTGTCAAGCTTTCTGGAAATGCAGCAAATTATCATAACAGAAATCTAAGGAGGCAGGAAATTGGAGCAGTGGAGCTACTTCCATCAACCATACAGTCATACTTGCAGCTTTGTATGAGACTAGGTACCAGGATTGAAGATAAGTAAAGATTTAGTGGAGTGTACTGTTTAAGCTGCCATTTATTGGATGGATTAAGCATTATTTTTCAGTGCTCTGTCTTGTATTATTACATGATTTTTTGCCTTAAAAATAGTATCTTTAGGGGAATTTTTTGATGGTTTAGGGGAGAAGGGTTGCTGTTTGTTGTGTTTAGTTTTGGTTTTAACTTAAAGTTGGAGTGTGATAGATCGGTAGACAGTGTCACAAATATTAAGAAGTTGATCCGGAAGTTCAGAGTCCATTGTTTTTTTTAGGATTATCCTCTAAATAATTTGTCTTTAGAGGTAGTCATTTAGAAGGAATGTATACCTCTGGCTATGTCAGAAGCAACATTAATTGGATTAAGTCCTCCTGAGCGAATCAGAAAGTTGAAGGCTGTCCTACTGTATTTGGGGGACCAGAAAAATGCAATTTGAGGATAAAACATAGACTGCTTTAAGTCACAGTGAGCATTTGTGGAACTTAGCAATGCTTCCCATTTAAAAGAAATAAACATTGAATACTGTTTAAATTCTGCCTCAGAAATGCTACTTTGAGCACTCTCACAGTGAATATACTTTTCACAGCCAAAGGAAACCATTGCCGCAAAAAGTAGTTTTCAGTCCCAGCTAATGATTCCGTAACCCAGCTACATGTTTGTGCAGTCCATTCAGATTGTGGGGATTAAAATGGAACAAGCTATGTAATGTCAGTTCGAGCCTTCTCATCCTAGAACCGAGACCTGCAACTGGAGTTTACGTGAGGCTCAGTTTGACTTTCAGCCCAAAGCCTGAGCCCAATGGTCTGTCAGCCACTGCCAGAAGTTGCGCGAGCAGTGGATAATGGAGAACAGCAAATCTGACATTTTACTGAAGTGTATTTCCATGGAAAAACTTCAGGCATCTGCAGTTTCTCTGAAAATAGTTTTCAGAGCCAGAGAGCCAGTTTCTTCAACTGCAGGCAATGTGTTGAGCCTATGACTTGTTGCTAAATATGGTGAGGGTTTTTTTAACGTTAATTTTTTTTAATGTTTTGAAGTGTGGCATTCTTACCTTGCTGTTTGTGGCCCTCACTGTAGCAAACCAATGGCAAAGATATCTCTGTAAATAACAGCTACAATTCTGGAAGCATAGTGGCTTTTATGTTTTTAACGTTCTGCATTTGCTGTGTTTGATGTTTTGTTGTCAGCGGTTGGATAGCTTTGGATCCTTGCTCACCATTGCTGAGCAGCAGACACTGGTTTGGCATCAGAGCCATAAGCACTGTGCATTGCAAGGTGGGTGCTGCAAAGTTCTGCAGGACTGCCAGTGTTCACAGCCTGGCCACTCAGTCTTTCTGAAAAAAAAGTGGGAAAAAGGGAAAACTGCAGGAGCAGAGAGCCCGTGTTCTCTTCACCCTTGCCCTAGGGAGAAGTGTCCATTTTTCCTAGGAGAGCGCCCATGCTGAGCTCCCTCAGTTGTGCAGCAGGTCTGTAGGGAGGATGGCATATTCCTGACAGAGCATGAACCCCATGTGGTGAGCTCTGCAAAAGGTATGGAGTAGAGGGGTGCTTTGCTTGAGCACTGCTTGATCAATTCTTTTTTTATTTTGGTTAGCTGAAGCTTAAATTCACATTTCAGAGCAAAAATTCAGAGAAAAATTTGAAGGACAAAATTTCATCAGTGTGATGAAGGGAACCTGACAAGACATATGCATGAAATCAATGAAGTGCTTGCTCAAGTGGGCACTTAAATAGTTTTTGCTGAATTGAGCATACCATGGGGTATATCAGGTTAGTTGGTGGAGGCTCTCCAACTTTTCCATCTTTTTAGATGATGTTCTGTGTCATGCTGAAGCATCTTTAAAATTTCATTAGCAGCTCAAAGTTAAAAGGGTTGAGAGGTTACGAAACTGGCTGTGCTCTGGATTGGGAATGCATTCAAATGTAGAACAAGAGCAGTGAGATCTGCTGCTGCACCTTTGAGGGACTCTACAGCATTCATTTTAAGACTACATTAGAAAAGAATTTATTTTTCTGTTATGGAAAAGTCACTTTTTAGCTTGATTTTTTTGCTGCAGTGTGTCACATTCATGTTTGAAACACTGGCCTGGAAAGCAACAGCACAACCTGAAGAATTTGCCAGAAGGTCCATATGTAAACCATTTGATCTCCCTTATTCACAGTTTGAGCAGATCAGATGCAAGGCTGGTTCAGTTTGGAAGTCTTTTAGTGGAGGACTAAAGTGAAACTCATAAACCTTATTGTGAGCAGACAGGTCAGATCTTTCAGAGCACTTGGCCTTGAGTGCCTTAATCCAGGTTTGTTGGATTTAAACTAACCTAAGTCTTTCAAGCAGCACACTTTGTGTGTGTATGGGTAATTCAAATTTTGTGTCTATACAACTGACCAAAGGAATGTTTGAAGTCTGAGGGACAGAGGAAATTCTCACAAAGCAGAGAAGCTGCAGTTGTTTTCATCTTTCAGTTAAGCGTGAATTGATGTGGCAGCTGCCCACGGTGGAGTGCTTCACCTTGTGCCCTTCTTTGTATGTCTTTAATAGGGCAGAGAATATTGCTGGGGGGAAAGGGGAACAAGAGATATTTTAATACACATCCTGCCTTTCTTTTCCTAGTCTCTTGGGCTCTGCTGCTGCTGCTGTTGTAGAAGTTGTTTTCCCTGTTGTAGACAACCAGCTGTGACCAAACAACAACAGTATCCAGTGATGTGTGGACACTCAGCATGAGCTGCTGATGCTTAAGGACGACCTTAAGCAGGATATTAGAAAGGGTACTAGGAGGTTTTATACCACTGGCTAGGCATCTTCCCTTTCCTGGGTCTGTAACTATTCAGATTGTGCTTAGGCTATAGGCACTTTCCAACATTAGATTTGGGACTATTACCTAGGACGAATTCAAGATAGCACTTCACCAACTACCACTTTGTGAATTCAGTTGGAATAAAACTCAATAAGCTCACACTTTAGAAAAAAGTCCTTCTCTTCTACAATGTCCTGTGCAGACAAGGAAGAACATTTTGCCCAAGTTCCCAAAATGCAGAGATGTTTTGGGTTATACTGGGTGTGATTACGGATCCTAACTTTTTCCCTTTATTTGCATTTCCTCATCAATGGGCTTCAGTGAGACCCAAACAGAGGCATAAAGAAGTATGTACTGTAGATTGAAATCCATCATTCATATTAGAGTACTTGTTGCAAGATAATTGATTTGAGAGTTCACCTTTGGAGGAATCTTGCTTGGACATATCGGCACTGTATGAAAGGTATTTCTCACATACATCCTGTCCTTGTCTGTATGATTTTGAGTGAATAATGCAGCTTCAAAACCTAGTTCCTGTACCTTTTCTCCCTGTCTCTAATCCCAAATTATTGAGTATGCATTCATCTATTTTACCCTGGCTTATGGATGTCTTACTGTTAAGTGCAGCAATAAACCATCTCTAAGTCCTGGTAAAACGATGTGGGAAACTCCTTGGTCTTTCTTGTATGAGATTGAGATTCCATTTGGGGTATTGAGCTGGGAGAACTACCCTTTAAAATCTGCAGAAAAAGCAGCCGGCTGCCAGCTACAGAGCAGTGAAAGTCTTTTGTTGATCTGCTGCCACCAGAGTTAGCTGGTTAATGATGCTAAACATGTTGTGGGCCAATTCCAGCTTCGCTTTGTTTGGAATTTTTGTTGGAGTTTGACCAAGCCAGAAGTTTGTAGAATAGCTTTTGTACTTGTTGTTCAGCAGGAATGAGCCTTTTTTCCTATGATTTTTTTTTTCTTTAAGAAGTTAGCACTTTGATCAGCTTGGTCTATCACTCAATTCTTAGCCTTGCTTCATCTTCTGGTGCTAAGTCCAAGTCCACTTGTTTGGCAAATGAGGGAAGAAGAACATATCATGTCCTTGTGTGTATCTATCACCTTTGTAGCAGTTGAACAATTGAAGAAAGTTGACTGTTTTCAGCAAGTGCAAATAATACCCAGCAGCTCTTGGCTCTGAGGGTTTTCTGAAGCTCCAGAAACTCTCCTCCAGGGCAATCCATGCCTTTAGCACAAATCTATGGCAGTGTCAGTGCTTTGGGAGGTGGGTAGAGAATTAGATGGGGATATCACTGTTTCTTAATTTGCCTGTTTTGGGAAAGGATCTTTTTATTTTTTGAGGGGTGGTAGCTGCAGGAAATTCTGCAATTAGAGTTTTCCAAATGTCCATGCAGACTGGAAAAGCCCTAATACCCACCAGCTAAAACTCAGCTATAAATATATTTCAAATACGTCAGACTGCCTTTGAGCTCCTCTGTGGAATATCGCGTCTCCCAACAGCAAGCTAGAAAAGCCCTTAAGCATGTTATGAATTTTGCTTGGAGAAATGTGAAAAGTGGTAAAACTCTTTGCAAGGAATTTATTATAGCTGCTCACACTTAGGAGTGAAGGAAGGGCACTGAAAGTGCTCATCAGTGAATAGGTTAGACAGAGTTTTCCTCTTAATGTTTATATTTTCAGTGACGGCCTTCAAATTTTCACTAGATGATATATGTAACCTTGAAATTAAATGGCAAGTTTACTGGCTGTAGGACTGGCCTAATGAGAAAATTTTCATCCAAATAAATCCTTCCTTCTTAATACTATCCTTGCTTTTTCTTTCACATATATGATCTGAAGGCTTCTGCCAGCACAAGTAACATTTTGCCTCCAAGTACTCTGTTTTCACAGTATCTTGAAAGTGCCAGCATGAAAATGGTGTGCCATGTTACTAGAGTGACCAAACCCTTGAAGGGTTTGCTATTTCTATCATATCAGTTTAACAAATTAATTTCTGCCATGCTATGGAGACTACAGTGTAAAATAGAGGTTCTGTTCAACTGAAGTATCACACTTTAAATCTCACTGATGTTCTTACAGTCTCCTCAAATTGTCAGAGGGTTATTTTTCTATCAACTGTCTTTCTAAATACTTGTAAAAGTAGCTTTGAAGGGAAAGGTTTGGATTAACCTTGTTTTGCATAGGAACATTTTCAGTTTTGTAACCATTCCAGTAATATTTGAAAGCACTCCAGTGCCAATTAACTGGAAGCTAATAGTTTTGCCAGTGGCGAGAAAGTTGCAAGTGCTGTAAAATATGTCATTGAAGATGATCCACGTTGCAGCATTGCTTCATACTAAGGTAGCTAAATCTCATCCTGCTATAAATGTCATGGATATTACTTCTCTGGTGTTTATATTAAGCATGTGTGTGTAGTCAGTCCAACCCCTGGAAAATACAAAACCCAACAGGAATTCCTTTAAGAATTTATACAGCACAAGGTTATGATTTTATTTCCTTAGAATTCCAGTAGCTCTTTCATAAGTGAATAATGGGTCCAAAAGATAGGAAGTTACTGTGTCTGTCATCTTTTCGTGAAGACTGGAGAAAGACAGAGGAGATTATGATTTTGTATTAAATCTACTGGTGGTTTCTCTTATTTTCCGTGGCATCCTGTTCTGAGCTTCTAGTTTGCCTCTATCTGAAAAGAAAAACCAGAAGCTCATTAATTATTCTGAGTGCATTTGGGAAAATGTAGATAATTTTTATCAAGGGGTGCATGGAAGTGGATGTAAATTATGGATATGTATCTGTATCCAGCATATCTATCTGAAAGCTAATGCGCTCCTTAAAACCAAGTGTGGAGTGCTGGAATCTGCCAAGTGAATTTCCAGCTCATTGTGAATGACACTGTGACTAAAGAGTCTATTTCACATGCAGTATTCCCAAGTCACCTGTTGAAGTCTTAATACAATTTCTTATTATCTTTTTCCTGGCGTCCAATAAGAGATGAACTTTCCCTGCAACAGATGGGTAAATTGTCCTCTCTCCTCCACTGTCCTGCTGGTTTTCATTAAGCTTTTAAAAACTTAATTATCCTTGAAAATGTGTGAGGATATTTTTTCCCCTGTTTAGATGCAATTAGCAAGTATTTTCAGAGAGCTAATTAGAGGCCAGAAAAAGCAGACAAATGAGCACAATGCTTGATAACTAAAGCATAGAAAACCAGACCAAATTTTGCTTCAACTTCTGTTAATGTAATCAGGGTGTGGTGGTTTGGTGGTGAAATAAGAAATCATGTGTTGAACTGTAAAATATGTAGACCTGGTATCCTAGAATTAATCTCTTGTACCTTTTGCAGGTGGAGATTTACATTTTACCTTTATATATTTACATATGGAGTACGGTTCCTGAAAAAGGTAGGTACTTTTATTATTATGCTTTCATAACATATCAGAGACTTGAAGCCCTGTGCAGGTATAATATAAAGCACAGGCATAAAGTCTATGTTCATGAGCAGTGAAAATTAAAATTTAATTTGCATGCATAAAATGCTTTGCTACTAACATTTGGTAGGGAATATAAGTTCTTATCAATATTTAATGGAGTTTTAAAAGAAAAAATGGGGTAGCAACATGCCTAGTTCACTTGATTACTTTTCATTATAGGCATTAAGCTAGCTGTAAGGGTTACCAAAGTATTAATCTCAATTTCACCATCATCCTTGCTTAAATGCCTCTGACAGAGGTTACTTTTTACTAACAAACAAAATGCATTAGTGTTTTAGAAAGAAAAATACCTTTTTTTGCCTATTCTTTTCCTAATGTATCATGAAAGGAAGTTTCTGTGGAGTTTCCCATCAATGCTGTGTTTTGGTGATTTAAAAAGAGAAGGATATTAAAAGCTTCTAAGCACTCTGACATAGATCTGTTAGCCCTGCAATAGAGGATAATACAGATTTGTGATGCAAACTGTTTTTACAGTGTGACTAGTTCTCAGAGCTTCTGTGCAAGTCAGACCATATTTCTGTAATTCTAGGAGGTGCAATTAGGGGAATGTGGACACTCAGTGCGTTCATGTAACCTTTGTTTTGGTCAAAAGCTTGGCACAAGAAAATGTATCCAGAATGTCTCTGGTGCTTTGTAAGTAAGAGAGGTTGTACTAATCTTTTTTATGTCTGTAGTTCTTGAGGCTGTCCCAAGTGCAAGGTGACTTGGTGTGAGCAGGAATAATGATGTGCCTGTGTAGAGAGGGCATTTCAGAGCTCTTCTCAGCTATTTAGCAATAGTCAGCCCCAGGGGAAGTGTGGGCCAGAGCAGCATGCAATGGTATGCTCCCTCTGCCTCTTTGAACACTTACATTTTATGTGTACTTCATCCGTTAACATGCCTTATGGTTGCTTGATGCCATAACACTGTGTTTCAGAGCGTGCCCTGCAGTGTGATGGCTAATGCACTGAGGGCATGAAATAGATCATCATAATCAGGATTTGAAGTCACCTGTGTCATTTCTGGTACTTTATGAGAAGAGAGAATCAGTGTAATCATAGTTAAAGAGTTCAAGTTGTCCACCTTCTACCTCAAATATTATTTTCAAAAGCAGATTTGGTAATGAGTATTCTTCTATCTGAGGAAATGGATCAAAGTACCAACTTTGAAAGAGAAGATGAAGCTTTCTTCGTTACTAGCTGCCAGCCCCAGTCTTCACTGATATCTAGAGCAGATTTAAATTATTTGTGACTGCAGAGGGGGTGGGTGGCCCACAAAATCATTTTATGTGAAGCATTCATCTTTCCATCTAATCCTCATTGCCCCCATTCTTAGTAAAATGGCAAATGCTGGATGTGACCATCCCATCTTAGTTTTCAGACTTCTGAATGAGATGTTTTGACACTGAAGGACTGAAGCCAGCATTCACTATAGCATTCTTTGTGGTTTATAAATCACTAATATTTGAAGCATTAAAGATAAGTAACCAATTATATTTCCACTTTGATCATGTATATGCAAATTCTTCCCTTTTTGAATGAAACTGAGATTTTTCAGCTCTACCATTTGTTTCATTTGCATGTCTACAAAACAATTCTTTGCAGAGCACCTCACCAGTAGTGACACAAGACATTAAGTTCCAGTGGCATTAAACTGACTGCTTTCCTTATCATTAACATAGGAATGAGATAATGTTTTTGTTTTCCTCAGTAGTATTTGTAGTTAAATAAATGGTGACTTTGCTCATTAAGAGTTAATGGTCTGACTGTGCTCCAATTAAATGGAAAAAAAATCATTATCTTTGGTGATAAAGAAACAGAGCAAAGAGTTCAGGACTGGCTTGTTTCTTGCTTGCTCATCATTGGTGATAAGCAGTGCCTGTATAATGCTGTAAAATGAAAAATCTTTACAAGCATATAAAAGCAAAACTTCCAGGTGACGCATATAGACTTTTCACATTTAATTTCCTTTGTTTAATTGCCCATGAGAATTACAAACTCATAGAAGAGTATGAATTTTCTGTGAGTCTTCTGAAATCTATGCTGAGACTTGGAAACCTGAAGTTGCATGTAGATACTCTACTGGGAAAAGAATTGTCTGCCTGGAAAACAAATCTTGCTATTTTTCAAATTTGGTGTTGAAGTAAGGCAGATGATATGAGTATGCTGTGGCTATATTTAAAAAATGCTGGGTACAACAAGCTTCTGTATGTATGCAGCTGATTGAGTGTCCTTCCTAATGAGTCATCCTCTGCTGAAGAACTGAGAACTGTCTGGTGGGTAGTTAAAATTTCTAGTGGTACATGTAGCTTGCAAAAGAACAGGGAAAGAGCCATGTTGAAGTGTAAGTTTGACTCCAAAAGCCTACTCAAGGGACATAAATGTATGGAAGACAAATAGAAAATAGCAGGGTAGTATGAAGGAAAAAAACCCAACAGGTAGAGCTCCACTTCTTCTGTTATGAAAGTTTCCCTTTCTTGAAACTATAGGATGTTTCAGATGAAGAAAATGAAGTGTTTATCCTCCTGTGTGCACTAACCACTGAGCCAGTGAGTTTCTGTGTGACAGCAGATGTTCTGTTAGTGGCTCACAGTTTCTCTGTGCTTGTAGAGAGAAACTGGCTTCATGCTTCTTTGTGAATGTTGCATTCTGCTGCTTGGCTGAGTTGGCATATTCTTTGCCTCTTTTTGGAATAAAATAGCAGTAGCGATACATGTACATGTTACAGCCCAGAGAGAGTAGTGTAGACTTTGTAAATGCCATTTCAGATTGCTTGTACTCCAAAATTTTAGAGCCTAAAGTCAGACCACCTTCATTTGAAATTTAAAAAAAGGAATTGTCAGTAAAATGGTGACTGGTTATTGATATTGTTTCTGTATTACAGTTCACCTGTTATTGAGACTGTTAACCTTTGGTGAAGAAAATAATGATTTTTATGCACAGCCACTTCATAAGATTAAATTGCTGTATTCAAAATGTCCAGTGCTCTAGACAGTTTTCAGTCTTTGAAGCAGTAGGACAGACTTGATTTTGTCATAAAAGTTCCTCAGCTATTGGAAAGCTGTTTGCAGAACACATTGCATGTTACATCATTTGGAGCAGAAAAAAAAATTACCTGTGTCAGAAAAGTTAGTATTTCAGTTACTGTTTCCATCTTCTCTAGTCGTACCTGTTGCATCTACTTTTTCATGAAACTAATGCTGCTGGATATTTTGTGGAACAGAGCAATACAAGAGATGCAGTTTCTTGGAAAAATTCATACCACTGTTTGGATTATGTCTGATCACCTGATTCATAGAATACGACCCCTTAAAGCAGGCTAATTTTTTTCTGGATTTAATGCTTAAATACCAAAGCATGAATTTGGAAAATATCTACCAGCTTGGTTTCAATCAGAACTGAAAACAACACCATGGCAAAAGTTGGGAAGCGGGAGGTTTACCTCCAGAGCCCTTGGTGTCTCCTTCGTTGTTGAATCAATTGAAGCAGGTATTCTGTTGGGCACTTTTTCTGCTCTAGTCTGCATCTGTTGTGATGTTTCCTTCCCACATTGTTCCCGAAAGGTTGTCATATTATCTGTTACTGAAGCTTTGTAGTTGCTTTTGTTCAGTCAGCTTCTTTTCCCAATGCTGGATAAATATTCTCATTTAAATGAAGAATGCCAGAGGCCACTCTGGAGCCCTTTTAACACGGTGCTGATATTTGATATTTTACTGTGCTATTAACAGAGGGATAATGTGATACATAGACAACTAAGGAAGGAAATGAAGGCCGCCTTTGGCAAATTGTGCTTGCTTTAAAATTGATTTGGATTCTCTGGAGGATTTTATTACCTTTCTTATTTTTTACTTGTAAAACCAATTGCTGTGTTTCTGTAAGTGATGAAAATTTTTAAGCTAAAATCATTTTGGACATTAAAATCAAATTACAGTCTTCTTCCTTTCCATGAAAGCAGGGCTGAACATTAGGTAATATGTAAAACAATTCCTAATTCATTGAGTGAGCAAAAAAGAATACCCGTGCTCTGGAGTCTTTTGAAGAATGCTATTGTGAGAAAGGGGAAATGCCATATTACATATTTAAATAAGCATCGCGAGTGGAAAAGGTTTCCAGGAAGACTATAGTTTGATGCCATTTAATGGAAAAGGAATTTCCAGCACATTCAGATATATCTTCAGAAGAGTATTAAAATTGTTCAGAGCATTTCGGAGCGATTAATAGAGTGTTTTGGATGTTTGAGATACAAATCATGAGTCATGCTGTGGGAAAGATCAAAGCCACTGGAGAAGCTTAGTTTTAAATGACTGCAGCATGTCTGTGTACATCAACAAGGAAATTAATGCATTTTGGACAATGAGGCTTTGTAAGAGAAGGCAAGTCAGCATAGGAAGTAATTCACTGTGTAAGCTGTTGGAAGTTAAGATAATAACTGGATCAGGCAAAAGACCACTAAGCTGAGCAAGCTGGCAGAATTTATTTGTGGCTGAAAGGAAACTGAAGGTTTTGGAAAGAAAAAGCAAAAGGAGAATATCAATGGGATCCTAATTCAGTAATAGGACACTGATGGCAACAGGACCTTGAAATGTAGACAGTGGGGACAAATTTGACATAATCATGGGAAGGAAAAGCAACACACTAATTTAAAAAATACATCTAGAATTGAATTTCACTTTATCTGTTTTGAATCCAGCTGGGGGTATTTAATAACATCAGAGTAGTAAGTAAATGCTATGTAATCATCCATTTGGCGAGTTAAGCTGGTACTGAGCCATATACAGCATCTCTACTGTGTGTGCATTGTCCTGTCATTATGGGCAGTGAAGGAGAGGCTGCCACACCTCACGTGCCCCTGTGGACTGGTTGCTAATTTTCCCTTCAGCACAGTATTCATTTTCTTGGCAGCCCAGCTTTCTGAAAGACTGAAATTTTTTCAGGGTCATATCATAAAAATGGCAGATCTAGAAGAAATACTTCATGAAGTGTTATATTTGGGCATTTTTGTGATAAAAACAGTTTTAATTCATCTCTAAACTGCGGCGGTTCATTCATACCTGTAGCAAAGTATTAGCTCAGCACTCTACTGCCATGAGCTTTTCATGCTTTTCTATTCAAATTAATGAAGCAGTCCTGTTTTTCACAGCTAATTAAACCTGAGCAAAGAGTACATGTTTGGATATCAGAACAGGTTATTACTGATGTGACTGGTGCTTTGTGTCGTCCTTGTTCAGTTGAACTCATTACTGAGGGAATGACTTGGAGGAGGGTAGCTGTATTCTCAAATAATTAGTAAAACCTGTAGAACAATATGTATTTTTATACCATAAGTGCTTCAAGTCATTAAGCTGCTTCATTTTATCTTTAAGCAGGAGAGGAAAAAATCTTGGCAATGAATAAATAAATAAATAAATAAATCATTATCGATGATCTTTGAGTTTTTTCCTATTATATTCCCTTCCAATGTTACCCTGTCACATATCTCAGAGCTTTCTCATTTCTTCTGCCTACTGGTTCTCTTGGCTACTGGCTATTGAACAATGCCAGATTAGCATGGGGAAGTACCACTATAAATTTGAGTCTAATTCAGAGTTTTGCTTCTTTTTTTTAATTACTATTATCTCACAGGTAACTTAAGGAGTTTCAGCAGGGATTTTTGTCCTGTCCCCAGGAATTGTAGGCTTTGGAAGGTGAGGAAGAGGAAGTTTTTTCCTCTTGCCTAGTTACTTTACCTTTTTTGCTGTGGCACAAATTTACTGTTTACGGTTTTATACTAAAACTTAATACAAATTTGCAATTTATGAAACAAAATCATATGCAATTTATGATAGTTCCCCTGTTCTCATCCCTACCAGCCAGTCTTACTGCTAGTTGTTTTAATAGATCAATTGCAGAAAACTGCATGTCAAAATAGATCCACCAGCAGATGACAAATGGAAACAACAAAAGGCTTCTGTCTTCGCACTTCTTCAGCAGGAGGGGAAGGTGATAAACAGAGGGAACATGAATGTAACATTTTATGTAGGTTTAGACATTTTGGGAAATTATTTTGGCTGTCTTTGTTTGCTTTAGAGAAGGAAATGTTATTATGGTTACTGACTCAGAACTGTGCAGGAAAAAATTCCTTGGAAACTGTATTTTTAATTTTTAAATTAATTAACCTTTCCCCCTTCTGTCTTTTTGTTAGAGGAAAATACAAGATGAGAGAGATTCTCTGACTGGGATTTTTTCATTCAGTACTTAGTACTTGTGGCATTATTACATACACCATGAAATGTGATTCTTGGGGTGTTCTCTGCAGGGCCAGGAGTTGGATTGATCCTGATGGCAAGTAGGTAGTTCGCTAGTGAAAGGTCTTCTTCACCACCTGCCCATAATGGCATTATGCGGTATTCTTCCAGTAGGCAGTGTAAGGTTCATAAATACCACAATCTTAACATTTGGGTTTAGGCATGAAATTTTATCTTGGTGCTTATCTCAGTATGGAGTTGTTCTTATTATTAAAAATTGTCTCCCTCTGTGGACTCCATGCAGTGGTGGAACATGTTATATTTCAGTGAAGGAAGCCATGGTGAATCCTGAAAAGAAAAGCAACTGCCTAAGGATTTCCAAAACAGCATCAGGAGTACAATGAATCTGGTTAACACTTTCCATCAACACATGGTATTGGAAGGCAGTGGCTGGCAGAATCAGACACATGCACTCTTCCAGCAGAGCAGCCACAGATAGGAACATAATTACAGAAAGTAGATATGTAATGATGAGTTTAATTATCAACCACTTTCCTGTATGCCCTTGAGTAACCATAGTATCAGAACACTGGAAGCCCTAGAGCTTTTTTGAAGCTGCATCCTGTAGGAAAATTAGGAGTAGTCTGAAATCACGCTACTTTGCAATGATCAATAAGGGTTGAAGTGCCCTATTTTATTTTTTAATGATTTGCTCTTGGGATTTTCCCTGGTCTCTTAAAGGTTTAATTTTATGCAGATCTCCCTCCTACCAAGGTATGGTTTTCCAAGTGTAAACTTCAGTACTCTCCCTAAACAAACTAATTTCAGGCATGCAGTTATGTGTTGTCTTTTTAAATAAAGTAAATCCATAAATATCCTCTTAGATGCAAATGCTAGGGTAATTGATGTGGTCTGGCATTGTGATCAAAAATAGAAGGCAGCTGTAAAGCTAGTGGGTGTACAGCTGCTTTGCTTCATCAGAGGGTTATCAGGTATCTGGAGTGCTCAGATGCATGTGCCCACTATATTTTATGCACAATTCTTACAGCGTAGATTGAGGAACTACAAAATACATTGAATAGTGTTTCTGGGAACTTTAGCCTAGCTCCTGTAATGTTATGTAGATCTCCTGCTGCTCTAACATGTTGTAGCACCACTGGCCACTCAGCTTGCTCATGACCAAACAGTCCTTGAAAATGTTGCCATTACACATGAAGGTGAAAGTTTTTAGAAGTTTTGTTTACTACACAGCAACTAGCAGGGCAAGTGTCAGAGGAAGGTGGTACACAAAAGAGGGCAAATATTTTGATTGCTGGGCTTGGTGAGGGGACTGGTGACTGCCTGGGAGAGGAGGGGGAGGAGATGCTACAGTCACCAATTTCTCTGGAGTGTTCTTCAATTCTGTTCAGTGCATTGCCTTAATCAACATTAGGACCCTTCCAGATTCTAATTATCAGTTCCTTTTGCCAGCATCATTTTCCACATAAGCTGTAAGTTGAAAGTAAACTTTTATCAACACAAGACATAAGCTCCAGATCTCTGTACATAATATTTTAAAAAAGTGGATGTGTGTGTGGAGCTTACTCTGCCTTTCCAAATATCATTTTATGTAAATACATCAAAACTTGAATTCATACTTTTTCTAAATCCTTTTTTTTGGGCACACATATATTTGCATTTGAATGTCAAGTGCATCTTCCAGTGATTGTTATTAATCTTGGCCTTTATAAGTTCTTCCATATTTTATGATTTCCCATTAGCAGAAGTATAATTTTTAATTATTGTTGGAAGTCAACAGTGAAGATTGCTGAGAGGAAAGACTGAGCACTCTTCATTGCAGAAGCATTTTTTCCCCTAAAACCTTTTTTCTACAGTCACAAAGCACTAAACTCTAGAGAAAAAAAAAAAAATTTCTGCAGAAACTTAAAACAGCCTGCTTAGTCACAATATATGACAAGAGAACCTCAAGAGGTTCATTGACAATGTGTCTTATTGTCTTCACTTCTGTAGTTAGCTATGCCAAGAAATACCAATGACTGGTTGGATGTGTGAAGGATTTATGAAAATTCTATTCCTGGTGTGAAGCAACTGTATCCTAAACCAAATTACAGTCACTGGAAGGAAGAACGTGCACAAATTGATGCAAAATAGTAGCCATGCATTTTGTTGTTTTGCTGAGTTCTCTTGTTCCCAGCATGGTGTTTTGTCAGAACTCAGTGATCTTGTGGATAGAGGGAAGCATACATAATTCTGATGTGTCGGTGACTTGCAGTGGTGCTTGCAGAGTGTCAGTTTATTGCACAGTTCAGCCTGTACTCTTGGTATTGTTGGCTGCTGAGGTTGTGCCCTCAGGGCCTGCTTTGCATGGCCAGAAGAGACTGGAAACTGTCTAATGTGATTTTTAAATCAGTGAAACTTTAGTATGAGAAATTCTTAAGTAGTAGCAAAACAAATGCAACAGTAACAAGGGATGTTGCTATATTCAGGGTAATTTTTCAGAGAATAGTAGGAAAAAGCACACATCTTTAGGAAATCAGAGTTTCCAAGAGATCATAAGTCTGAAGTCCTTGAAGGCCAGGCAGACTACGTGGAAGATGACAGAAACTTTGAAAAGCTGACTCAGAAAGTTCTGATTGTTGTAGCTTTACGAATTTTCTGAAAATCAGGAACAATGAGGAAGAGCTTCATTTTCTTTCTGCTGGAGACAAAGAAGGTGCAAAATATTTATACTTGTGAGAAAAAAAAAAGGTCACTTTCTGTAACTTGTAAAACAGTGCCTTGTTTTACAACAATTAATACCGAAGAGGTTTTTTGTAGTTAAGAGGAAAAAGAATGTATTTGTTTGTACATTATATGCAGAAGCAAATATTTTCATGGCTATGTGTGCTCCTGAAGAGTGAAAGGCTGCAGTAGTCTACAGTTATGCTGATCTTCATTGAGTCAAGTAAAAAGATGGAGAAGGAAACCCAGGATCATTGTGGAGTTTGTATCTAAGAAACTAACTTAGTGAAAAATCTCTTGTGTTTACCATACATGGATGGAGTAATTTTAATAGTAGAACATAGAGCCCCTGGCAGAGGAAAGTAAGGACGGATGCTTTTTGTGTTCCTGGTAATCTAACTTTCTTTTTAATCTCAGCAGCCGTCCAGCATACCATGCCAGGAGGATGCAGGTGTTGCAGAAAAAAAAAAAATAAATAAATTGAGCAATTCAATTTACCTCTAAGCAAGTGGCAAAGCTCAGGTTACACCAAGGGGTCTGGCCGTGTGAGCAGGAGCCGCTGTTCTGCCTGCGCTGGGAAACAGCAGCTGCTGTTGAGGAAAAGAGTGTGGCTGTGTCATGCACTGTACGCACATGTCAGACAGTGAGTGTTTGCTCCTGGGGTAAGAGCAAATTGCACATAGCCTTTTTGTGGCTAAGTGAATGCTAATAAAGAAGAAATCTTCTGGCCTTACTTTGTACCACTTGTTTCTGCAAAGAGCAAGGACCTGCTGTAACTTGATGGATGTAGGTATGAATGCTGTGAGACATCTTTGACATCTTTGCCTATATCAGCCCCAAAAAAATGAGATCAGTAAAGCTTTGCTAAATGTATATATTGTCTTGACTGTAAATAATAGGGCTAATTTCTGTTCTACTTACTATTGCTTGTAACTGTCAGAGACACATGATACAAAATTGTATTCGAACACATTAACCAAGCCAGATAAAAATCTTGGCAGAGTAGTGAACGTGTACATGGTGAATGCTTTGTTTTGTTTTACAGGTTCAAAAGCTCTCTAATTTCAAAAGCAACTTAAAATCTTTTGTTTTTGGACTAAAAATGTCTTACTTTGATTTGAAATGTATTTTGGACATAAATTGGCTCTAGTGAAATGTGGGAATTCTGTTATGATGTTCCTGGATTTTTACGTGCAGCAGTCTGGTAAAAACAGCAGCCAGATTTCTTTATTTGATGGAAAAGTCAGAAGATGTTTCTTATCTAAGAATTTTGGAAGAACCCCTTTGGGAGCTACACCATGCCCTCATAGTCATGACTAAATCAGGTGCATAATACTCTGTATGATACTCNTTTACTATCAAAACTGATTTTTCCCATACTAGATACTAGCAGCATTTTGAGCAAGACCTGGAGATTTTTACTTCTTAGTGCCTTCTGAAAGCCAGGGGTGAATTAGATGCATTGTCTAGAGAGAAGTGAAGTGAATGAGGCAATGGATACAAAATTACATGAGGTTTCTGGCGAAGCATGCAAAAACATCAGAGATAATTTTGGTAGGGTTTTCTTGGTTGTTTTTTTTCAAAATCCTCAGTCATTCTTGTGTCTCAAGAGAAGTTTCATTTCTGAAGGAATTCTTTAAAATTACTCTATTTAATCGCAGAGTTGGAGAGAGATTTGATGGACTTTTTAAGAGGTATTCATGTAAGGGAATTGTGGTGATTTGTTCCTTAATACTGCAAATCTCAACAGATTGAACAGCTGTTTACATCCTCTGACACTCTTCCTCTAGCTCTTCCCTAAAACCCTCCAGGACAAACATAACTAAAGTGCCCTGCTGCTAAATCTGTTAAGAGCAACTTAGAGGTGCCAAGGCAAGCCAAGTGGAAGGGAGACTGGGGAGGAAAGAAGGGTAAGAAGGTGGTGTGAGAGCCCTGTTATTTTAAACACTTTTGCGCACAGAGGACCCATTAGGTTTCCGAACAGTTACGCAGAAGCATTTTGTCTGCGATGGCAGCATGGCTTTCTGAGCCTTATGTGGCTCAGAAGGGGCATATAATCTGCTGTATTGGCCTTTGAGGCTTAATGCATACATTGCATTATTTGTCAGTTGTGATACCCTTTAGGGCTTTGTGGTTATAGGTTCATCAAGTAAGGCCTATTTTATTAAGCAGTCAGCATTTTAATTGCACATAAACCTCTGTATCTTTAGCTCCTGCAGCAGGCATCTCTATGAAGAAGCCTTAAAATGTCATAATATTTGAAAGAAAAAAATATGCATTTTTTGCTACGACCTGTAATTTAGGCAGCAAAATAATTGGGTAGGAAGAATCACTTGTCTTTTGTTGAATATGATATGAAAGACAGTTACAGCTTTTCCAACCTGGCTAAAACTATAAATTATCCTAGAATATTTGTGTGGATCTAATTTAGGCAGCTGTCAGACAGAAATATTTTAGATTCTTTATATTGTCTTGCAGAGGTGCTTTGGCTGTTTCCAAAGACTTTTTTTTTTTTAATTGCATGAAATGAATACAATTTTACTTGTATAGCAAAGTAAATACTGTGGAGACGTTTGAACCAATTAATTGGTTCCACGAAGAAGTTATTTTTAATGGAGGGAAGGATGGGTTTGGATGGACTTCAATCATTCTTACAGCATTCTTGAGAGAGGCACATCAGAAACTCTCGGAGGTCTGTTACTTCAAATGTTGGTACTTTTCAGTACCTTTCAGGTTACCGTAGGAATTATTCTTTGCCATTTCAGGAGCACTGGGGCCATGGGTGTGAAAATTTTATTTTATCTTCTTTTTCATTAAAGAGCATATTCAAAAATCATTCCTACCTAGCCTGATTCTCATCCTGGGGCTTTAACATTCTGTCTAGTGTCCGTTTTCTTGCTTTGACGGTCACCCATTGTATTTTGGATGACCATGGTATTGTGGTTTGCCTGAGCTGAGCTGCTCCACCTGATGGTGAAAACAAGAACATGCCTTCTTTCAGGCAGTGAGGATTTATTTGAAAAACTGTGATCTAGGGGAAGCATTTAATGCTTTAAGTGTGTCTGTGTGTTGCCTTAATCCAGGAGATTTACCAATGACGTTCTGTTCCCCTTTATAATCAAATGTAGACAGATAAGGCTATGTAAAGATGAAGGATGGATCCTATATGGAGGAATGCCTATATGTAATGGCAGGTTGCAAGGAATCTTCTTTAAAAAAATTTAGGCAGGCTGAGGTCAAAATATCCTGTGCTATTGAGGATACAGTGTGAGATCTGACCATCCGAGCACAAACTGATTACTTTCAGTCTGCACTCATGCAAAAGTGAGGTCATAGGGTACCAACAAAAACAGACAGGTTTCTCTAATTCATTGTGTGGAACTGTGAGAAGTCTCCTTGTTCCATTCAGTTTTCATAGCCTCAATCAAAAAATGCAAGTTCTAAGCTGTTCTTGTATTTTTGCCCTTTGTTAGTATTAAATATATACACTTAACATAGCACAAAGTGGTATGTACAGACCTTTGTTTTGCTTTTTCTTTCTTACAGACACCCTGGCTCTGGAATACCAGGCAGTGCTGGAGCGGGTATCCATATCAGGTAAAATTTACAGTGCTGTCTAAAAGCAAGCATGACACTTCTGCAGAACTCTGTTTTTATTATGGTGGAGCTTTGTGCCAGTATGTTTGTGTGAGTGGGCTACTCAGCATTTCAGAACATTGCTAGATTCTTCCCATCTTGCTTGAGTTCAAGGTGGGAAAGAGGAACATAACTGTCACACCTGAATTCCACACATTAAATTCCAAAAGCTCCAGAGAAGAGTGTGCTGTTTAAGGAATTTAACCTGTCAGGGGTCTATATTTTTTTCTTCCCTGAAGAGCAGGGAAGGGGGAAAAAACCCCAGTTGCCCAACTGGAAAGTGTGAAGAGTATTGTCCAAAAGACACATGAATCCCTGTCAACAGCCCTTGACAGACTGAACAGAACTTTGTTTGAATGCTGCTTTTCTTGAAGGTTATGTCTTTGTTGGAAATATTTCAGTGGAGACAGTTCAGGAGAAATCTTGATCCAAGAAAGGTTGAAGGAATTTGGTCATGTAGCCTCAGAAGAAATAATGACTTAAATTCCACCCAGAGACTAGAGGGTGAACTGAACAACATTAGGGAAGGAGCAGCAGATATTGAATGGGAGAAGTGCTGAAACTTTAGGTACAGTTGTTTCTTAGATTGATATAGCTGCAGTGACTGGTCTCTCTCAGCCCTGTTTCTGTGTTATTACATGCAATAAGAGGTTGAGTGAAAACAAAAGACCATGAAACTTACTGATGGAAGAACATACGTTTACCAGACTTACCAGAAGAACAAGGTTGTTTAGAAAGTTGATTACAACTTTTAGAGTGTGGGAGCTAAAATTACTATATCTAATATTCTAGTAGTGTTGAGGGTCCAGCATAAAGCAAATTGTCAAATTAAAGTCATTATGAAAATCATTGTCTTGAAAATAAAATGTCTACTGGGTGCTAATCAGGGCTAAGTACTGCGTTTTCAATTTGTTCTGTGGGTTTTTTCCATAACTATACAAATTTTCAAATCTTTTGTTTGCTACCATTCCTTTGTAAATTACTCAACATTACACTGCAGAAATCCAGCTGGACTTTACTGTAGTTACAGTGAAATGGATCATTTGGGTGACAACACAGCCATAAGCGCAGGTTAACCTGTTGTGGTTAAGTCTATGGAGAAATGGAACCTAACATTTGAGCTAAGCTAAACACACTATTGATCCAAGAAGGAATCTGTGACATCTTTAGAATTGTCCTACACTATCACTATGTATGGCTTTAGAAATTCTAATGCTGTTGTTAATAAAGCAGGTGACAATCTTAATTTTTTACTAGAAATTTTCCCCAGTGAGTTCCCTTGCAATAATGGGTATAATAGTTGCAGTTCTTTGCAAGCTCTTATTTTCTTTCTGTTTTTTAATTGCACATAATTAAAAGTCTGTTGGCAGTCTCTCTATCTCAGAAAAGGGTTATATTGGCCCAAGGAATGGCTTTAAAGGATGGATTTTGAGTGACACATTTTTCATAAAGCATAAGCATCTGTCTATATTAAAATAACACCCATAGAGCGTTTCCTGTGAATCCAAGGACTGGCTTTCATCTGCAAAGAACTTGACTGCAAAAGGGAATGGGAATAAAAAGTGCAAATGAAATACCTCTTGCCAATGGAAACAGCTCATACCCTGCTTGGGTGCATAGTTGTGCCAGTGCAAGCTGCTCTAGAGATGATTTATCTAATCTCTTGGTAGATGCCTTCAGAAGCTTCTTCTTAGCCAGTGTCTCTGTCTATCACTGCCATGGAAGACTTGACTATCATTGAGGCATATTTGCATGGAAATTAGAGTAGCTCCTAGGACTGGCTTTCTTAGTCTGAGGGTCAAAGAGTTTGTGTGCCACCAGTTACCTTTTTTGAAGTTACCCCAGATTGGTTTTGGTTGTGCATTATTAGTTTTTATTTCTTTTACTTTGAAACAACTCTGTGACCGTGTTGTATATCAGACAAGATGCTTGGATAAATTTATTTTATTTTCTTCTTTCCAAATGTTAATATGTGGCCAGAAAATGGTTGAATTCTCCAAAAGTAGGCATTACTATTATAAAGAGCCCTGCTCAAAGCCCACATTTTCATCATGAGCAGATGAGATTATATACTAGCATTACTTTTTTTCTAGTCTACTCTAGCATTGTCTTTTTGC
The DNA here is from genome assembly GCA_013399915.1 of Illadopsis cleaveri. Taxonomy (NCBI): domain Eukaryota; kingdom Metazoa; phylum Chordata; class Aves; order Passeriformes; family Timaliidae; genus Illadopsis; species Illadopsis cleaveri. Next base: position 1,694,008 of record VXBB01009311.1, read on the forward strand.
TATGCTTTAAACCCACATTACTGATATACAGCAAGATGTTTCAAGTAAACTTTCAAAACAGACTTAGGAATACTCAGAATTTAGTTCGCTCTGGGTTCCAAAAGGACAACATCATAATTTTTGATATTACAGTATTGTCAGGGCTAAAACATTAGTAGAGAGTGTGTTGGGGTGCTTTATTTTTCCAGAGCCATCAAAGTTTGAAAGAGGCAACCATAATCATTTTTTTCACATAGGGTGCTTATGCATAATTCTGTAATCCCGTGTGATTAAGCATGTCTCCTGTAGACCACAGCTGCCTGCAATGTCAGTTAGACTCTATTAACCTTTTCTCATCTCCACCTTTCAGCCACTGATGCCTGACCTTCATTACTACTACATGGTTGAATTGTCATACTACTGGTCCTTAATGTTTTCCCAGTTCATTGATGTCAAAAGAAAGGTAAGAACAATGAGACTAAAAACACCTAAAGCTTTAAGCTTTAGCATATCATTCTTTACTTGAAGAATACCTGTATTACATGTGCAGTGAACTGGAAATACAGTTCTTTTTAGTGTTCAACTCGTGCAGATATTGATCACTGAGAAACTGGGATTATCTTACTTTGTTCCTTGTTACTATAATGTGAGGTTTTTCTGCACATGGAATGAAGAGCCTGGAGAAAATATTGAAGGGCAAATAGCAGAAGCCAAAAGAACCTTCTGCTTTCATGTGGTGACTGGAATGGAATTGAACAGGTAGTATCTGGTAGATGTACTGTTTCTTCTAAGAATTAAACAATTAAACAAGAAAAAGGCAAGACTGCCTCATAAATTCACAGTAGCACTTTGTGAGATAAGATCTATGAGAGCTTTCAGTTTTTTCTACAAAAGGACAGCAAAATCATTTAATATTAATAAGTGATGTTCTATTTAATTTTTACCCTTGCAGTTATGTAGATGAGCATTGCTATTAGAAGGTTGTTAATTAAAAAAAGCAAGACTCTGTCCAAATAGATGTATTTTTCCAGAATTAGTTGCAACCTGTTCCATATTCCAAGTTCCCTTCTCCAAGGAGAATCCTAGTCCATAGCAGAACAAGTAGCACAACAGTTACTCTGTAATAACAGTCTGTTGAGCTATTCTTGCAGGGGATTTAATGTTTCAAAGTAAGTTTTTTTAAACCTTTGAAAGGATGTTATGATATCTTTATGTGCTTCCTTCAGCTGTCATTTAAATAAATTATTATAGGCTATGCTAATGAAAAATTCCTGTTTATTAGAATTTTAGCAGGAGCATAACTCTGAAAAGAGTAAATGAAGGATGCAGTATGACCTGAATAAACCTGGTGGTCATTTAGAGCCACAGTGTGTTCCTGGGAGTCCTTTGCCAGAGCTGCCTTTATAGAAACACACTCCTCTATTTAGATTTCCAGATTATTCAAGATGTAGAAATCTCCAAGTAGAAAGCATCCACAAAATTAAATCGATATTGGAGAGTAATTGTAAATAGAACAACCAATTTTTGATGAATACATGTAAATCCCTTGCTTACATTGTCTGTAGATAGTAAACATTCTGTTAATCATGAGCTTGAAATGAGTATAACTTCCCTGTTTCACAAACCGAGATAGAGAGAAACAATGCTTAAGGGAGCTGTATGATAGTGGAGATGAATTTAAATCAAGAGTAGTATTGACTAATATATTAAGCTGCAGGAGCCAAGTCTGTTTCTTAGTTATATATAAATGACTTGTTATCAGAAAAACTTTAGGGCAACCTGCTGTGGAAATAGGATGGGACATGGAGATAGGGAAGGGATCACTTACAGCCAAGTAACACTCTAGCCACAGCTTTGGATGCTTGAACCCAGAGCACCAGATCCAAATAGTGTCCCAAGCACCTGCAGTGTCTGAGAACGTGCAGTGTCCAGCTGAGAGCAGGAGCACAACATCTGCAGTGCAATGATAGCAAGCCAAAAGCCTTTCATTATCAGCACCCAGCAGGGAACATTGGAGATGCTGTATTTATAAATAACCTATTAGATCACTCACCGATTTGGGCTGTGGAGACAGCTCTTTTTGTAGTGTAAGCAAAATTGATAACGAGGAGATTGGAGAAATGCAGCTGTGTCCTGGTGTCACACAGTAAAACTGTTTGGAGTGCAAGCAGCCAACTGCCCACTGAGTTGAAACCCACAGAGTTGAAAAATGTTAGTACTAAAGACTTACAATAGTTGACAAAAAGGAGTACAAGCTTGACAGAGACACCAGTTCTTGCAACACCATAGTAGTTCTCTTTTAAAAGAAGTCTTCATTTAAAAAAATGTGGAATACACATTTTGTAATGTAATGCACCCCATGTGCAATGTGTGCAATGTTGCCCATATGAAATAGAGATCTGTTTAACAGGAAGCAGGAAATTTGCCAGCTAATATTGGGTGCTATTGTAATATTTCACAATTAACAGATCTCAAACTGAGTGAGCTGTTGATGTTTTTATATGACAGTGAAAAGAATATTTTTATGTAAGTCTTGGTTATCGTTTTAAGTACTTTAGATTCAGCAGCAGTGGCTGTGTTGTATTGTGGGATGGTCAGGAGTGCCCAGGGAGTCTTGTGCACTGCAGTTCAGCCAAGTGCTTTTTTTCCTGCAGTTAGGTTTGTCTGTAGGAGAGGTGCAGTGTGTCCTTGCTGGAAGCAGCAGCCCTCAGCACTGGCCTAACTCCAGCACTGGTCTTTTACTTACTGTAGATCAAGAGAAATGTACTTGCTTTTTTCCATTTCCATTTTATTCTTCTCTGATAGCAAACTGATGACTTCAAAAATTACTTCCAGGGGTTTTTTGACTTTCAAATACTTGTTTATCTTTATTTAGGTGTTACAAATTCCACCAGATTGTCTTTGCTTGACTGGAGGTGTGAGCAAACTAGGCCATTGCACAAACCTACTATTGGCATTAAGTCAGTGAACTGTGTGTATCAACTTCTACAGTTTTGTAATGGCGTGCTTTTAGCTTCATAAATATCTATTATGTTGCTCTAATGATATTCTCCCTTAAGGGTGTCCATTTTCAAAGACTGAAACCTAGTATAAATTGGTGTTTTATCATGTTTTTCCAGCTTCCCATGCTCTTGTTTTGTAAAACACTGAAAAAAAATTATGAAAGTTTTTTAGTCTCACAAGCACCTGATGAACCTTAAAAGCAGTGAGGCTTGTTTACATGCTTTCTGGATACCTGATGTATTGTTTAATAGAAAAATATTTGACAGGTACATTTAAAGGAATGTATAAAATTTCTACTCAGTGTTTTAACAGGTTTGTAGAAGGTCTAGGAGACCTTTCTGTGTATTCACGCCTTTTACTTCCAAGCATTTGGAAATTCCTAGAGCTTCTGTGTTTTATTTTTTCTTAAAAAAATGACAGTTCACTCATTCCAAGAATAAAATTATCTGTAGCGGCTAATTTTCTTGGATACTGAATTTTTATTCTTGAAAATTTACACTATATTTTTCTAAATTAGGATACTAGATTTCTTTCTTCAAAGAGACTTGGACACAGAGAATTGATTTCTTTTGTTTCAGTGGAAGCAGTTTAGATTGCATATGTTTTGCAGACCTTTACCTTTTCTTGTAGATCTGTAATATCAGCCATGAAGGTGATATTTTGCCCTTCAGTGGCACTAATGCTCTAGGGCCACTTGGCAGTTCAATGAGTGTGACATGTTAAACAAATGTGGGTGGCAAGATGCCTTAATTCCAGAGGGCTTGTCTACAAGTTGAGACCCACGGGATTTCTCTGCTATCTGCCCTGTGTTCTTCCCATTGATGGTGTCTAGAATAGGTTCTTTCTCCTATTCTTAGCCACAGATTTTCTTAACATAGGCACATGACATTTTCCAGCAGTTACAACTGGAGGCTATGAATCTTCTGTAAATAAATCTTTCACAAACATACATATGATTTGAAATACATTAACTAGAAAAACCCCAAAATTAAAAAGCCCATTCTTGTACAGCTGCTTTTCCACGATATAATGGGTGAAAGTGCTGGAGTAAGCTGGGAACACAGGTATTATCACTTGGTATCTATGTGTTCATTACCCTTGTGTATAGCTAAAATCTTCATTAACCTTGTGTATAACTGAAATCTAACAGGTAGCATCCTCAGAGCGTAGTATTAATTAACAACTTAAAGAAATGTCACAAACAGGAAAGAAACAATTCCAATAACAAAGCAATCTTATTTGTATACTTGCTACTTTTTTCCAACAGTTTTCCATAGGTCAGTCCAGCACTTCTGTTTCAGAGCTGGCAGAGTCAACTGTCTCTTTTAAGAAACATTATTACAGGAGTTCCCCAGACAGCATTTCCTTAAGAAGACTCATGTAAATGCAGAAGACTGCTGCCCAAGAACATTAGGATTGCGTAGGAATAATGCATATTGTCGGGAATGCCTTGAAGAATATCCAGGAGGGACTAGAAATCTAGTATCTGTAGAACATAGATGTGTCAGCTGTGAAAACAGAGGAGATTTTCTACTTGACTCTTTGCCCCATTAGGACTGCCTATGTACTAACATAACTGCATTTGTAAGGAAAATGAAGAACAGTGGCATAGTACGTGCAGGTGAAGGAGGTAAAGAGCTAGGCTTTAGTATGGCCATAGGGCATATGGCCATATTAGCTTACTTCTAAGCCCATGGAATAAGGTAAGTGCTTTGCTGGTTTTATTATTGTGAGGTGGTGAAATGGTCACCATGTGTGGGTTTGTAGTTACTGAAATGACTGAGATGCCATCCCCTTGTTTTCCCTTAGGACACTCAGAAAGGGAAACAGCCTTTGATTGTCTTTTTCTTCTGTCTGCTTGAAGAAAATGGATTTAAAGCAATAGCTTGATATGGCTGTTGAATGTATTTTATTGTGTTCCATGCTTCTGGAGGCCACATAACCTGGCTCAGAAATGTTGGGTGTATACTGAACTGGCATATGAGTCTTTGCTTTTAGTCTTCTTATCTTTTCTCCCCTTCTCTGCCCTCCTACCTTTTGTGTTGAAAGTAGTGGTGGTGCCTACTGAGGAGTAGGAAATAGGATCTTGTAGTACCTGATAGCATTAAACATTAGTGATAGGCTGGGAGCAGGTCCTGTCCCTCTCCAGTTAGTGAGCCTGCTCAAACTACACGTTTTTCTGTGGACTCCAGGTGTACATTGCAGGGAAGGCACATGCTGGTACTGAGAGGCAGTGGCACTGCACATCCTTAAAAACAGTGATTCCTGCTACATTCCCAAAGAGAGCTGTGCAGTTACACTTCTCAGTACTGAAGGGACAGTGCAGTCAGGGGCTGGAGCTGCTGCTTTTCCAGAGCTGCCCCTGTGTTAGTTGGAGCTCATGGCACTTTCCATAGGGAACCTCCTGCCTGACACAGGTACCTTCAGTTCCTTTGCAAACCAGGTGCTGCCCCTTTAAAGGCACAGTTTTGGTTTCTCTCTTGTGGGCCTCTTAGCTGAAGACTACCACAGCTTAGCAGGACTGGCCCACAAAAGCATCAGAAAGCCAAATTCCGCTTCCCAATACACTTGGTGAGCAGGCTGCCTGAAGGAACTGCTCCTTTTGGCTGCTTGGATCTCTCTCCTTTCTGACAGCTCTGTATGAGAGATGCTAGATCTGCTGGGAGCTGGTGCTTAGAGAAAACTTTGCATCTGGTGCTTAGAGAAACTTCCCAGTTAAATGTTGCTTGTGATATTTTCTCAAGGGTTTTTATATCACTTTCTCAAAGCTGTGCAGGTACTTCAGCAAATTCCAGCAAGACTTCATTTTTACTGACTTGGTGCCTGCCTTGCTGAGAAGAGTCTCATCCCTGCGGTTCCTGTTCTCTCATTAATCAGTCTGGGAGCATAGTCCAGGCAGGCAGGTTGTTCCCCCTGCTTTATCTGCCCCGTGGCAAGTATGTGGGAATGTGATGTTACTTATGGGAGCATCACCACTCCCAGATTTTTCAATAGTAACAGATACTTTCTGGCCAAATAACTGAGAGTTACTGATCTGGAGACCAGCTAGCCTGCATCATTTGGGAGGCAATGGATTAGAACCAATTAGGAGGAGATGCACCAGCTCATTTGAAGACTTTCCTGACCCTGTTACAATGTGAAGACAAAGCATCCTGGTTAAAAACAAATAAAAGCTTGGGTCTGGAAATCTCTCAGTTGTCCTTGGCAGGTGCCTGTTGTCCTAGTGCACTGGAAATGTGTTTAGCCTTCCTTTGAAGCTGTTTTCTCTCTTCTGAATGGTGCATTATTTGGCACTTGGTTATATATATTGTTATAATCATATGTTACTTGGTGCATAAAACGTACGATGGAATTTGATTTGCATGTACATATGCCTTTTCAAAGTAACTTCAACTGCAAATGTTTACTTTATTAGGTTAAATTACTATGAACTGAGAAGTGTGATCATTGCCTAGCTTTCAATAATGTTTTTGCTTTTGGTTAATATACAATGATTATTTTATTCAGTCTAAATGAAATATACAGCAGGGTGTATAATGCACTTATATAGTAGTTTTTTTTATAATTTAAATATAATGCTGGATTTAAGAAACACCCATCCATTTTTGTATATGAATACAAAATATCAGTGTTTGCTTCATTTGGTTTTTTTTGTTTTGTTTTGTTTTTGTTGTTGTTGTTTTTGTGTCTTTTCCTTGCTTCTGCTGCTCTAGGATTTTGGAATCATGTTTACACATCACGTTATAGGAGTCACCCTGATTTCCTTCTCATATGTAACCAATTTGACACGAGTGGGAACCTTGATCTTTTGTCTCCATGATGTGGCTGATATTGCCCTAGAGGTGAGATACTTTGTATATCATCCTGTCAGTAGGCAGAATGTTTTTGCTATGCAGAACAAGTGTTTCCTAAGCCAGTTCAAGATGGTAATGGTGGTTAATATAGTGTATTTCTTTGCTTAAATATCTTGCTTGTGGCAGCACATGTTTCTGATTTCAGACTGGTTTATCTCTTGATGTGTTGCTTGTACAGAGCAGAGACTGGTAATGCATTGCATGCCGGGGAGGGTTACCTGTGGATTTTACATACAACATCAAAAGCTGAAGTTGCAAAATCTGAAAAGTGGTGAAAGTGGGTCAGTTGGTTCTTAACCCCTGTGACATGGTGTGTGGAGCAACAATCCTCTCTCCAAAAGAATCAAGGTTTCACCATGTGTTTCTGCTCTGCTTTGCTGGGCAGAGAGTGTTTTGACAATTTAGTGGCTTATTTGGGTGTGGCCAGTGAGCTGACCTCTGATTTTCCAGGTTCCCATGCCTCTGGATCCCAGTACCAGCATTATGCAGTTGTATTTGGAGAAGAAGGGATGGTTGAAATTCTTTTAAGTCGAGATGGTCTGTAACTTCCATAGTGGCAACTTAGAGATGTTGTCATCCTTTACCTGCATCAGTTCCTAGATAGCTCTGGGTCATGCTGGAATTTGGCCGTCTCTGAACTCTCCTCCAAAGTTAATAACTATTTTGCCTGAAACTACTTTTTATTCAAGTACCTGCAAAGATACCTGTTATGCAAGATTATAGACTCACTGTGTGAGTCACCTATTGCAAAATCAAGATCCTGCCATTCTGATTCAGTAGTGCTGTAAATACGGTTTTATTTTTTAATCTTTTTTAATCTAGAAGGCACATGGCTGCCTGAGATAGAAAGCGAAAGAGGATGTGGATTTTTCCTGATAAAAATAATCACATCTTTGCAAGTTTATTTTTCTGTTTTAGCAATATGTATAGCTAACTGTGACTTCACCTAAACTTTCTTCATTCCTCTTTTCTCGCCACCAGAAAGAAGTACTTAAAGATGTTTATTCTAGATCAGACCAGTGCCTGTGGAAGTATAAAAACACTGGAGAGCAGCTGTACTAGGCTAGCTAAAACTATACCCTCTGTTCATTCACTAAGACAAAGAGGGATTGCTGGTACTCTCACCTGAGTTGGACACATTGACCAGATATGCTTCCTCATGAGGCACATACTTAAGTGGTCTTTCTAGTCAATTCTTTCAGTCTGGTTTGACTGGAAATTCTGCTAGGGCAGTGGATCACCACACAGGTGCCATATGAGAGGAGATGGACCTTTGCACACTGCTGACATTACTGAGGGGAAAGTCAGTGTAGAGGGAAAAAACTATCAAACTGCAAAAGAAGTTGGTTAAATATCTTGTCATGATGGGTCAGTTGTGCACCTGACCTGTGTTACCTATTACATATTTTTAAAAATGAAAAGCTATTTCTGGAGACCACTAGACACGGTCCATCTTTCATCCATGTTTCATTTCATAATGAAACACATCCACTGGAAAGCTGCAATGCACCATTTTTTGTTTTTCTCATTGCAAAATGTTGTGTGCATTGGTGGGCATACTGAAGGTGAGATTTTTTCCACAGGTCTTAAGGTATCTGGAAGTATGGAAGAACTGTAGTAAGATTTTCAAGAAAATTCAGTACTGTGTTACTCAGTTGTAATCATGGTTTTTCAACTCAGAAAATTGTGTTCTATTGTCTTAGGTGGCCAAATTCCATCCAACAACAACATATTCATTGCCTTTTTTTGGTAGTCTTCCTTTATCACTATAATTTGTAGAATTGTTATAATTTGTTATATGAGAACCCATGTCCCAATAGCTGTGCTGTTCTTGAGAAATGATATGATACTACTACAAGTTCCTATAGTAATATCAGCTTCATGGACTATGAAACCAGTTTTTTAGACTGCCACCATGGAAATACATCCAGAATTCCTGGACTGAATTTTCCATCATCTGAAAACAAGGAAATTAGTAATGCTTCTGCTTTGTTTGTTGGCACCAAAGTGCTCTCCTTCCCTTCAAACTAGGCTGTGAGTACAAACTGCTAGGAAATTCATTTGTGTCCTCTAGAAAATAGGGCTGATTTAGAAGGGTTATGTTTTCTTCACAGCACTGGTGGCTTTCCTCGTGTTCTGGGAGCTTCCTAACTTGGCTTCTTTAGTGAGGAATATTCTTCATGTTCAGGTTTTTAGTGGGAACATTGCAGAAATTGGGTAACATCCAAATGTGCAGGTTTTGCTTTGGCAGACAGATTATCTGTTTTTCTGGTTTGAATTCTGCATTCAGAATTGTATTCTGTATGCATAGTTGTGATAATTTTGCTCCCTCTTAGCACTCTGGAAAGCCTGCACAAGTATCTTCTGGGATACTGGGAGCTGGATGCAGGTCCCCTCAGAAAGGAGCTTTGAAAGGGTTTCCAGTGGCTTAAATGGACACAAAAGGGCTCCCAGTGACTTAAGTGGACTCTCTGGATACATTTGACAGAAAGCATGAAGAAAGACTGTCCCTGTCTCAAAGCAGATGTTATTTTAAAATAATTAATGGCTTGCACACATTAACATTGTGGAGGCAGCACAGACATCTTAAAACAAACTTCCTTCCCTAGATACCATTTTCTTCAGGGAGAAAAGGGTAAAGAAACTTCTGGGAAGATCCGTGTTTTAATGAGCAGTTTCAGAAAAGAGTAATGAATGAGTGAGTCCATCACTGGGACAGAGTCAGAAGTCTGCATGAAGACAAGTGAGAAAAGCATGTAAATATAAGCATAAGGCAACAAGTTAGAAAGCAGAAGCTGAAAAGAGAGCCTTGGAAAAAGACTTGAAGGGGAGGGGTATGATCTTTGAAGTGGAAACTATTCTGTATAGAGAGAAAGGGAAGAAAAGATGCTTTAGGAAAATGTAGTATATGGGGTGTACTGGAGAAATTGAGATGAAATTTATATATAGCAGCTACTAGAAGGCGAGAGAACATGGGGCACATGGATGGTAGATGGATGCTGAAAATGCCAGTGGAGCATACAGGAAAGGTGAGAGATAAGCAGGTAAAAAGTTTGGGGACAAAAACACCCTAAACACACTGGGGTTCAATAAAAGGTTCAGAAGAGTTTTGTGAATCTGAAATGGTCGAATCTCAAAAATTAAATTAAGTGGGAAATAAATTAAATACATGCTCTAGTTTTATGCAGTCTGGTTTGGTTTTTTTTCCAAAGAAGGTACTTTCCAGCTGCTTGGTGGAAAGGAGTTCCAAGATCACTGTGAGGTGGCCCAGTGAAGATGTTAGTGATTTCATAAAAGTTTGATTTCTTCTTTTTCTTGCAGTTTATACACAGTACAAGAGAACTCAGTTGTCCTCATGGAAGTAAAGAGACATCTTTTTCTTTTGCAGGCTGCCAAAATGGCAAACTATTGCAAGTGTCAAAAACTGAGTGACCTTCTGTTCGTTACATTTGCTGTTGTCTTCATTGTCAGTAGGCTTGGCATATTTCCCTTATGGTGAGTAAGGACATTGTTTTCCTGAAACGCTAGGCACCAAACAAGCTTGGAAATAACCATGTTATAATTGAACACGATTCATTGCCGTTACTCTGTTTCCCAAAGCACCAGGGAGTTTCAGACATCACCAGGTGCTGAAATAGCCTATTTGCTAGAGTGCCATTGTGTTTGCTGTGTGCTAGATGAGAAACATCTGGGGCTTCTGCTGGTTTTAAGGTAGAAGTGGGTTGGAGACAGCATAGCTTCAGACTAGCAGATGGCTGGCTGTGTTGGCAAGAAATGAGAGGAAAATGAGAATATTAGTCATCAAAAAAAACCAACCAGCAACTAAGCTTGAAGCTAGGATATTCTCAATAGCTTTCAGTGTACACTTCATGAACACTTTCACCTTAAAGAAAAACACAGTGGAATAAGTAAAGTCTGGCCTGCTGAAATTGGTATAAGGATGTTATTGCCATGCAGATTGCAATTCTGCAGGCTACTCCATTTCTAGCTCTCCTTTGAATTGGGATTCTTGGGGCAGCTGTGTAACACATATGTCTAGAAGGTAGTTACACAGCTCTTAGTGTAATCTCACGTCTTGCCTGGCAGTCAGCTGCTTGCATGTGTACACACTCTTGTAGGTACACAGACTGAACATAGATGTTTGATTCTTTAGCTAGGATCTTCTGCATCCAGAGGGCAGATGGCTAGTTAGGAAACACATGGATATTCTTCATTGTAAAAGCACATTAAAGTTTTTCTGCAGCCTGTGCACTGTATATGAGGAAGGCTGAGAGAAGGTGTTGGCCTTGGCTCTTTTCTATTCTTGATCCTTTCTTTCTTATAAACAGAACTAGCACAGATATCTGCATTTCTAGGAAAGTAAGAGTGGTCTTTCATTGCATCAGAAGATAACAATGACAGTTTTGTTCTTGGGAGGCACCAAGAATGCCAGATATTGTATCCTTTGCAGAGTTTATTTAGATTACTACCGAGCTCCTTATTCAGATTTGCAGAGGATTTACAGATGCCAGTGTCAACCTCCCTGCTACAGTTTCCTTTCCAAACCTCTCTAATGATACCTCTTTGAGGTTTTGTTAATGCAAACAGGGTTAAGACCAAGATGCTCTTAGGGAGCTGTGTCATCAGCTCTGCTTAACCCTGCAATGTAGATGTCTCATTTAGCATTTGATGACTCCAAAGATGTTGTCATAATGCCCAGTCCCTACTGTGCTGTGAGTTGGTGAACAAACATGGCAAAACATGAAAATGGATAGACACACAAACTGCATTTTTAGAAACACTTGTTATTTTCTTCAAGGAGCATTTTTTTTCTTTCTTAAACAGTGTTGCTTCCCTTGCTCAGTCCTTCCTTGAAGCCAGCTGGGCCATTCACTGAATTTCTGTAAATGAAATAAGCTAGTTTTTCTACTTCCATCATCTCAGATAGAAAAATGGTGACATTCCTGCTGATAGTATTTCACCTGTCCCTTGCTGTCTGTTTTATGTTGAAGAATGGAGGGAAGACCCAATTTCACCAGTGCATTTCTGCCACTGGAGACTGCAGCACATGACTGTGCTTAAGGGGAGGCTCAGTCGGATAAGGACTGGATGGGTTTGGAAAGAGAAAATCATACTTGGCCAACATGATAACCTTCTGTGATGAAACTACTGGCTTGTAATTACATAATTACTGGATGATTGGGCAGAGTGCACCCTCAGCAAG